>CM056056.1:116088050-116436601 GCA_029574335.1 Rana kukunoris
GGCCGCGCTGTAGCCATCATTCGGCAAGTGGTTAAAAAAGGGCATGGTGTATGGAAGTGGTTAAGAAGGGGGCGTGTCCTATGCCTACATACTTGAATGTAGCACCCACCACATTGTCATGAATGCAGCACCCACCACATTGACTGATGTACCCCGCTCTGCGGGGGTGGGCCTTAGAGAACAAAGGCTACATATGGGCAGCACAGAGGCTTAGTGGTTAGCCTTGCAGCACGGGGGTCCTTGGTTTAAATCCTAACAGGACACTATCTGCATGGAGTTTGCATGTTCTTCCTGTGTTTACGTGGGTTTCCTCCAGATACTCTGAATTATTAGAAGCAGGGAAAAGGAGCCAAGGGGGTAGGAAATACAGAAAAAAATAAGAAAGGAGAAAAGAAAAGGGGAGGAAGAGATGACACAGAAGGTAAGCACTCACATGGGCCACATCCATGGGTATATGTCAGAGAATTGACTGTGAAAGAACTGGCAGACCTGTCGTGCACGGACCTACGAGCACAGTGCGCATGCACGCACATACGAGCACAATGCCCGCGAGTACGAGCACAGGGCGCATGCGCGCGCATACGGGCAACAACACAATGAATACGTTGTTCTTTACCGTGCACGCGCGCGCACCATTACGCACGCAATACGGGCGGGACTCCAGGCGTCAGTGCCTATTTAAACCTTGTTGTAGCAGTCACCAAACTGCTGCATGATCTTCAGTCCTTGACCTGATGCTGATTCCTTGTTCCTGTAATCCTGTGTATGACCTCGGCTAGCCTTCTGACCTGTTCCAGTTACTTCTTGCTTCCTGTGTATGACCTCTGGTGGCCTTCTGACCTGTTCCAGTTACTTCCTGCTTCCTGTGTATGACCTTGGCTTGCCTTCTGACCTGTTCGTTACTTCCTGCTTCCTGTGTATGACCTCGGCTCCTGACTCCGCCTCTGGGTTTCCTGCCAATCTACTGGTACTTCCGTGGTACTCCTGTCGGACTACGTATCCTGGTGCACGTCTGTTCCCCGACATCGCTCCAGCAAGTTTTAGCCGGCAACTCCTGCACCCATGGGCATAGCGTCCCCTGTCTCACCTCCAGGGGGCGTTCTGCACTCGAGTCGCAAGGGAAGCCCTCTCAGCACTTCGGCCTCTGGTAAGGTACGTGACAGTATAATAGAGGAAAAGGAACAATAACTACAGGTAGATATTGATGGTCGGACTTTGAGGCCAAGAGGAAGTATGTTAAAAATAGAACTTTATTACATAAAATGTAGCACAAAAATAGATGAATATAATATATATAAAAGGACAGTAACCAATAATAGCAAAATCCTTAGAAGTCGCCGATGCGCGTTTCGCCGTGGGGCTTCTTCAGGACGATGACAAGGATTTTGTAGAGAAGTAGTACAACAGAGAACAATTAGTTATTTGTAATGGTACATAATAATGGTTATTTACATTTTGAGACAATACATAGTTAAAAAAGAAAAGATAGACATTGCAACACATATTTACATTACTAGCGGCCTCACGATGAGTGTATCCAATGGATAAATATAGCCAACGATATGCTGAACCGATAGAGAACTTGCTCAAAGTATCCTCCAAAATTGGAAAAAATCTAATAAACATAGAGATATTTCATTATATAATTATCCCATCATGAAAGCATAAAACAAAACCAGCACAAACATCGAGATAGGAGACCGGGGATAGTACTTAGTAAGGGTAGTGGCGTTGGTAAAAGGGAAGAAAAACAAAACTAATACAAATAGAAACAAATGACATATTTTGTAGCAAGAATAATGAATCACCTTAGAACAGGGGTGGCCAACCAGTGGCCCGGGGGCCACACGTGGCCCGCGGAGCCCTCTGATGTGGCCCACGACCTCCTGCTCTGGAATAGCATGTTGGCAAGCCCAGATCACAGGTTGCCGAACTGCCATACCACTTCATCAGTGTTGTGAATGAAGCTGGTGGTAGAGGAAGAAAGCTGCTGCGGATCAGTGCCCCACAAGCTGATGTTTCCTCTACAGCGCCGGCTCTGCCACAGAAAGAGTCTATGGCAAAGTTCAGCTGACCCGCAGGATAGACAAAGGTACACTACGCTGTGCCCGCGGTGTGGGTGAACCACAGCACATCAGTTGAAAGCAGTCTTAGGCCCTTTTCACATGATCAGCCCGACCAAATGGGACCCTCAATTCACCTCTACAGAGTGACAGATGTCCATTTACGCTCCCCTACCTCCAATCCAAAAAACAGAAGGGAATTTGTCCCTTTCCATCTGGGCACATCGGAGGGCCCATAGAGTAGCCGTGACCTGTCATCCGCCCGCTACGCTCATTGTGGCCCACGACTGGTTACTAAGTTGCTTAAGTGGCCCTCGCTATTCAAAAGGTTGGGCACCCCTGCCTTAGAATGACTATGTAGTCAGAGTCTAATATACTAGAAACAGGGTTTAAACATTACAAACATGATCACACGTCATCTGTAATGAAATATGTATATATATGAGAACCCGGTTGAATAGGTAAGGGATTAACATATGACGAGGAAAAAAAAGGGGGGGGGGGAATTATGAGATTTTACCTAAAATGAGAAACCATGTAATGGACTGGGACATCAAACTCCTAGTTCCCGACGGGAGGATTTATATCAAGCATACACAGAAAAGTGGCCAATGCACTAGTTGTATACTGAACACCATAATTAGTGCCGGAGTAGATGCTTTCTGTAAAGGTCAAAGGAAATATGGGAACCAATCAATGTAAATAAATCCTAGAATAAAGATAGATCAAAAAGTCCCAAAGGAAGCCTTACCAGATAGTTTTCCTCAAGTAGTATGAGTCCCAGGGTGTCAACCTATGCTGCACACGGAAGCCAAGTCTATGCTTGGCGTTTAAATAGAGTGTCGACGGGTACATCACGTCCTACGTGATGACGTCATTGTATTGCGCCGCTTACACATCGCAACGCTTAGTTACAACATCGCTACAGAAGTCAGAGAGGGACCAGGGCTGCGCAGCATCATCCGCCACGCCCCCCACCTCAAAGCGTCATAAGAGCAAAGGACGCACAAGGGACATCACGCCGCGTTCGCTGACATTAATGTGCTGCACCGCCAATACACGGCGGCGCATAAACAAACAGGCATCCAGCAGGCAAGGGGGAAGAACCAAGAAATACATGGCCAAAACAGGAGTAAGAGGACTATAATCCGGAGACCTAGAGTATTAACAAGACAGCAAAAAAATTAGCTGTACAGATACATATATCCAATGTGACTATTAAAGAGGACACAACTGTATAGAAAGACATAGATAGAAGGGCCAAACTCTGTCTGTTGCCAGGGGCAACTGACAATGCATAACAATGCGTATCATGTATATGCCAAACAATCAGAAGAGGAGCAGCAAGTACCAACACACACTATAGTAGAGAAGAGGGAGAAAGGGGGAAAACAGATGGGAGAAATATCAAAAACTTCATTTAAATCAATGAGAGGATTATTACTATAGTAATTGGTTTATAATGCACTCAGAGGTAACGGTCCCAAGCAATCTTTATATGGGCAATGTCATATCATTCTGAACTTAAATAAACTTAGATATATATATACAATGTTAGAAATACTTCCTAATAGGTATATGGCAGAAATATACTATATATTTTTCAGGTGCATGGATTTAACATCACCACAAATATTTAAAGGGAGCATCAAAGGAGAAGTCTCCCAATATATTCCCACAGTATAGTCTGTCCATCTGGTCATCAAGATGTAGGTCTAGAGCAATTTAGCCCAAGCTGTAAGCTTATCCATACATACAAAGTATACGGAGCAGCTAACTAAAGATTACATCATTCAACATATGGGTGATTGCAGAGGTAAACCCTAGGAACAAGATCTTGAACAGACGAAATGAGCAGACAAAAATATGGTATAATGAAAATAAAAACAAACTAAAAGAACAAAGAAAAGGGACTTAGGGTCCTTTCACACAGAGCGGACCGTTTTTTTGTCCGCTCCGTGTGTGTCCGTCGGCTCAGCGGGGGGTCCCGCTCAGCTGTCGGCAGACAGGGCGGTTTCCGCACACTGTGCAGGGACCGCCCTGTCTCTCCTCCGCTCTCCCCTATGGGGAATCGGATGAAAACGGACCGTTTGTCCGTCTTTATCCGATCCGTTCCGCCAGACGGAAGAAAAATAGGGTTTTCTTCCGTCCGGAAAACCGGATCCAGACGGACGCGATCCCATAGGGAACCATTTACGGACTTGTAAAAACGGACGAGCGGAGGCAGACCGATTTGAACAAATCTGTCTGCTGGGGACGTATTGGTTTGATCGTGTACACATGATCAAACCAAAATACCCGCCCGCAGACAGTGTGCTGACGTGGCGGTGACGTTGACACCGCCACGTCACCGCACCAGGAAGTAAAACACTTCCGTGCATGCGTCAAAACCATTCGACGCGTGTGTGAGAAGACATGTCTGCTGGTTAGCGTACTAACCAGCAGACATGTCGGGTGGACGGGGTCCCAGCCGACAGATTTGAAAGCATGCTTTCAAATCTGTCGGCTGGCCAAATCCGTCGGCTCGCCCGTACACACGATTGAATCTGTCTGCTGGGACGGTCGGGCCGACCGTTTCCAGCAGATAGATTTGATCGTGTGTATGCGGCTTAAGTGGGTTTGTTCGAGCAACTAATACACTGCCCAACAAGAATTCTCTTGCCTTTGTGGCTGTGTGTGTGAAGAGATGAGCTTGGGCGTATATATTTATTGGCGTATAACATGCACCTTCACTTTAAGAGGGAAGTTTCAGGGAAAAAAAACAAACAAAAACATTTTAAATAAAGAACTGTGAAGCAAAATAAGTGTCAGTGCCCATCTGCAGACCCCCAATTGCTAGGAATGCAGCACCCATCATTGCCAGGAATGCACCCACCATTGCCAGGAATGCAGCACCTATCATTGCCGGGAATACACTCACCATTGCCGGGAATGCAGCACCTATTATTGCTGGGAATGCAGCACCTATCATTGCCAGGAATGCACTCACCATTTCCAGGAATGATCAGCAGTACCCAAGTGTCCATCTGCAGCCAGTGTGCCCAAGTGTTCATCTGCAGCCAGTGTGCCCAAGTGTCCATCTGCAGCCAGTATGCCCAAGTGTCCATCTGCAGCCAGTGTGCCCAAGTGTCCATCTGCAGCCAGTGTGCCCAAGTGTCCATCTGCAGCCAGTGTGCCCAAGTGTCCATCTGCGGCCAGCATGCCCAAGTGTCCATCTGCAGCCAGTGGGCCCAAGTGTCCATTTGCAGCCAGCATGCTCAAGTGTAAATGTGCAGCGCGTGTGTCCAAGTGCCCATCTGCAGCCAGAATGCTCAAGTGTAAATGTGCAGCCAGTGTGCCCAAGTGTCCATCTGCAGCCAGGATGCTCAAGTGTAAATGTGCAGCCAGCTTTTAAATTTTGCCGCCGAGATATCCTCTCGCAGTCCCGCCCCTTGGCCCGGCTTCTATGATGGACATAACACACGTCCAATGGCGGGACTGGGGCGTGATTACGAGCGGAGCCGAGCCTAGCCGAGTACACAGTATAGTCGGCTCGGGGCTATTTCGGCGGTGCTTGGGCGATAAATGCAGTATATATTTTGTGGCCCCAGCGCTGGCAGATTGCCGGGGGCAACAAAAGATATATATGTGTAGATAACCAGACGGGCCATTTAAAACCGGACTGCGGGCCGTGATTGGCCCACGGGCCGGACTTTGGACATGCCTGCTTTATACACTTCCACAATGGGCGGATTGTTTTGCCCACATAGAAGCTGCCACATGGGCAAAACATTATGTATACCACCCCCTTTGTCTGACATGTTATATGTTTATATAACTTGTGTATCTGGCCATTAGGGAGATGGATACTGGAACCTTCAATGATTAAATGGCAGTAATCACACTGGCCACATTTAAATAATCCTGGTGCTTCTTTTATCCCTGCTTTGGGTTTGCAGTAATTGCTTCTGACAAGGCGGTCTCTAATGGAAGTGGAACTTCTGAAAGTGATGCTTGGGCTGTGTCCAACATATTTGGACAAAGTAAGGTAAGCTGTGATTAAATGGCAATGCTTTTGCATTATAGTACGTATTTGCGCGTGTTGATCTGAATAGGTGGTAATAAAGCGTGTCATATCAGTATTGGATTTTCTGTTCTCACTCTTAGATAAAGTATCAGCTCTATTTCTACCTGCAGAACGATTATAAGCTTTCTTGAGGCAAGACCTACTGTACCCTCTACTAAATAGTCTAGTGTACAGCAGGTACCGTTGTCCGAGCAATTGCGTCTAAGACGGAGATATTGACTATACGGTATACTCCAAATCAGCGGAAAAGGGTGGGCACTGGCTGCATGTAGGAGGGTGTTCCCAGCAGTTGGCTTCCGATATAGTGAGGTTTGAATGTTGCCTGATTCATCAACATATATTAAAATGTTAAGAAAAGCAATGGCTGAATCACTGAAGTTCATGGTGAACTTCAGATTATAGTTGTTCGAACATAGGAGCTGCATGAATATATTGAACCTGTCCATAATAAATATATATCGTCAATATATCGGAACCAGCCCAACACTGACGAAAGTAAACTAGCATTATGATCAGAAGAAAATAATTCTCGTTCCCACCCCCCCAGGTACAGGTTCGCGTAAGATGGTGCACAAGACGGATTGGTCAGAATGTGAGATATAATTTCCAAAACAAATCCATTTAGTTTGTCCATCTTGGGTCCCTTTTCTGCCAGAAAAGTGGAAACAACTTGTAGGCCTTTAATATGGGGAATTGAAGAATATAGAGCTTCCACGTCTATAGACACTAAGGCCTTGTACACACGATGTAATTTATCCGGTCGGAAACATCCGACGGATATTTCCCAGTGGACAAGGCAAATTTGTCCGTTGGTCTGATGAGCGTACACACCATCGGACAGAAATCCCAGCGGACCAGAACGCGGGCACGTAAACCATGTACGATGTCACTATAAAGGGGAATGCCAAAGCCTACGGCGCCGCCCTCTGTTCCACTTTTGCTAGTTCCGTGTTAGTGAAGGTTTGGTTAGAGCTGATTCGTGCTTTTCAGTCTCCGCGCTTAACAGGTCGTATTTTCCGGTTCAGTGTGTGCTTGTGGGCTCGTATTTGTCCTTCAGTGTCGCCGTGCGGGGCGTTTCTGCTTTGCAGTGCCGTCCTGTACGGTCGTATCTGTTTGACGTGCGATCTTTGCAGGTATTGCTGGATTGGGGGGTGCTTTCTGTTTGAGTGTGTTCTTGACTGACCAGCCGGCTGGTTTTTGAAGCCATGATGGAGCAGCAGCGCAACTTTTCACGAGTTCGTGCTGTTTATGGGTTTTGTTCTGGAGTCTGTGTGCATTCCAGTGATTTGGACAGGAACAGTAGGAGGAGGAGTTCCTGGGCCAAGAATTGGTTGCGCCAGCGTAACCGATTCTCTCATATGTCTCTGCTTAGGGAGATCCGGGAGAATAATCCTGATGACTTCAGGAACTTTCTCCGTATGACGGACCCCGTTTTCCACCGTCTGCTGGATCTCCTGTCCCCCTATATCACGAGGCAGGACACTGTGATGTGCCAAGCCATTCCGGCTGAGCAGAGGCTTATTGCCACGTTGCGGTACCTGGCGACTGGGAGGAGCCTGCAGGACCTCAAGTTCTCAACAGGCATCTCTCCCCAGGCGCTTGGGGTCATCATACCGGAAACGTGTTCTGCCATCATACAAGTGATGCAGGAGGAGTTTATTACGGTGAGTCTCCTCCTTTAACATCACAATCTGTGTCTTTAATAATGTATGCCAATTTTATAAACTTTTTTTGTTGGTTTTCCTAATTGCCATGATTGTAATATGCTGTGTGCAGAATGTTCCCTTTTCTCCCCATGCATGTTGTTAAGCTTTCCAGGTTAATTTTGTTTGGCCTACCTGCATATTTTTACCTTCATCACTACTAACCTATCCAGCATCATCCCCTAGGGACAAACACACCTTTTTATTTTTCATGTCTTTTTTTTTTGGTCCTGCTCCATTGTAGTTCCACCCCCCCCCCTAAAAAAGTTTATTGCCCCATCAGCGGGATGTGTAGTCTGATAATAATTGGCTCTAGATTTGTTGCCCTAAATACTCACTACACACTAATATTTAGTAATGTTAATACTGTGATGTTGCAGAATGATGTTTTTTACTAGTGTTTGCAATGTTTTTTATGTGCCAAAGTACTAATTTTGAATTTTTGTTTTGTCCCCACAGTTTCCCTCCACGCCACAGGAATGGCAGACTGTGGCTGCCCACTTTGCCCAGCAGTGTGATTTTCTAAACTGCGGAGGGGCAATTGATGGGAAGCACGTCCGCATAGTGCCGCCACCTCTTTTGGGGTCGTACTATTATAACTACAAAGGTTTTCATAGTATCGTGTTGATGGCGGTGGTGTCGGCAGACTACGAATTTTTGTATGTGGACGTGGGGAAGAATGGCTGGCTGTCTGATGGGGGAGTGTTCGCGCGGACTTCCGTTTGTTTTTTTAACGGAAGAGGCTTTCGGGCTTGGACCTCACCTCATGCGGCCTTTTCCCCAGAGGACCCTCACCCCGGAGAGGAGGGTCTTCAATTTCCAGGTGGCCAGGGCCCGGAGGGTAGTCGAGAATGCCTTTGGGATACTCGCCAGCCGGTTCCGCCTGTTCCAGACAGCGATACATCTGGCGGAATATAAATTTAACTCTGTTATTTTGGCCTGCTGCATATTGCATAATTTTTTACGCAGGCATTCCCAGACGTACCTACCCAACATCGGTGCTGAGGCAGGACTACCCTCAGATACCCTTCCTGGGTTGGACACTGGTCGCGCTGGCTCGGTCACCGAATCTGCTCATGAGGTACGTGACAAATATGTTGAGTACTTCATGGGTCGGGGGGCCATAGCTATGCCAGATTAATATTTCTTTCTAATTCGGCCCCCAAAAGAAAGAAATATTACAAAGAACTAATAAATAATTTGACCATTGGACTTTATTCAGTTGTTTGTCATTATTGCTTTTTCTCTTTTGATCTGTCTTCCAGGTTCTGAAACTAGTGCACTTCTTGTGCACAATTTACTAAGCAGGTTTTAGTAAATACACACAATTGCACATTCTAGTCACTCTTCTACAAACTGGGTATTGAGCCTACAAATAAGAAGCCACTGCTTTTTGTGTTTTTTTTGTTGCAAAAATTATTTTTTTATTTGTGTTATGTTATGTGTTTTTCCAAAAATCTTTAGGCTTTTCGTAAAAAAATGTGTTTCGAAAGGATTTTTGTCTTTAACAAACATTTTTGGGTTTTGACAAACATATGTAACAATGGAACTTACAAAGTTCAACCTTTTATTTAGCATACCAAACACAGACGACATGGTCTAATGTCACCCCGGAATCCGCTAAAATTTGAGGATGCACACATGCTGTGTGTGTGATGTGCCAAATGGTGTATTCTCGCCTGAGATCCCATGCCAAATGTTCACATGTGCTATCTGCCATCATGGGTGATCAATGTATGTGGTTTGTGGGTGCAACCCCTTTCTCTCACCTACTTGATAAGCGAGGAAGGGGTTGCACCCACAAAGCACAGACAATCGATGTACTGTGATGGCAGATATCACATGTGAACACACACTGGGGTTTATTTACTAAACAGTGCAAACTCAGGCTTATTTCTGCATATAAGCCAATCAGCTTCTAAATTGAGCTTATTCAATTCAGCTTTTGCATCTAAACATGGAATCTGATTGGTTTATATGCCAAGTGAGGCTGCTTTTTCACGTTATAGCTTTAATAAATAAACCCAAGTGTGTGTGTGTGCATCCTCCAATTTTGGTGTATTTTAATGTAAAAATATACAACATCTTTGAGAGTGGGGTGGTTGGGGGTGAGGGCAGGGGGGGTGGGCCAAGGGGGGCAGATGGGGGGGATAGTCTTCTATATACGTCCCAAAATATCTAGCATGTTTTTGAAGTTTTGGTCCATCACCACCATCCTTTCCCTCATATTGGCCAGATCCGTGCTGCACTCCATTATCTGCTGTATTAGGATTTGTGCACTTGCACGAGAAAAAATAGGAGCAACAGATGTGCTAATCCCATCTTCATCCCCTAAAAATTTCAAAAAGAAAAAAAAACATTGTAAGTAAGTAAGGTGCAGGCCTATCTACATCTCTTTTTCCCTGCAAAGCTGAGGTGACACTGACCTGTTGTACTGAGAAGTTCAACATCTTCTACAACTTTTCCTTCTTCTTCAACTTCTCCTTCCTCCACCAATCCGCCTAATTCCACCAATCCGCCTAATTCCACCAATCCGCCTTCCTCCACCAATCCGCCTTCCTCCACCAATCCGCCTTCCTCCTCTCTCCCTTCCTCCTCTCCTTCTTCCTCCTCTCCTTCTTCATCATCCTCCTCCTCCACATTTTTTTTGGCCGTTTTGGAGACAGTGTGGGCCTCCCTGACTCCTCATAGCGCTGTCCTCTTCTTTCCCCTAAAAACCAACAAAAAAAAAGGAAACTCATCAGCAACCAGATATTTTTGGAGGGCCTAATTTGCAAACATTGCTTAGAAGTGGCGTTACAATTGTAGTTTTGGGCTTATTCCAGCAAAAAGCATATTTTTTTGGTGGTAGATGACTTGTCCAAAGCTGTGATATAATGAGCCTTTTTGGTGAAGTGACACACATGGCTGGCCTCCAGAATAAGTAGTTTTTGGAGTCCCTTCACCAAAAGTACAAATTAGTATTTTATGGGGGGAGACACAGGTTCTCAAAATGACAGATGTGAAAACAGCTGCTTATTAGGTTATCTCATCAATGTGTGAATGAATGAATCCTGTTTGCCTTTTAAAATCAACTTTGTTTGCACAAACAAATCATATTTTCCTCATTGTTTCTCCAAACGATGTTTTTCGCCAAATAGCCACGTCCAGGTGTGATGTTCCCGGACCCGCGGATTTTGGAGAAACTAGGTGATGGAACGATGTTGCCTACGATCGTGGCAAGTCATCGGATTTATTAGCCAAACATTACTAAGTTTACAATGCAGGGGTTCAAAAATACAAGCAGGCCAACGAAGCACATGGCGAAATAGACATGGCAAAACATTTGAAAAAACAATAGGCACTACAAAGACATTTTAAAGTGCTTACTTTTTTCTAGGATTTTCAGGATTTTGCGATACTGCTTTGCCTTGCGCAGTTTTAAGTCGGACCAGCGTTTCCGGAGCTGCTCTTTTGACCTGGTGACCCCAAAAATCTCAAAAAGTTTTGTCGTTGCCTTATCCATAATTTTGGACTTCCTCCGGTTAGGGGTGCTGTATGGCCCATGCTCACCATCATAGTCCTTCCGTCGCAGTATGGACACCATCTCCACCATCTCTTGTAGAGACATGTTTGTGGCCTTGTATCGTTTTGGCCTGGATCTGGACGTTCCGGCCTCTGTCCCTTCCAGATCCCGATCAGAGGCTAATGTGCGCTCGTGTGACATCGCCATATTTTCCAATCTACATTGCATAGGGGCGTGGAAAACAGGAATTGGTACGTCATGGGCGGAGACGAGGGCGGCGCTTCTTGATTGCGTGGGGATATAATGGAAACGACGTGATTACGTAGGTTACGCAGAGATTACTCGAGCGAAAAAGGAGGAGAGAGAGAGACAAAGGTAAATGAAAACATTGGATCAGAGGCCTAGAATTTGAACAGCCATGGGGGGGATGGGGCTTTTCAATGTTGTTTGCACCCTTTTAGTACTACTGGTATTTAGGCATTTTGGGGCACACCATAACATTTAGAGAGCCAAGTGCTTGTACACTTCACTTCATCAAGATATATGTAGAGAATGCTCTATCCTCTTTGTTTGGATTTTAGAGTATGCAGTCAGATCTTGCAAGTATTGTTGTATGTTGGTTGTACAGAGATAAGTAGTTAGTGTTTTCTGCCATCAATGCTGAGGGGCATGATAGCTACCCACAGGGCCGCCATCAGGGGGGTACAGGCATTACACCTGTATAAGGGGCCCGGGGGTCCCCAGGGGCCCGGATGGGAACCACCCAAAAAAAAATTTTTTTACAAAATATTGTATTTTTTAGTAATTTTTTTAGAGGTCCGGAGGTCCCCAGGGCCCCGGATTGCTACCCCATTTTTTACATATATTTTCCTTTATTGCTTATTTTTGTAAAGGCCCCCCCCCGCTTCTCTATTTCATCATGCGGCAGCACCCCCCCCCCCCAGTTCACTGCTCCAGGGGGCCCATGCCTGAAGCTGTGTAAGGGGCCCCAAAATTCATGATGGCGGCCCTGGCTAAACATGAACTAGTGCCTTGATGAGTACTAGCATTAATATTCATGGTGGATGTGTTCTTATCTACATGCTACATCTTCAACAAATGGCTCTGCATGACACCTTTTTTGGGGGCTACAACAATGCGGCAGAGCTGGCCAGCTATGTAGCAGCAGAAGACACTGTGTTTGTATACTGTAGTTGCTCTAAAATGAATGAATGTGCACATATTTTGAGAATCTCAAAGCTGAGCCTTTTTTAAATTGTGCTTTGTGTTTGTTTGTCTTTTTCGATTATAGATATTACTATTGAACTAATTTTTAGGAGGTGAAAGCTGGTCAAGATGGATTTGCTGAAAGGGAAGGAGGCAACAATGCAGCTAATAACCCGCTATTGGGATATGCCCCTTCTTTGGGACACCAAGCACCCAGAATATTTAGATACCCAGAAGAGAGCGGCAGCACTTGATGAGATTGCTACATACCTGCACACTTGGGTGCCAAGTTGCACAGGCGACATGGTGAAGGATAAATTTAGTAACCTCAGGAGAAGCTACAGAAATGTGTATAAAAAACTAAAATATCCGAAATCAGGATCAGCAGCAGCTAAGAAAAAGAAACCCAAGCTCTGGTACTACAAAGAGCTCAGTTTTTTGAACGATGAACTGGATGGCAGGCCTTCAGATTCAACACTACCTTCCAGCCTTCCTCCCAGCGGAACTTCCCCGGATCCCAGGAGCCCTGCAGAATCTGAAGCGGGGCTGGCTGACATGGAGCCAGATCTGGCCATCTTCGATGAGGTATAGTAGTTTCCAACATATTTTGGTGCTGCTATTTATTTTGAATTAGTGAGTTGATCTGGTAAACAAAAAAAAAACCTTGGGAAGAGAAACCAAAGTTGTGGGCCTACAAATAGGTGTCAGGGATGCCAAATGCAGGGGTCAGAAGGACAGTCTGTTTAATTCAAATTAATACTAACTAAAACAGACTAGAGAAAGAAAATGTGTGTGATTGATTGTGCAAAATATTACAACATGTCCCTTTTTTATACACAGGAAGAAGAGACCAGCCAGGAGGTGGCATTCCTGCGGCCCATGTCAGCCAGGCAGAAGGGGGGAGTGGCAGCCAGGAGGAGGCAGGGCCAAGTGAGGTGCAGCAGGTCCCCAGGCCCAGGCTGAGCACCATCAGCCAAGTTCCTCCCCTTCAGATGAGGCCACCAGCTGCAAGGAGGCGCAGGAGTGTGGTGCACGACAAAAGCCTGGAGGTTATACGGGAGGCTGCAGAAATCATGAGGGCCCCCCTCAACCCAACAGAATGCTATAGCGCATTTGTGGCCAATGAGCTCAACCAAGGGGGGGAGGAGCAAAAAAGCCTGGCCAAGGACCTGATTAATCAGGTCCTGGCCAAGATGAAAAGGGACGAGCTGAGCAGGGACACTGTGCTGTGTGACCCGGCCTGGCCTGCTCCCCATCATCATCATCCTCCTCCTGCTGCCACATCACCCCCACCTGCAAGGGTCCGTGGACAGACCCGTGGAAGTTTCGCTGGAAGGAAGTCTGGAAAGAAGTCGAGAAGATGATTCCCTGCCATCCAGTTGATTGTCCAAAAAACTGAGCTCGTTGGAGTAGCACAGCTTGGGTTCCTTTGTTCATGTGCTGCTGATTCTGATTTTTGATATTGACTCCTGAGGTTACTAAATTTATCCTTCATCATGTTGTAATTCCCAAGTATGCATGTATGTTGCAATCTCATCAAGTGCTGCCGTTCTGGTGATTTATAATTTATTTTTTGGCTGGAAATAAACGGCTTTTGTAGTTACTTTCAAACCTTGTCTATTGTGTTTTATACTGTGGTGAGTAAGCATCAGACATTTGTAAAATAAAATGTGGCATTTGCAAAGGACACAAACTCCTTAAGGGGGGGGGGGACCTTTTGTGGTCGAACTTGGTAAACCCAAAAGAAGCCTAACATTTTTTCAAACCCCCCCCCCCCAAAAAAGGAAAAAAATTAGGGATGAAACAACAAAATGACATAAGTTGGGGAAAAAAAAGGGAATTTAAACAGAAAAAAAAAAAAAACATGAGGAAACAACAAAAATAACATAATTTGGAAAGACTCCTAAACCGTAAAATACAACTCAAAAAAATAACTCAACACAAAAATAAATATGATACCCTCAACATTAAGTCAAAATAGACATAATAAAAATGTGGAGAACCGAAACAAATGTGGGGAAATCTGGCTAGCAAACAGTGAGAAATAGAATAAACACTAACGAAAATGCAAACTTTCAGTATGTGACATCGGGACAAAATTGCATCAGCAAGAGAACGGCTTGCTTCTAGCAAGAGAACAAAGAACAAAAATACGCTCGAAACGGGACACTATATAGAGAGTTTAGGTGACGAATGTGCCAGGTCCCAAACAAACGCGAGTTTTACCTGAACGAGTGCTCCCGTCCCATCGTTTTGACTGAGCATGCGCGGGTTTTTGTCCGCAGGAGAAATCCGGCCAAAACGGTCCGTTTGCCCATACAGACGAGCGGATTTTTCGGCTGAAATGGTCCGTCGGACCAGTTTCAGCGGATTTATTCCCTCGTGTGTACAAGGCCTCAGAGACAACCTGGTGGTATAGTAGGGCCATCTAAGGTCCTCAGTAAGTCAGGTGTATCCTGAATGTATGAGGGTAATGAGATTACATGAGGTCTAAGGTACTGATCGATAAACTTACTAGCTCATTCAGTTTTGGAGCCTACTCCGGATACTTATGCGTTTGGGAAGCGCATAGAAGGTTGGTGTTCTGGGATAAGGAACCTGAATACCCTCAAAAATGGGTTTGGTAATTGAGCCATCAGAAAGAGCTTTTTGTAAGATGTCATTATATTGTTGATTACATTTTCCAATGACATCCTCATTAATTGGTATATACCATGTGCGGTTTTTCAATAAACCCCAGCACATGTTTCTGTAATCCAGATCATTCATGATAACCACATTACCTTCCTTATCTGAGGGCTTAATAATCACATGTGCGTTCCTACTTAACGCATCCAGAGCCAAATGATGCGCTGAATTAAATTCTTGATTTTCTAATCTGACAAGGGGGAGGGATTCTACTTCCTTAATGGTTTGAATAAGAAAGGCCCATATATTAGAATTGGTATGGAGAGAAGGAAAATTGAGTGATTTTTTCTTTACTGCTTTTTCCAACATATCAAGATACTCCGGTTTCCTCCCACACTACAAAGACATGCTACCTTGCGTTGGTGGTGCAGTGGTAAGCATAGCTGCCTTCCCAGCAGATGACCCGGGTTCGATTCCCGGCCAACGCCATCTCCAAGTACTTGGAGTCCCCAGAGGAAAAAGCACTATACAAGGTCAATTAGCGGTGGAATAAAGATGAACGCATCAAAAAACACACCAGAGTGCATCTAAACTCTTTAAAAATATACCACAGAGCATCTAAATGCATCACAAACACATCAGAGCGCATCTAAATGCATCAAAAAATACACCATAGTGCATTGAAAAGCATAACAAATACACCAAAGACCATTTAAACAAGGAGAGTCCAAACTTTTTTTTAAAGAGGACCAGATCTGATGAAGTGAACATTCTTGAGGGCCGACCATTTTGCCTGACATTCTTTAACCACTTGCTTACTGGGCACATAAACCCCCTTTGTGCCCAGGCGAAATTTCAGCTTCCGGCACTGCGTCGCTTTAACTGACATTTGCGCGGTCGTGCGACGTGCCTCCCAAACAAAATTGACGTCCTTTTTTCCCCACAAATAGAGCTTTATTTTGGTGGTATTTGATCGCCCGTGCGGTTGTTATTTTTTGCGCTATAAACAAAAAAAAGAGCGACAATTTAAAAATATATATATATTTTTTACTTGTTGCTATAATAAATATCCCAATTATTTTTTTTTTTATAAAACTTTTTTTTTTCTTAGTTAAGGCCGATACGTATTCTTCTACGTATTTTTGTAAAAAAAAAAAAATCGCAATAAGCGACTGCTTTGCACAAAAGTTATAGCACCTACAAAATAGGGGACAGAATTATGATTTTTTTTTTACTATTTTTTTTTTTACTAGTAATGGTGGCGATCTGCGATTTTTATTGGGACTGCGACATTACGGCGGACACATCGGACACTTTTGACACATTTTTGGGACCATTCACATTTATACAGCGACCAGTGCTATAAATATGCACTAATTACTGTATAAATGTGACTGGCATTGAAGGGGTTAACACTAGGGGTGAGGAAGGGGTTAAATGTATTCCCTGGGTGTGTTCTAACTGTGTGGGGGGAGGGGACTGACTGGGGGAGGTGACCGATGCTGTGTACAAGGGAAACAGCATCTGTCTCCTCTCCCTGACAGGACGTGGAGGTCTGTGTTTACACACAGAGCTCCACGTCCCTGCTCTGTCACCGCCGATCGCATGTACCTGACGGACACCACGGCCGCCGGGTACACGCATCTGATCCTCAGCGATGCGACTGCACTGTTTTTCCCCGCTGCGCGCCACCCAAGTCCAAAGACGTGACCCCGACACTTCAGGTCCGCGCTGTGGACGTCTTTTGTCTATAGCGCGGATCTGTAGTGGTTAAACCATTAAAACTTGTGGCTGTGTGTGGTGAAGAGATGAGCTTAGGCGTGTTATTTGGATAAACTGTATTTATGGACTTAAAATACGAACCTTAACTTTAAAAAGGAAGTTTCAGGAAGAAATCTTAAATTTTAAATAAAGAACTGTGAAGCAAAACAAGGGTCAGTGCCCATCAATGCAGCCTAATCAGTGCCCATCTGCAGCCTCACAAGTGCCATGAATACAGCACCCACCGTATTACCATGAATACAGCACCCGCCAGTTATGTCCACTCAAAGCGCCTACAGAAGAAATCCAAACCTAAACTACAATCCATATATATATAAATCTCCAAAACACACCCAAAGAATAACAGTCATTATCAAAAAAGACCAATGGGGTATGGTACAGCCAGGGCTGCCGATAGAAATCATGGGGCCCCCGTACAGCCTACCTGACAGGGGCCCCCCTCAGTCCCACCCCAGGTCCCGCCCCTGGTCCCTCGGACACTTTTGACACATTTTTGAGACCAAGTGCTATAAAAATGCACTGATTACTGTGAAAATGAGAATGGCAGTAAAGGGGTTAACCACTAGGGGGGTGTTAAAGGGGTTAAGTGTGCCCAGATTTGTGTTTCTTACTGTAGGGGGGTGTGGCTGGACGTGTGACGTCACTGATCGTCGTTCCCTATGACAAGACACAGAGAAGAACCGGGATGCTTTGTTTACACTCACCTCTCCCCAGTTCTTCAGCTCCTGTGACCGATCGCGGGACACCGGCAGCGATCGGGTCCGTGGGCGCGGTCACGGAGCTTCGGATCAGGTTGCGCGCATGCGACCCACGGTTGGGCACTTAAAGGGCACCATACCTGTACGTGCTTGTGCCCAGCCGTGCCATTCTGCCGACGTATATCGGCGTTCGGCAGTCCTTAAGTGGCTAAAATGCAAATCTATTTAAAAACTTTTTTAAATTGTGTTTTTCTGAATATTTTTGTTGTTATTCTGTCTCTCTGTTAAAATAAACCGACCAATAAAATCATTGACTGGTCATTTCTTTGTCAGTGGACAAAAATACAAAATCAAATACATTTTTCCCCTCCTTGTATCCTGTGCTCTTGCAATGGGCATATTAGCGCCTATAAAGGGTTAACAATTATCAGGCTGCTTTCATACTGATCTGTGGGGGCAGCAAAGTGCTCCTGTGACTGTCCTGCAGGTTAGCTACACTGAGTCATAGACTTCTATTCCGGGATGTACTGATACGGATACCAAGCATGTGAGCGGGTATCGGTACTGGCCCAAATGCTCCCAATACGATACATTACGGTGTGATTTGCGTCAATATAAAATGAATGGGTGCAAATCGCACTGTAAAGAATTGAATGCGATTTGAACAGGACTGCGGCGTGATTCCTGTCCGAATCGTATGGGATTCCCCCCACCACTCCTATGTGTGTAGAAAGGGATTAAAGCGCCATCTAGTGGGCAGTTTAAATTTTTTTTTTTTTAATTTCCAGTACATGCAATGTCTGGTAATATGCAAACTAATCTACATAGGTGTCCCAGTCCACCGATGGTAGCAAATCAGGGGGCGGCTGGTGTTGCTCACAGGGCTGGAGGAGATGTAGAGGCAGTCCACCTCCAAGCTGACATCACCCCCCTTGCCATCCGGGGCCCTGGGGACCTCTGGGCCCTTTAATAAAAAGAAGAAAAAAATTAAAAAAATATAAAAAAAGGGGGTTTCTAAACTGGGCAGTCCTCCTTCACTTACCTCATCCTTCTATTTTGCTTTTAAATGTCCTTATTTCTTCTGAGAAATCCTCACTTCCAGTTCCTCTGTCTGTAACTCCAGACAGTAATGCAAGGCTTTCTCCCTGGTGTGGAGTGCTGTGCTTGCCCCCTCCCTTGGACTACAGGAGAGTCAGGACATCCACTAACACACAGCTCCTTTATCTACAACATAAAGAGCGTCCTGACTCTCCAGTAGTCCAAGGGAGAGAGGGCGAGCACGATACTCCACACCAGGGAGAAAGCCTTGCATTACTGTGTGGAGTTACAGAAAGAAGAACAGGAAGTGAGGATTTCTCAGAAGAAAAAAAGACATTTAACCACTTAAGGACCGCCGCACGACTATATACATCGGCAGAATGGCACGGCTGGCCAAATGGGCATATATATACGTCCCCTTTAAGAGCCTAGGCATGGGTCGCAAGCACACCGTCACAGGCGCCCTCACGAACCGGTCCGAAGCTCTTGGACCGCACCCGTGGGACATGCGGACCCGATCGCCACATATGTCCCGCGATCGGGTCACCAGAGCTGAAGAATGGGCAGAGGTGAGTGTAAACAAACCTTCCCCGTTCTTCTCTGTGTCAATGTCAGTGATCGTCTGTTCCCTGATATAGGGAATGACGATCACTGACGTCACAAGTCCAGCCCCGACCCCTACACTTAGATACACACATGAGGTCACACTTAACCCCTACAGCGCCCCCTAGTGGTTAACCCCTTCACTGCAATTGTCATTTTCACAGTACCAGTGCATTTTTATAGCACTTTTCGCTGTGAAAATGACAATGGTCCCAAAAATGTGTCAAAATTGTCCAATGTGCCCCCTATAATGTCGCAGTCACGAAAAAAATCGCTGATCGCCGCCATTAGTAGTAAAAAATAATTATTAATAAAAATGCCATAAAACTATCCCCTATTTTGTAAACGCTATACATTTTGCGCTCTCCCTCACAGAGACAGAGTGCTGCCCGATCAGTCCCGATATCAGTCAGCGACTCAGCGGCGGGCAGTGTGAGTCAACTGTGAAGAACAGAGCCGATGCTTTCTGTGTAGTTCTGGCTCTTCACAGGCGGAGTGATATCAAATGATATCAAATGTACCCCGCCTGTGATACAGGAAGGCTCGGCTCTGCTCTCTAGTAGCCAGGCAGCAGTACACACGCCAGCATTAATACCCACCAGCACCAGCAGTACCCATGCCAGCATTAACACCCACCAGCACCATCAGTACCATTGACTTCAAGCCAATTATAAAGGAATTCTCTTCAAAGAAGTATCGCACATTTAATAAATAATTAGTGCTTTTTTACTGTCCCATTTCAATCTATAATTTCTTGCTTTTCAAGCTTGTGTTATATTGTCCAAACGTTGTGTTAATGTTTAAACACTGATTTTGTTGGAAGTACCAATAAATATAGCATTATTGATAATTTGCATTTTAATTTGAATGCGTGATTGCGTAGACAGTCTTAATGCTCTTAAGATTGCACTGCCTCT
The DNA here is from genome assembly GCA_029574335.1 of Rana kukunoris. NCBI lineage: Eukaryota > Metazoa > Chordata > Amphibia > Anura > Ranidae > Rana > Rana kukunoris. The sequence continues at coordinate 116,108,260 of CM056056.1, forward strand.
CCTCCTACAGTCAGCCCAGCCAAATATAGGCTCAAAACAAATGAACCAGAACAGACACAAACTAACTCAGCCCATTGCCTGTTCTCTCTCCCTCCTCCACAACATATCTCTATGCTGGACCTATTCTCTGCTTCAGACTAACCACTTTTAGAAAGCACACTAAAAAATGTGCTGCTCTCCCTAATACCAACACTGTACAATGATTTATCCACTGCAGTATCTTCTTTATCCAGCCTAGTTCAGCAACATGATCAGCAAATTAACCATATAGAGACTAAGATAGATGATCTATATACTGCCCATAATGACCTAGTGGATGGCTTTGCAGACCATGAGGACAAACTCATTAAGCTGAAGCTTGCAGAATCAGTCCAACAATCAGACTTGGTTCAATATTTGCAGTCCCTCATGCACATTTTGATACCTGACCTAGCCTACCATGACCTGGAAATTGAAAGGACACACAGACTTCCTAAGCCTCCACACTTCCCCGCTTCTACACCCAGAGATGTCCTGGTCCGCATACATTACAATTTAGGAACAAGTCATGTATGCAGCTAAATGCACAGCAACACTGCCTGATTCCTTCTCCACAGTCGCCCTCTATGCTGATCTATTCAAGGCGACAATGGAAAAATCGCAGACAACTTACAACTATCACCAAGGCTCTCCAAAATCACAAAATCCCCTACAAATTGGGGTTTCCTATCAAATTGCTCATCACACACCAGAATAAAACTTACATGGTGAGAACACTTCCTGGGGACCTCAAACTGTAGAGACATTGGTGCATTATGCCAGAAGGTGTGCCAGACCCTTCTGATCAACTGTTTACTAGTGTTGAGCAGAATATGCCATATTCGAATTCGCGATATATCTCGAATATATAGTCGAATATTCAACAGATATTCGCTAAATACGAATATTCGTGATATATTTTCGAAATGAAATGATTGCGAATTTTCGCTATCGCGAATGCGAATGCGATTGCGAATATTCGAGAAATGCGGAATGGAGCACTCTGATTGGCACAGAATATTCGTGATATATTACAATATAAAATAATTGCGAATATTCGGCAAATGCGGAAGGAGCACTCTGATTGGCTCAGAATATTCGTGATATATTACAATACACAATAATTGCGAATATTCGAGAAATGCGGAAGGAGCACTCTGATTGGCTCAGAATATTCGTGATATATTACAATACACAATAATTGCGAATATTCGAGAAATGCGGAAGGAGCACTCTGATTGGCTCAGAATATTTGTGATATATTACAATACACAATAATTGCGAATATTCGAGAAATGCGGAAGGAGCACTCTGATTGGCTCAGAATATTTGTGATATATTACAATACACAATAATTGCGAATATTCGAGAAATGCGGAAGGAGCACTCTGATTGGCTCAGAATATTCGTGATATATTACAATACACAATAATTGTGAATATTCGAGAAATGCGGAATGGAGCACTCTGATTGGCTCAGAATATTCGTGATATATTACAATACAAAATAATTTCGAAATTTCGAGAAATGCGGAATGGAGTACTCTGATTGGCTCAGAATATTCGTGATATATTACAATATAAAATAATCGCGCGATATCGCTATTTGCCGAATAATCGCATTGCGATTTTTCGGCAATATAAAATGAGCGCTGCAGCTACTCGGCCCAAGGTCTCTAATCATACCAGCAATGCTTTTAGACGTCGATGGGGATCTCTAGGATGTGATCTGTTCTAAAAAAATTTTTAAAACATTCGAATATTCGAAATAGCGAATATTCGCCGCAATATTCGCGTTATTCGCGAATACTCGAATATGCAATATTCGTAGCGAATATTTGCAATGCGAATATTCGTGAGCAACACTACTGTTTACCCACATGGAAACTGAAGGAGCATACCAAGATGTCTAATGATGCACTATATACCCTTTCTTCTCTTTTCATTCCAAAAGATGTCTGTGCTCCTGCAGTACCACTCACGTTATACCGCCTGCCTTAACGTTTGATTCCTGATCCGCTTGAAGAACAGTGGATCATTTCCCCCATGTTATATGTTTGCAGTAGTTACTGCACATTGAGCTCTTGTTCTTTTCAAGCTCTCGTTTTTTTCTCAAACCTTTGTCCCTTACCCCATTCAATGGGACTACTCACCTTATAAATTATACTCCACTATGGCCTTCAAAATTGCCTCTATAAATGCAAAGGGTTTAAATTCTCCCCAGAAACTACAGTATCTGCGCTGCTTAAAGAAAGCCAATAACCAAAAGGTTAAAGTCCTACTAATACAAGAAACCCACTTTGCAGCATCAAAAACCCCTACGTTTGCATTAAAATTATATTACTAGATCTTTTTAGCCTCTGACCCAAAGAAGAAAAACAAAGTACTCACGGCTATCCGAGACCCACTACAATTCAAGCATACCAAACTATTACAGATATCCAAGGTATCCAATCTTATATCTTATCAGATATCCAATCTTATCCCAGTATGTGACATCAACCGAACCACATATATACGTTGGTCAACATAAAATAAAATGAAAAATATAAGTGCAGCGCTATTTTTTGTTCAATATGTTTTTATTGAAAAGTATATAATACAGAAGAATAAAACAAAAGATCAGTGACAGTCACTCAATCTCAGATGTCTAAGGAGACACAAACAACACAGGAGCGCATAAACCTCACAACCCATAAAGCTTACGCAGACGCTAGGGCCAAAGCTAAAGATAAACAGGAGCACAGTAAAAATCAAAATCGTCTGTGAGGGCCCATATCCTAAGAAAGACGCATGGGTAGTAAAACCTTAGAAAACGTACTTACACAGCAATATCAGGACTGTCCCCTGAAGAAGGAGACAAAGGACCAAAGAAAACAAAAAGGAAAACAAAAATAAGAAAGGAAAAGAGGGACAAGATGGAAAAGGAAGGAAGAGCGGGGGAGGGAAGAGAGGTGGCAGGAATGGGGGTCCCGTCTCAGGTATTCACCATCTGCTAATAAGAAAATAATTTCAATAAAACAATAGAGGAAATTTCAACCAGATTGAGACAAAATGTCTGCATAAGCTGAGGTAAACTTAAAGGCAAACCAGTCAGACCATATTTTGCGTGATAAATCTTCTGAGGCTCTCAGGGAATGTGTGAGATCTTCCATATGGTAAGTATGGTCCACCTCAGCTAACCATTGATGTAAAGTTGGTACGGTCGCCCTCTTCCAGAATCTGGGAATGAGGGATTTTGCCGCATTTAATAAATGAGGGGTTAAAGATTTTCTATACGATCTAACTGGTCTGTCTGTACAGTGAAGAAGCACAACCCATTGATTCCCTTGGATTTCATTCATCCAATATAAAACAGACCGCCAAAAAGGACGAATAAGGGGGCAGTACCACCATACATGGGCGTGTGTCGCCCGCTCTCCGCAGCCTCGCCAGCAGAGAGGAGGAACCTGAGGAAAGATTCCATGGAGCACAACTGGAGTGAGATGCCATCTAGTAAGCAGTTTATAGTTGACTTCTGCAGTTCTTAAGGACAACGAGGTGGTATGGGCAAGGCCCAGTATTGTAGTTTTTTGGGACTCTGAATAATCCTTGTGTAAGTCCAGTTCCCAGTTGCGTAGAAATGCCGGGTGACCCGAGGAAGAAAGTGATTGTAGGGCTTTATAAAAATAAGACAGGGGTCTCTCAACTGGATGGTCCTCCACAAAAGGCAGATTCGATTGACGTCAAATCCGTGAGAGCCCGCAGAGGTTTAGGGAGGGAACGCACAAATGCAGTAAGCTGACGGTATTTCCAATGGTCCAAGGGTGTACCAGTAGAAGAGTCTAAAAGGTCAGAGAGTGAAGCAAAACCGGTGGGAGTAGTGACATGATGTAAATGGGTCGAATTTCCCAAGGACCATTTGAGGGAGGAGGGCTGCAAATTCCCAGGTGGGAAATAGTTATGACCAGTCAGAGGCATCAAAGGTGAATTGAACAACCATTTATGAGATTTACATAATGAGTCCCAGATCATGAGGGTCGAGCGGGTAAGAGGAGACGTGGACACCACTAGAGACCGGCATTTCCTTGGTATCAATAGTTGTATAAAAGGATCCAAGTGCAGCGCTATTAATCTATCTTGTGAAATATCCAGTGATATCAAATGATATTCAAATAAATAAATCTATATAATAATGTGTTCAATTAAAGTTCATATGCTGAAACTTTTCTGCGTTGAACTATTGTGACTTTTCAATTATTGTGACTTCTCAGTTCATATATCATCCACCACTGTTCAAATCCTGTCTTCAGCAGATTATGTGCATACCTTCACCAGCTGTTATACCTGCTCCCCTCATACATGAGTCAGAAAGACTCAAAACAATTCCTTTATTTCATGGTCTCATCTCTTTAACAGACATGTGTGAAAAAAGTGTGATTATGCAGTGACCTAGGTGCCATAACTCAAGTGACCCTCACTCACAGTGAGATTATGGCACCCCTTGTCTGCCACTCCAGGGGCACACGCACCACAGGCTTTCTTCAGGACCCGGCCTTCGGCCAGACAAATGCAGCCCCCATCCCTACCAGGAGTACCCTTCCGGCTTTCTCTGGTAGAACCTAATACTGCCACCCAATGATGTATGGGCACCATTGTTTCGGTTGCTACCAATATTAACCATCTAGATACCATTACACCAGGGGATTTGCATAGCCACCACCCCAATCTCCACGATAGTAAGGGCAGTAACACAGCTCCTCCTCTTGGCAACTGATAAGAACAGATACTACACTTGATCTTAGCCAAAAGGCCCGAGAAGCAATCCACACTTCAAGATGTGACAGAATCCACAATAGGAACCATCTTTTTATTAAAATATTTGCAAATAAGACAGACAAACATTTAAACAAACAACTGAGGGCGAGTCATGGCACACACCATGTCACCTCTGACCAACATGATCTCAACATCAACAATCTACCTAACATATATAACTATCTAACAACATACTCTCACCCCACCCCCCCTCCCCCCAACACCTCCCAAAACTCAGTCCACCACCACCTGGGCAACAGTATCGAAAAACAAAAAAGGAAAGAGAATCAGGTACACAGTTCAGTTGATCCAAACAGGAAAAAGCGTAATAAACCCAGTTTCAAGACCCAATCTCCAGCGGTTTGCCCTCCCCCTTGAATCCCGGAAAGACAACTCCATGGGATCCAACAGAACCCCCCCTCCGCTACGTCCAGTATAGGCCCTTCCTCCGGTCATGTATAATCAATAAACAAGTTTGGAAATTTTCTGCCGAATGAACAATAAAAGGTTAATGTGAAAATGTGAACAGAAAACTGATTCATTTATGTCCATTGAACGATTTATCGGCCATTGCATGATGGCACGATCATTGCTCTCACAGCCAAATTTTAGTTTTACGTAAAAAATTGGTTTGAACTAATTTTCGTATAGTGTATGACAAGCATAAGTCTGGGTTCACACTGTTGTGTGGAGAGGCTCACAGCAAGGGGTCTGGTGTGTCCCTGTTCTCTTTTGAAATGGACCAGAAGACGCACAGGAGTCTTCAGCAAACTGCTCCACCTCCTTCCCAGAGATGTGTGAACTGGCTCCATTGAGAGCCGGTGTCATGGACGTGGTCGACCACCAGGTGGCACTAGTGGCACTACGGCGCGCACGGGGGCGCCAGGAGCGCGAATTCGCGGCACATCGGCGCGCACGTGCACGCGCAATCGCGGGAGCGGCGCGCGGGCACATGCTGACGCCATTTTGGCGCCAGTCCAGGCTATTTAATGGGGCTCATCCTACAGCCTCTTGCTGCCCGATCGTTAGCGTTCCTGTTGCCCACCTGAGACCCGTTACCTGTTGACGTCTGTTCCCGTGATCCCGGCTCGTCTCTGACCCTTCTGATCTCTGCCTGCCCTAAACTCTGGCCTGTCTGATGCTGCCTCTGCCTTACCCCTTTAACTGATTGTTGCCCGCCTGCTGCCGACCCGGCCTGGACTACGACTCCGCTATTGCTCTATCCACGAACCTGATCCGTCTGACTGTATCCGACCCGGCCTGCCTGACCCTGCCTGCATCCGTACTACAGTACACCTCCCTCCTGCCGACGGCTCCAGTCATCCGCACTAGCTCCTGTTACCTGTCAACACCGGAACTACAGCACACCTTCCTCTGGCTAACTACTCCAGCGATCTGCGCCCAGCACTACAGAACACCTCCCTCCTGCCGCCTGTTCCAGTCAGCTGCACCAAGCGCCTGAACCCAGTCTACCTGCTGATCCGGGTCACCTGTATCCAGCTCCCGCTGTCTACGGACCTGCTGTTCCAGCTCCTCTGACACCTTCCTGAGACTACAGGAGACCTCCGCAGTTCCTGCACAGCATCCCCGCCAGGCGCTAGTGAGACTCTGAACTCCAGTGCTTCCTGTCCACACTACCAGGGGTTCCGGAGTCAGAGGAGCAAGAGTGGCCACTCCCGAACGTCAGGCTCTGCTCTGTACCAGGTACGTGACAGCCGGTCACAGTCTACTGACATACGAATTGGAGAGAAAACTTGCATCCAATTTGCACCAGTGTGAACTCAGCTTAAGATATCACTTTATTTACTATTTATTTTATATTTAATATGCCTTACCTAGTCCGGCCAGGGAGGTCTATTGAAAATGTATACTATACGGTATATCAAATTGAATATATCATATTTTAACATTAGGTATTCATATGAATCCTGGCAGACATAATTATGAGTATAAAAACCATAGAAGAGAGTTATATCCATGGGTGTCCGCTCCATAGGGCAAAGGGGGGCAATTGACCCCCCCTGGAAAATCGAGAAGGTGTTGAAGAGTTTTGCGGCCGCCTGAGCTGACGTCTGAGCGGTCCCGGGCGGATATAATACAGGCACAGTGAGCAGAGTGAGACCTCATGTGGACACAGGGGGAGGGAACCTGCTGTGCCTGTGCAGCGTTGATTGCTGATCTGAGGAACTGAATGGGATGGGGGAGGGGGGTCTGTCTGTGCTAAAGGGGGGGGTTTGTGCTGAATGGGGGTCCATCAGTGCTGAAGGGGGGTCTGTGCTGAAGGGGGGATCCATCTGTGCTGAATGGAAAGGTTTGTGCAGAATGGGGGGTCTGTGCTGAAGGGGGTCCATCTGTGCTGAAGAGAGGGGTTTGTGCAAAATGGGGGGGGTCTGTGCTGAAGGGGATCCATCTGTGCTGAATGGAGGGGTCTGTGCTGAAGGGGGGTCCATGTGTACATTCTCTAGGCTATATTTATATGGGCATGGAGTGAAGCTGAATTATCTCAAGAGCTATTTCACACTGCCAGCTGGCCGTATTATCGGTAAAGCGGCGCTAAAAAGCATTGCTTTACCATTGTTTTAGCTGCGCTATTTGGTCACTAGCGGGGGCGCTTTTAACCCCCGCTAGCGTTTGAAGAAAGGGTTAAATGCAACTGTGTATCGCTGCTACCGAACCGCCCCTCCCTGAAAAAATTTCAGCGGACGCCCATGGTTATATCCCTACATCACCAAAGCCAATACAAATAAGCACCTTCATTTTAAGAAAATTATAGCTTAAGACTATTTATCTAGTATGACATCGGCATACAGGCTTCAATAAGATGTCCAACAGTAAATAGAAAGATTGAAGCCAGTGATCAGCTATCTATGGAATCCAAGAAAATGGGCACCATTCCATTTAACTTCAACACAGTATATAAGGACATGTCAATAGCCGTTGCTTTCCCCCCTGATGAAGTCATGTTACAATGCTATAACGCATAGGGGGTAAGCACTGACAGCGCAGACCAGAAGTGGTGTATGAGGAAGTTCGGTGCTCAGTGGTTTTACATTTGTTTATGGCGTATTTAATAATTTTATTGTGTGAGTGCAATGTTAGTTAAATACACTTGCCATAATATTTACCTTTCTACACTATGGGAGCTTTTTCTCTGTGCTAACTTATGAGAGCTTTTGAGAGCTATGCATTATGGTCACATATATATTTAAAGGGACCACATCCTTAATACCCATGGAGGTATCCCATTAAAGGGGAACCCCCGTGGACGGAGGTGGAAGTGTCCTGCAAACTGGGAATTGAAAGCCTGGAGGATTGGATTAACATTATGCTGTTATTCCACTAAGTGGAGGTGAGAGTTCTGGGAGACTAGAGGGAGCACAATGGCCCAGATTCACAGAGCGATTACGCCTGCGCAACAGGAGATGCGCGTGCGTAAGTCTAAATGTGCGCGTGCGTTTCGATGCACGGCATCCCCGAAACGAGATACGCAAAAAATCTACTTTTTTTTGTCCAGCGTAATTTCGTTAGACAGGCGCATCCGTCCGCGCAAAACTGCGCGAGACAGACCATTGATTTGCTAGTCAAATATGCTAATGAGGGACTTACGGGGATCCACAAAAGAACGTTGGGGCAGCGCAGGCTACGCAGTGTGCGCAACAGCAAAATGTCCTGTCTAAAATTAGACCATATAAAAGCTGGCCAAAAAAGAGAAAAAAAGTCTACTTGTTAGATAAAGCAACACTGTTAGTGAGGAGCTCAGCAGTCACACGTGTTGCACAACAATCTGTATGCCAACATGCCAGGGGCATCGTCGCGCATAGCTATACTACTGACTTTAGATGAGCAAAGAAGGAGGAGAGCACGGAGGATGGCACGGGAGAGGATATACCGCACCCGCATAGACCTGTTTGGCATGAGTGATTCTGAGGTGTATCGCATCTTCAGATTCACCCCTCATGCCATCCTGGAATTAACCACAACCCTGCAGGAGGACATCACCAGCCCAACACAACGCTCACATGCAGTGCAGCCACTGGTCAAGGTCATGGCAACACTCCATGTCCTTGCCAGTGGCTCTTTTCAGCGTACAAGTGGAGTGGTGGCTGGGATGTCACAATCCTCCATGAGCAGATGTGTGCACCAGGTTGTCCCAGCAATCCTCAGACGCATGGCCAACCAAATCATCAAACCCACCACTGAGGACCTGCGGCTGAAGGCAATGACAGATTTCTACAGAATTGCCAGATTCCCACGCACCGTGGGGGCCATTGATTGCACACATGTGGCACTCCAGCCCCCACAGGAGACAGAGCACATGTACCGCAATCGGAAGCATTGGCATTCCATCAACGTACAGGTGATAGTCGATGCCCAAGGCCTCATATGGCACGTCCGTGCCAAACACCCAGGGTCCAGTCATGACAGCTACATATACAATCAATGCCACATCCGAATGGAATTCGATCAGAACGTGGCTGGTTGGTGAGTGACATGGGTGGCAGGCATGACTGTACCCCCCCCATGATGCACACATCACAAGGGGCACATGCATGACTAACATCCTCCTGTCTTTTCCCTTACAGGTGACTCTGCATATGCACTGGGACCCCATCTCATGACTCCTTTCCGGAACCCCCAAACCCCAGGAGAGGAAAGATACAATCAAGCACATGCCCAAACACGAGCAGTGGTGGAGTGCACCTTTGGCCTCCTGAAGTCACGTTTCCGATGCCTGGATAAGTCTGGGGGTACGCTCTTGTATTCCCCAAACTTCGTGTGCCATATCATCGGTGCATGTTGCATGCTGCACAACTTCGCAGTAAGAAAAGGCCTGCAGATTGACCTACGTGATGACCTGACCCCTGAACCAGACAATCTCCCCCTAACTGAGGATACCCCGTCTTCTGAGGGAAGAGCAGCCAGGAGACAGCTCACATTGGGCATCTTTGCACGTTAAACACACACATTAATCATGGCACAATGAGAATGCATGCATGCACACCACTGTGGTCCCTAGCACACACCCCACATCCACATCAAATTGGATTGGCACCAGTCCACCATGCAGGACTTGTGAGCAGCAACGCCACGCCTAGGCTCCAATTATGTCACTGTACATTCATACACCATTCACACGGACCTGGGGATCACTTCTCCCTGGTCCTGGGGAACCCTACTCCACCTAAATTGACGGTGACACCCCTTTTCCGGCAGGAATGTCACCCCCACATTCAAACAGCATTCATAACCCCAAAAAAAATTAAAAAAAATGACCAGCAAAATCAAAAAATTTCCAGCAAAAAAGAGGGGAAAAAAAAATTATTGCCCTTGACGTGAGCCACGCCTGGGGCGCCCCCGGCCACGGCCCCGGCTCCTCAGGGGAGACTCATGGGGAGGGGGAAAACCGGGGAAGGGGGAGCAGCCCATGATCTCTGCCCACCTGGCGGCCTGCCCTCCAAGGCCACGGCTATTCTGTCCAGGGCAGCACCAAGTGTTGCCGTGTTGGCCTGGATAGCCTGGATAAGGGCCCTCACATCCTGCCCAATGCCTGCTGATGTAGTCTGCAGTTCGTTTAGGCAGTTTGTGAAAGCCCGGGAGTGGCAGTCCAGGTTCCCCAGCGTATCCTTGATGGAGGACAGGCTCTCCTCCATCCGCACCAATGTCTGGCTGACCTGTCCCAGATGGCAGGTCTGGAGGAACTGGTCCCTTCTCAGAGTGGCGGGCAGGAGATCTGCCACCCCCCTAGTCTTCTGGGACGACTTCCTGCCTCCAGCTGATGCTTGTGGCCGGGGAGAAGTGGAGGCCCTTGGGAGGGGAGCCATGTTGGGGGAGGAGGGGGGGGCCTCCCCCTTAGGGAGGGCTGCCTGCTGCCAGCCAGAGGGGAAGAGTCCTCAAAAACCAAAAGTCCAGTGCCTGACATGGACTCCTCCTCCTCATGAAACTCCTCCTCCTCAACCTCCTCCTCTTCAACCTCCTCCGCGGACTCCGGCCTTGTCGGGGGGGGCCTCATTAGGCTGCTGTCCTGGGGATGGTGCGGTCAGGCCAGATGGCCCTGCACCCTCCTGCACATCTGTGGATGATACAAAACATTCACAGGTTGGAGGATCCACACACTTGCCACATATTCCCTTTCACCCCCTCCCCCACATATGCTACACTCCTGATATTAAAACAAAAACTTACCTGGCACCATGGGCTCCGGACTTGAGTCAAAGCCGGGCAGGCCCTCCACTTCATGCCGATGAAAGGTCAGGACCACCGCACGCTCCTCCGCTGTCAGCCTAACACGGCATGGTGGGCCCCCTCCTGTGCCCCTGGCATGGGCAAGCATTCTGGCCAACTTCTGTTTGACCAGACGCCGGAGGTCATTAATCTTTTTATCAATGCCAGACCGGGTCCGTGTCTCCCCCTCCCCCGCTGAATTGACCTGCTCAGTGATGAGGTCCAAAATCTCCCTCCTCCTGGCCGGGGTGGTGTTGGCACTGTCCGGGCCGTGGAGGAAACGCCCATAATCGCTAATGGCCCGGGCAAGAATTCTTTTTTCCCCCCAAAGTAAAATTTAGTTTTCGCTTTCTCTCTGTCATACTGAAAAAAACCACTCCCAGTCAACAAAAATCAGTCACAAAAACAAGCACAACCAATCAAGCAAGAACACACACAAAGAGAAAACTAAAACCCAAAAAATCACACAAGCACTCAGCAAAAAAAAGTCACAAAAACAAACAGCAAAAATTAAGCAAGAAAACAAACGAACAGAAATATATCAAACAAACAGTCTCTCAAACACTTATCAAAAAACACTTTCAAAGATCTACTAACAAACACTTGATCACACAGAACACTAATCTGACAAATACAAAACACAACGCAACTAACAACGGGACAAAAGCACTTGGTTAAATGGGAAGGGACAAAGGGATGTACTTTTGCAATGGAAGTGCGTTTGTGTCTGTCTATTTATGCTGTCTGTGTAGTCCTTAGTCCATTTCCAATTTCACTGATTGCGCCGTTCCCGAGTTGTGAGCATGCGCACAGCGGAGCTGACCCAGGTCTCCTTCGAGCGCGCATGCGCGAGCCGGCCGGCCCTTCATTTGCATGGGGTCACGGCTCATTTCAATGTAACACGCCCACGTCCTTCCCAATTTGTATTACTCCGCCTTAGCAAAAGCTACGAGAATAGGGTGATTACGCGGCTACATTGCGAAAGTCTAACGTAAAGGCGGTGCGCTACGCCGGTCCAATAATGCGCAGATGTACCTGAATCTGGCCCAATGTGTTTACATGATAATATTATTATCATATGTCACAGTGAAGTGGGTGCACTTACTACCAAGGACAGTGGAAGCACGTTGTATCTAGACTGAATATTTTCACTTGGATGGACAGTTAATGTGCACTTTATTGAATATTGTTTTGTTTATACCTATTCATTGTGTTTTATTCTGTATGGTATGAATATATGTACTTTTTCACATAATAGTATCAAGCGTAATTTTGGGCATCACTTCCCTACAGTTCTTTTTTTTTTAATTATTTGCATTGTGGGAACACAAATTGGTTTATTAGAAGCTGCTTATTTAACAATTGATTTTGTCACAATAGTTGGAATGATATAAATTTTCTATTTAGTTTGATCACAATATATATATATATATATATATATATATATATATATATATATATATTGTAGCAGAGCATCCCAGAGAGAGCCTGGGAAAGTCCAGTTCGGGGTTTATACCTCTCCCAGGCTCCTCTCTTACACGTTCAGGGATCTCTGATCCCTGATCCAGGTCAGGTGTTGGCCCTCTCCCCCAGGCCAATTTAAGCTCACCTGAGCTAACAGCCATTGCTCTGTCCTGGGAAACAGTGTGAATCTGTGAGAGCAAGGAGGCTGCTGAAAAACTGGTGAGAAGTGTGTGTTTGAGCTAACAAGCGGTAGGCTTGTTTAGCTTAGTAGTTAGGACCTGCATAACGTGTAGTTAGAGCCGAGACACGGCTAGGTGTTTGTTTGGCTATTTTTGTTTTGTTTTCTGCACACTGTACAGCACCTGTAAATAGACTCTGTATAGCACCAATAAAAATCCCACTGTTGTTCACTGATCCTATGGACTTTGGTATCTGTGCTGGCTCATCCCAGGGAGCTTTTGTACCCGCTACCTATCCCCAGCTTACATATGGTGGAGGCTGCGATCAGGAATAGTAAGTTACTATTTAAAAAGCCAGTACCTAAAGTGACAACATGGAGGAAATCCTCAAACAAATGGTGCTATTCAATGCTGCACAACAGCAAGCAAACGCTGCACAACAGCAAACTAATGTTGCGCTGCAGCAAGCCAACGCTATCGCACAGGAGCAATCGCAGAGGCAGATTAGTGCTGTACAGGAGCAATCGCAGAGGCTGTTTGAACAGCTTGCCACTGCTGCAGAAGCGGATAGGAAAACCCTGACTAAAGTTGCAGAAACGCTAGCACAGTGGGCACCTGCGGAAATCAAGGATATTAGAGACAAGCCTTCAGCCATCCATGTGGCTCGCTTTCTGTCAAAAATGACTACGGATGATGATCCAGAGGCCTTCCTGCTAACATTTGAACGGACCGCTGAGAGGGAAGATTGGCCTAAAACCAAGTGGGCAGGACTGATCGCCCCCTTACTTTCTGGTGAATCGCAGAAGGCCTACTATGATCTGGAGTCGGCAGAAGCGGGAGACTATGAAAAGGTCAAGCAGGAAATTCTGGCGCGACTCGGTGTCACCTTGGCCGTTCGAGCCCAACGGGTCCACAGCTGGTTCTTCCAAATTGAGAGGCCCCCAAGATCGCAGATGTTCGACCTAATCCACCTGGTGAGAAAATGGCTACAGCCGGAGTCCCTGTCTGCGCCACAAATAGTGGAGCGTGTGGTCATGGACCAGTTCCTGAGGTCACTCCCAATTCCCCCTGCAGAGGTGGGTGAGTCAAGGGGACCCCAAGTCGGCAGATAACTTGGTGGAACTAGTCGAAAGGTACTTTGCTGCAGAGAACCTGGTCACCACCCCAACAGCCGCACGGACTTTCCACCCAAAGCCACGGTCTCCCCAGGCAACCGGTAAGACTGTTCCAGGGGAAGTGGGTGGTAAGCATGGCAAGGAAATAGGGGGGAGGATCTTTGGTGCCAGGACTGAAGTTTGGCGTCCCAAGCAAGGGAAACCACTGCCTGTCAGCAAACCAACTTGGGGAAACATCAGGTGTTTTCGTTGCCAAGAGCTGGGACATGTTGCAGCAAATTGTCCTTTGACTGATGAACCAATGCAGTGTGATCTGTCTATTAGAAGGCAGTCTATGTTTGCTGCTGTTTCATGCGCTGCAGTGCCAAATGTGGGGAAACACATGTATCACATGACTGTTAATGATAAGCCTATTACGGCCTTACTGGACTCTGGAAGTCTAGTTACTTTGGTTACAGCTGAGATAGTTAAAACTGTGAATTTTCATGAAAAAAAAGTTGCTGTGATCTGTGTACATGGGGATACCCGGGAGTATCCTATAGCCACAGTTCAGTTTAAAACTGGCTTAGGTACGGTGTCCCATGCGGTCGGACTTGTGCCTCACTTGGTGCATGAGGCCATCATTGGTAGGGACTTCCCTAAGTTTTGGGAGCTGTGGGATCGTCCCGACCCGGTGGCAGTACCTAACTCAGTCGCAGAGCCAGAGCTCCTGGCTACTTCCGATATTGTGGGTTCAGGGGACTCATCTCAGGGCTCTCCGAGTTTTCCTTTCTCGGTTATGGCAGGGGAGCTGGAGGAGCCTGAGGAAGTCCCCACAACGAGTAGAGCCGGACAGCCGTCTGCTGACTCGGAGCCTACGTTGGAGTTTACTGACCTCAATGTGCACAAGGAAAATTTTGGTACTGAGCAGAGAAAAGACCCTACCCTTGCCAGGCCTGGGAAAATGTAATGGTGATTAACGATGTACCTGTTGAACCAGGGATAGGTCCTGTTTTCCTTATTTCAGCAGCAATGATGATTTACTGTATCGTGTATGTAAAAAGAATGATGAAGTTATTGAACAGTTGGTGGTCCCTAAGCCTTATAGAAGGGTGGTGTTGGAACTTGCCCATGGGCACTTGCTAGGAGGCCATTTAGGGGTTGAGAAAACCACTGAAAGAGTGTTGCGCAGGTTTTACTGGCCGGGGATACAGAAAAATATTGAAAATTATTGTCAATCCTGTCCGGTGTGTCAGATGTCAGCCCCCCAGCCCCACTTCCGAAGTCCTTTAGTGCCCTTGCCCATTATTGAAGTGCCCTTCGAGAGGATTGCCATGGACCTTGTGGGTCCGCTCCCCCAAATCCGCCCGTGGTCATCAGCATATCCTTGTGATGATGGATTACGCTACCCGTTATCCTGAGGCCGTTCCCTTACGCGCCGCGTCTGCTAAAAACATTGCCAAAGAGCTGTTTATGGTGTTCAGTCGGGTTGGCATCCCTAAAGAAATCCTTACAGACCAGGGTACCCCATTTATGTCACGGATAACTAGGGAGCTGTGCAAGTTATTTAAGGTGACGCAGTTGCGAACCTCTGTGTATCATCCGCAAACAGATGGCTTGGTGGAACGTTTTAATAAGACGTTAAAGGGCATTTTAAAAAAGGTTGTTGACAAAGATGGGAAAGACTGGGACTTCCTGATACCGTACCTGATGTTTGCTATCAGGGAGGTTCCCCAGTCCTCTACAGGGTACTCTCCATTTGAGTTGCTTTACGGGAGACACCCTCGGGGACTCTTGGACATAGCCAAGGAAACTTGGGAGGGGGAACAGACACCTCACAAAAGCATAATTGAGCATATCGCTCAAATGCAGGACAGAATTGCAGCAGTAATACCAGTGGTGAAAGAACATTTACTACAGGCACAAGCAGCCCAACAGAGAATATACAACCGGGGGGCCCAACTCCGTGTTTTCTCACCGGGTGACAGGGTCCTCGTATTAGTTCCCACTGTTGAGAGCAAGTTCCTGGCTAAGTGGCAGGGCCCCTTTGAAGTAATTGAAAGAGTTGGGGAAGTCAATTACAAGGTGTATCAACCAGGTAAAAGGAAGCCGGAACAGATTTACCACGTAAACCTGTTAAAGCCCTGGAAGGATAGACTGGCGTTAACTGCAAGGTCCCTACCGTAACGCCTAAGGGTACTGAATCCCCTCTGATCCCTGAGGTCACGATTCCAGACACCCTGTCATTTTCCCAAAAACAGGAAGCTAGAGAGTTCCTGATAAGGAATAGAGAGAAATTTTCAGAGTTGCCTGGCACGACTTCAGCGGTTCAGCATGATATTGTTACTGAACCTGGGGTCCGTGTCAAGCTCAAACCGTACCGAATTCCTGAAGCGAGGAGAAAGGACATCAGTGCTGAAGTTAAAAGAATGTTGGAGCTAGATGTCATTGAGGAATCCAATAGTGATTGGTCGAGCCCCATCGTGTTAGTCCCAAAACCGGATGGCACCTGGAGGTTCTGTAATGACTTCAGGAAGCTTAATGCAGTGACAAAGTTTGACACGTACCCAATGCCCAGGGTAGATGAACTTATAGACCGACTGGGCAAGGCCCGTTATCTGACCACTTTGGACTTGACCAAAGGATATTGGCAAATACCCCTGACTAATAGTGCCAAAGAAAAGACTGCGTTTGTGACCCCGGAGGGATCATTCCAGTATAAGAAAATGCCTTTTGGGTTGCAAAATGCCCCTGCAACCTTTCAGAGGGCCATGGACAGGACCCTAAGACCGCACCAGCAGTATGCTGCAGCTTATTTAGATGACATAGTGGTGCATAGCACTGACTGGGAGTCTCACTTGCCCCGTGTCCAAGCTGTCCTTGATTCCCTCTTCAAGGAAGGTTTTACGGCAAATCCCAAAAAATGTGCCATTGGTTTGGAGGAAGCCAAGTATTTGGGCTACACTATTGGCCGTGGAGTTATTAAACCCCAAGTGAATAAAGTAGAAGCCATCCAGGAGTGGCCACGTCCTGCAAACAAGAAGCAGGTCAGGGCCTTTCTTGGCATTGCGGGATATTATAGAAGGTTTATTCCAAATTTTGCCACTATAGCTGCCCCACTGACAGACCTGACGAAAGGGAAAGACTCCGTAATGATAAAATGGTCCCCAGTAGCAGAAGAATCTTTCCAAGTCCTGAAGAAGGCTCTTTGTGCACAGCCCGTGCTATACTCCCCGATTTCTCCAAAGATTTTTTGGTTCAGACAGATGCCTCTGATGTAGGTATCGGGGCAGTACTATCACAGGTATACAATGGGGAAGAACACCCTGTGGTCTACCTAAGCAGAAAGCTCAATGATCATGAGAAAAAATATGCAGTCATTGAAAAGGAATGTTTAGCCATAAAGTGGGCCGTGGACGCACTCAGGTACTACCTGTTAGGGCGCCAGTTTGAGCTAATAACTGACCATGCTCCCCTGAAATGGATGGCCCAAAAGAAGGAGACTAATAGGCGGGTGAACCGGTGGTTTTTGGCCCTCCAGGATTATTCCTTTTCGGTAAAAACACAGGCCAGGTGTTGAGATGGGAAATGTAGATGCCCTGTCCCGTGTTCACTCCTGTTGGGCTACAGGTGTTCCAACCCTGGGGTTGAAACAAGAGGGGAGGGTGTGTAGCAGAGCATCCCAGAGAGAGCCTGGGAAAGTCCAGTTCGGGGTTTATACCTCTCCCAGGCTCCTCTCTTACACGTTCAGGGATCTCTGATCCCTGATCCAGGTCAGGTGTTGGCCCTCTCCCCCAGGCCAATTTAAGCTCACCTGAGCTAACAGCCATTGCTCTGTCCTGGGAAACAGTGTGAATCTGTGAGAGCAAGGAGGCTGCTGAAAAACTGGTGAGAAGTGTGTGTTTGAGCTAACAAGCGGTAGGCTTGTTTAGCTTAGTAGTTAGGACCTGCATAACGTGTAGTTAGAGCCGAGACACGGCTAGGTGTTTGTTTGGCTATTTTTGTTTTGTTTTCTGCACACTGTACAGCACCTGTAAATAGACTCTGTATAGCACCAATAAAAATCCCACTGTTGTTCACTGATCCTATGGACTTTGGTATCTGTGCTGGCTCATCCCAGGGAGCTTTTGTACCCGCTACCTATCCCCAGCTTACAATATATATATATATATATATATATATATATTTGTGAACAGATATATTTACACTACCACCCAATTGTTTAAGGTAGCGCAGGAGTTATATACATTTTAATTCGTTATTTCTACTTGTTTTCAGCACTAAAAGCACCACATTAAGATGTACTGCCAACTTGAATGGCCATCCTGGCAGATTAAATCGCAGTCAGTAAGGATGTTAATGTACAATAGGCAGCATCTACTTATTGGGCATCTGTTTTTAGAATGTCACGTTCATTTAACTGGAAAGACATTATTAGCCAGATTCAGAAAGACTTACGTCGACGTATCTCCAGATACGCCGCCGTAATTTCAAATGTGCGCCATCGCATCTTTGCGCCGATTTAAAAAGCGAGATACGCCGAAAAACATGGCTTCAGCCGTCTGATGTAACTTGCCTACACCGGCGTATCATGGGCGCATAGTTACGCTGGACGCATTCGCATTCGTTAAATATGCAAATTAACAAGATACGCCGATTCACGAACGTACGTACGCCCGATGCAGTAATCTACGCCGTTTACGTAAGGCATTTTTCCGGCGTAAAGATAAACCACCAAAAAGGTGGCACATCCCATGCAAAGGTATGGACGTCGGAACAGCCGTCGTTTTTACGTCGTTTACGTAAGTTGTACTTGAATGGGGCTGTGACGTTCACGTCGTAGTCAGTGTTTGACGTGTATCTTAGGCATTCTATTCGACGTGATTCTGATCATGCGCACTGGGATACGTCCACGGACGGCGCACGTGCCCATCATTTGCATGGGGTCACGGTTCATTATAATACAACACACCCACTGAATTACGCGGGCTTACGCCGGCCCATTGACGCTACGCCGCCGTAACTTAGGGAGCAAGTGCTTTGTGAATACAGCACTTGCCTCTCTAAGTTGCGGCGGCGTATCGTAAAGAAGATACGCTACGCCCACACAAAGGTACGCCGCAATACCTGAATCTGGCTATACAGTATATCTTTATATTATTTAACAAAATCACATATGTAACATGTATGCTGCCTTTTGTGTTGATGAAGACATGTTGTAGTGTGGCAGTCAAACAGTTTAAAGACATTGTGCCAGATTCACAGAGCCCTTACTCCTGTCTAACTGGTGTTAGACTGGAGTAATTTCAAATTACGCGCGTTTTTTAGCTAGTCGAAAACCTCAAACCATGAATAGACGGCTGCGGGCTTCAATTCGACTGGATTACGTGTTCGTACGCCTTCGGATCTACGCTGCAATAAAATTGCGGCCACTGGGTGGACTTCCCGTTGTTTTCCGCGTCGGGGTATGCAAATGAGCTTTTGCCGACGATCCCCGAAATTACGATCTTCATTCGCAATCTCTTACGGCACCTTTAGTCATCTTTTTTTTGCGTAACACTATACCAGCTTTTTGCTGCTCTAATATTAGACAGCCCATGTTTTCCGACGTCTTTTATTATTTTTTACGTAAGTTCTCCGGGAATAGGAATGTTCGTAAACGACGCTACTCAAACAACGAATGACGTAACGGCGTGATTTCGCGCAATGCACGGCGGGAAATTTCTGAACGGAGCATGCGCAGTTCGATCGCCGCGGGGACGTGCTTAATTTAAATGCTTCACGCCCCCTAATTGCGTATTTCGATTACGCCGCGAGAAATAGACTCCGCCGCCGTAGCGTACGGGAAAAAATCTACCAGAATTCGGTGTAGAGCCTGGTAAAATATGGCAGCGTAGAGTATTTTGATTATGCAGCGCAATATTAAGTGTATCTGAATCTGGCCCATTATTTCTTTAAATCCAAAAATAAGTTCAACCATGAAATTTCCATAAATGTATTATCCTTAAAGCGGAGGTTCACCCAAAAATCAACTTTCTGCCATTAGCTCCAGCATACTGCTGACATTTGCAGTATGCTGTATTTTTTTATTTATTTTTTGTATTTATCGTTTTAGCAGGGTTTCTTCTCCGGCAACGAGCGGGGATTCTTGCGGGGAATAGACGTTCCTAAAACAAGCGTAGTTGATTGACAGACTTGGATAGCGCGTCACGCCTTCTGAAAATAGCCGAAGTGACACTCGGCTGTTTACGGCGCTATACGGCGCCTGCTGTGTAGAGCTGACTGTGCAGGCGCCGTAAATTGCCGAGTGTCACTTCGGCTATTTTCGGAAGGCGTGACGCGCTATCCAAGCCCGCCAATCAACTGCGTTTGTTTAGGAACGCCTATACCCGGAAGGAATCCCCGCTCGTGCCGGAGAAGAAACCCTGCTAAAACGATAATTACAAAAAAGATGTCAGCAGTATGCTGGAGCTAATGGCAGAAAGTTGATTTTTGGGTGAACCTCCGCTTTTAATAAGGTAATGACTTGGGAGAGACATCATTTTTTCTTTCCATACAGTTACAGTAAGTCCCAGGATATTTATGCAATGTTTACCCTTCCGTGTCTATTCTAAAAAGGCTGATGTATTTTAGGACAAATCCTTGAGAAAAATAGAAAACAAAATGAAGCAATGTGCTCACCTTACCGACTTGCAATCGATTGCTGTCAGCCTTCAGAAATATAGTTTGAATACGTTTCAATCTAATTTATTTCACATACTGACAAGTCAATTCAACCATATCCTCTAACGATCTTGCAGCAAGAAGTGTTTACATTTTTCTTTTGTGAGTTCCAGAATCTCCCTAGCCAAAGCTGCTCTTTGTGGGCAATATTTCCGTCATGATTGGAGAACATCAATACCTAATACAACATAGAGGTTAAATCCACAAAATGACTGCTGAATGCTCTAAACATATAACATGTATATACAGGTCTCCAGAATATCTATGCTTCTGTATAGTGAATATAGATGACCATACATTATGCCATATTTGTAATAAGCAGAGCGCCATGATATAGCTGATGTTTGATGTGCCTGGAGGAATTTTAAAATTATTATTATCTCACTGTATTGAACAAGATCATTTGACCAAACATGCCTGGAAGATGGCACATTAGGTATTCTTTTAACCATAAGAAGAAGGACTACATGATATCATCAATTCCATGATTTGCAAGTCATGGGCCATCATGTACAAATGCATATTGGCTAAAGATCTTGCTGGCAGTCTTTCTGAATTTCAGTATTAATTTGAAGTAAGGCTTTGGACAGTCACGTCATGTTGCCCACAAAGAAGCAGCCTTACATACGGTATAGGTGCTAGCAATTTAGAAAAAAACATGAGTGACAGTGATCAAAAGCTGTGGAAGGTTGGCAGGGGGATATCTAACAAACTAACAAAAAGATCTGTTAAAGGGGTAGTATTGGTTTGTTTGTTTTAAAAATAAAACATGTTATACTTACCTCCACTGTGCAGCTTGTTTTGCACAGAGTGGCCCCGATCCACGTCTTCTGGGGTCCGTCGGCGGCTGTCTTGTCTCCTTTTCCGCTTCTGTAAACCCCCCTGGGAAGCGCTTTCCCAAGGAGGTTGTAAGGTACCTGTAAAAGGTAGTGTCCGAAGTGGAACAGGTATGCTGGAGATCCAGGCAAAGCGTCGTCGGGCAGATACGGTTGGCAACGGATCAGGCAAATAGTTCACAATCGGATTCCGGAGAAGGGTCAGGCAGGCAAAGGTCATACACGATCTGGCGGTAAAGTACAAAATCAGCAGGCTGTAGAATAGTCAGGATATCAGGCAGGAGTTCAATACAATGAAGATCACTGAAGACAAAACACCCAGGAAGTAATCCAAATAAACGGGCGCTGAGTGATGACCTCACTTCCTATTTAAAGGCTGTCCAGAATGAGAATTGTCCACAGCTGGCAGCAGGTGGAGCTAGTGAGTCTGAGGTGTGTGTTGAACACAATAAGGATATTCCCAAGGCCTAGATCTCTTCTGTGGCACATCAGGTAAGGCTATGGTTTAAGACCAGGAAGACCCAGGTTCGAATACACCCCGGGACATGACAGGGCCCCCTCCCCAATGGACCCCTCCGGGGGCCTAGCGGGGTTTAGTGGGGAACGAGGCATGGAAGTCTCGTATAAGAGAAGGGGCATGCAGATCTTTGGCTGGAACCCAGGAGCGGTCTGTGACAGGATATCCCTTCCAATGAACCAGATACCGAAGGCCACGGCCATGTCTTCTGGAATCAAGAATCTTGGAGACTTCAAACTCACTTTGTCCATCAACAAGAACAGGAGGAGGTAGCTGTTGTGATCTGGAGTAGCGGTTGAAAATAGCTTTTTTGAGGAGGGAAACGTGAAACACAGGATGTATCCGGAGAGAGGAAGGTAATTTTAAGCGATAGGAAACTGGCCCAACTCGAGCAATGATCCTGTAAGGACCAATGAATCGAGGGCCCAATTTGGTAGAAGGTTGTTTCAGTCTCACATACTTGGTTGATAGCCAAACTCTGTCCCCCACCACATATGGAGGTATATGGCGTCTTCGTCTGTTGGAAAAAAGTCTGTACTTGCCTGCTGACTTTTGTAGAAATGAACGAATCTTCTTCCAATGTAGTAGAATATTCTTTACCCGCTGATCTGCTGCTGGTACACCAGAAGAAGGCTGAAGTAGAGGAAAAGTCTGAGGGTGATAGCCTAGGGCTGCGTAGAATGGTGTGGTATGAAGAGCACTGTGCCAACGGGAATTTAGGGCGAACTCAGCTAAAGGCAAGTACTCAGACCAGTTGGAGTGTAAGGCGGCGTACACACGATCGGATATATCCGATGAAAACGGTCCGCGGACCATTTCCATCGGATATGTCCGATCGGGAGTTTGATCCGATGGCGTGTACACACCATCGGATCAAATTCCCCGCCGCCGGACGGCGCGGTGACGTAGTGGTGACGCGGCGGTGACGTTGACGCCGCCACGTCACCGCCACGTCACCGCACCAGGAAGTAAAACACTTCCGCGCATGCGCCGAATCCATTCGGCAGCGGCGCGGCGGCGGTGGGAGCCGACATGTCTGCTGGTAAGTGTACTAACCAGCAGACATGTCGGGCGGACAGATTCCCACCGGATAGATTTCAAAGCATGCTTTGAAATCTGTCGGGTGGAGAAATCTGTCCGCTAGCCCATACACACGAGCGGAGATGTCTGCTGAAACGGTCCATCGGACCGTTTTCAGCGGACATATCCCCTCGTGTGTACGCGGCCTAAGGCATTGACATAATGTCGAAGATAGGTTTCTAGGGTCTGGTTCATGCGTTCGGTTTGACCATCAGTTTGCGGGTGATGTGAGGTAGAGAGCGAGAGCGTTACTCCCAGTTTCTTGCAGAACGCTCTCCAGAATCGGGAAACGAACTGGGATCCGCGGTCTGAGACGACATTGGTAGGTATGCCATGATGTTTTACAATATGGGAAAGGAAAAGAGTGGACAGTGCTTTCGCTGTAGGTAATCCCGGGAGCGGCACAAAATGAGACATTTTGGAAAAGCGATCCACTGTGACCCATATAGCAGTCATGCCCTCGGACTTGGGTAAGTCTACAATGAAGTCCATGGTCAAATGGGTCCAAGGCTGGCGAGGTGCCGGAAGTGGATGTAACAGTCCAGCAGGCAATGTGCGGGGTACTTTATTAGCAGCACAAGTTGGGCAGGCAGCCACATAGTCAGTAACATCTTTTTTCATACGAGGCCACCATACATGACGTTGCAAGGTCTTAAGAGTGATGGTGACACCAGGGTGACCGGATAACACGCCATTATGTGCCCAGAGGAGTACAGGTTTTCTGAGACTAGGGGCTACGTACAGGCGACCTGGTGGTATCTTCAAGCCCTGGGGAACACGATTCTGGGATTCTTGTAGCTGTTGGGAAAGAGCCGTGGAGATCTGCGCAACAATTTTGTGAGGTGGGATTATATACTGCTCGCCTGGTTGATCTTCTTCAGAGGTAGCGAACTGTCTGGAAAGAGCATCGGCTTTTTTGTTTCTATGCCCTGGAACATAAGAAAGGACAAAATTAAAACGGGAGAAAAACAGAGCCCATCGAGCCTGACGTGAGTTCAGACGTCTAGCAGTCTGAAGATACAGTAGGTTTTTATGGTCAGTGAGGATAGTAAAAGGCTTGGGAGCCCCTTCCAGAAGGTGTCGCCATTCAGACAATGCCAATTTGATGGCCAGTAGTTCTCGATTCCCAACATCATAATTCATCTCTGCAGGAGAAAACTTTCTAGAGAAAAAAGCTACTGGGTGGATTCTACCAGACTTTGGCTGTCTCTGGGAGAGTACGGCACCTGCTCCAACCTCAGAGGCATCAACCTCAACAATGTACTGGAGATCAGGATTTGGATGCTGAAGAATTGGAGCTTTACTGAACGTGTCCTTTAATCGCTGGAAAGCCGATCTTGCTTCTGAAGACCACACCTTGCAATTTGTACCCTTCTTAGTCATGGCAGTAAGGGGTGCCGCAATGGAGGCAAAACTCTTAATGAAGCGTCTGTAGTAATTTGCAAACCCTAAAAAGCTTTGGAGTCCTCTTAAAGTGGTCAGTTGGGGCCATTGCAAGACAGCGGAAAGTTTTTGAGGGTCCATTTGGAAACCGTCAGCACTTATGATGTATCCAAGGAAAGGAATACAGCTTTGATGAAAACTGCATTTTTCGATTTTTGCATAAAGATGGTTTTCTCTAAGTCGTTGTAATACCTGTTTCACATGCGAGATGTGCTCTAGATGAGTCTTGGAAAAGATTAAAATGTCGTCCAAGTAGATGATCACAAAGCGGTTGCTGAAATCATGGAAAATTTCATTCATGAAACGTTGAAAGACAGCAGGTGCGTTACACAACCCAAATGGCATGACCAAATATTCAAAGTGTCCATTACGAGTGTTGAATGCTGTCTTCCACTCGTCCCCCTCGTTAATTCGAATCAGGTTATATGCCCCTCGTAGGTCTAGCTTGGAGAAGATGACAGCCCCCTTAAGTACATCAAACAGTTCAAGAATGAGAGGCAAAGGGTAGGAGTCCTTTACGGTGATTTGATTTAACCCCCGATAGTCTATGCATGGTCGAAGGCCCCCATCTTTCTTTTCAACGAAGAAAAAACCTGCTCCTACTGGAGAAGAAGAGGGTCGGATAAAACCTCTTTCCAAGTTGTCTCTTACGTATTCCTCCATAGACTTTTGTTCAGGCAGAGACAAGGGGTAGGTCTTTCCTTTGGGAAGAGGTGCTCCGGGAATCAATTTAATTGTACAGTCAAAAGGACGATGTGGAGGTAACACCTCTGCCTTTTGCTTGCAAAATACATCTGCAAAGTCATGGTATTCACGAGGCAAGGTAGGTGGAATAGTCACAGGAGCCAACATGCAAGCAGAAAGTCTTTTGGGTTGAGACAAACAATTAGGGCGACAGCACGATCCCCAGGAGGTTAGTTCTCCCTTTTCCCAATCAAAAGAAGGGTTGTGAAGTTGCAACCATGGGTAACCAAGGATGATAGGCAGAAGCGGAGAATCAATGAGAGACAAGACAACTTCCTCTTTGTGGAGGAGGCCTACCTGAAGGGTGATTGTCGTAGTCTCGAATTTCACAATGCCATCTCCCAAGGGCTGTCCATTCAGGGTGGTAATGTTCAGGGGTCTAGACTTTGGAACAAACGGGATGTTGTTCTTTCTTGCAAAATTGTAGTCCAAGAATATGCCAGCAGCTCCAGAATCCACAAAAGCCTCGCAGAAAACAAGCTTAGAAGGTAAATGGATAGTAGCCGGAACAGTAATCTTGGTCTTGGAGGATCTACCTGTAAGGTCTAAGCCAGCTCCTCCAACACTGGTTAGACCCTGCCTTTTACTGGACGGGAAGGGCAGACAGATACTAAATGTCCTTTAAGTCCACAGTACAGGCATAGGCCCAATGAACGCCTCCTTTGTTTCTCTGACTCGGTTAGGTGGAGACGGCTCACATCCATGGGTTCCACAGGTGCCTGGGGTTCAACAGAGGTTTCAGGTTCTGGCTGAGGTGGTGCTTGGAAGTTAGGGGCCAAACGGTAAACTGGCTTAGGAAACTTGCGGCTTCTAAGTCTCTCTTGGCACCTTTCATGGTACCGAACATCCAGACGAACACACAGCTCTATGAATTTCTCAAGGTCTTCTGGGAGATCCTTATAGACTAATTCATCCTTGATGCGATCTGTGAGACCTTTTCGGAAGGCTGCACGTAATGCCCTTGAGTCCCAATTAGTCTCAGCAGCAAGGGTACGGAACTCAATAGCATACTGTGCCACAGATCTGGTGCCTTGTTGTATGTCCAAGAGGGAGTACTCAGCTGCAGATGCTCTATCTGGCTTGTCAAATACAGTCTGGAGAGAAGCCAGAAATTTTTCAGCATCTTGAAGTATAGGATCGTTTCGTTCCAAATAAGGAGAGACCCAGGCCAGGGCCTTCCCCTTTAACAAGGAAATTACAAAAGTCACTTTGGCAGATGAAGTGCTAAAAGTCACAGGGTTGTTGCGGAAATGCAAACGGCAAACATTTAAAAAGCCTCTGCAGTCCTCAGTATCACCACCAAACTTGTCAGGCAAGGGAAGTTTTGGTGGTACAGAAGAGGCGGGTTGGACCGTAGCAGAAGTAGGATCCGGCATCTGGACCGTTGCAGAGGAACCAGGCAAACAAGATTTAAGCATAGTGCAAAGTTCATCTAACTTGGCGTCCAGGGAAGAAAGATGCTGTTCATGCGCTCCGATCAGTTGTCCCTGACGTGTAATCGCCTTAACAATCTCAGCAGGGTCCACTGCCATTGTGGCCCGTTTATTATGTAAGGTACCTGTAAAAGGTAGTGTCCGAAGTGGAACAGGTATGCTGGAG
Source organism: Rana kukunoris (assembly GCA_029574335.1). Taxonomy (NCBI): domain Eukaryota; kingdom Metazoa; phylum Chordata; class Amphibia; order Anura; family Ranidae; genus Rana; species Rana kukunoris. The sequence continues at coordinate 116,134,975 of CM056056.1, forward strand.
ATCCAGGCAAAGCGTCGTCAGGCAGATACGGTTGGCAACGGATCAGGCAAATAGTTCACAATCGGATTCCGGAGAAGGGTCAGGCAGGCAAAGGTCATACACGATCTGGCGGTAAAGTACAAAATCAGCAGGCTGTAGAATAGTCAGGATATCAGGCAGGAGTTCAATACAATGAAGATCACTGAAGACAAAACACCCAGGAAGTAATCCAAATAAACGGGCGCTGAGTGATGACCTCACTTCCTATTTAAAGGCTGTCCAGAATGAGAATTGTCCACAGCTGGCAGCAGGTGGAGCTAGTGAGTCTGAGGTGTGTGTTGAACACAATAAGGATATTCCCAAGGCCTAGATCTCTTCTGTGGCACATCAGGTAAGGCTATGGTTTAAGACCAGGAAGACCCAGGTTCGAATACACCCCGGGACATGACAGAGGTTATTTTGCGGGCGTGCTCCTGAAGTCCTGTATCCGGCGTCCATAGCCACCGACTACAGGACTTGGTCCTGCCACCCGGCCCTCACGTTATTCGAGTTGATTGACAGCAGCACGAGCCAATGGCTTTACTGCTATCAATCTATCCAATGAACAGCGGGCCGAGAAGAGATAAGTAGCAAGCGCATTCTAGACGCAGGATTTTGGAGGGCTCAGGTAAAAAAATGGAGGCTCGGGGGGGGGGGGGGGGGGGGGGGGGGGGGGGGACGGTAAGTAGTGGATGTTTTTTCACCTTCAAGCTTAGGATGCATTAACCACTTGAGCCCCGGACCATTTGGCTGCCAAATGACTGGGCCATTTTTTGCGATTTGGCACTGCGCCGATTTAACTTACACCTGCACGGTCGTGCGACGTGGCTCCCAAACTAAATTGACGTCCTTTTTTCCCACAAATAGAGCTTTCTTTTGGTGATATTTGATCACCTCTGCGGTTTTTATTTTTTTTCACTATAAACAAAAATAGAGCAACAATTTTGGAAAAAAACACAATATTTTGTACTTTTTGCTAGAATAAATATCCCCATATTTTTTTTTTTTTTAAAAGCAAATTTTTTCTCAGTTTAGACCGATACGTATTCTTCTACATATTTTTGGTAAAAACAACCTGCAATAAGCGTATATTGATTGGTTTGTGCAAAAGTTATAGGGCCAGATTCAGAGAGCCATTACGCCTGTCTAACTGGTGTTAGACTGGAGTAATTTCAAATTACGCGCGTTTTCTAGCTAGTCGAAAACCTCAAACCATGAATAGACGGCTGCGGGCTTCAATTCGACTGGATTACGTGTTCATTAGTGATGAGCGGAATACGCCATATTCGATTTCGCGATATTTCGCGAATATTTCGAAGAATATTCGCGAATATTCGTTAATATCGAATATTCGTGATATTTTATAAAAAAAAAAAAAAAAAAAAAATTGCGAATTTTCGCCAATGCGAATTTTCGCTAATGCGAATTTTCGCTAATGTGAAATTTCGCGATTTTTTTTTTTTTTTTATAAAATATCACGAATATTCGATATTTACGAATATTCGGTATATTTTATATAAAAAAAAGCGAAATTTCACATATGCGGTTGCGAATATTCGTTAATATCGAATATTCGTGATATTTGATAAAAAAAAAATTGCGAATTTTCGCTATTGCGAATTTTATTGCGAATTTTTTTGCGAAATTTGAAAAATATCGAATATTCGAAATAGCGAATATTCGCCGCGATATTCGAGATATTCGCGAATACTCGAATATGCAATATTCGTAGCGAATATTCGCAATGCGAATATTCGTGAGCAACACTAGTGTTCATACGCCTTCGGATCTACGCTGCAATTAAATTTGCGGCCACTGGGTGGACTTCCCGTCGTTTTCCGCGTCGGTGTATGCAAATGAGCTTTTGCCGGCGATCCCCGAAATTACGATCTTCAATCGCAATCTCTTACGGCACCTTTAGTCATCTTTTATTTGCGTAACACTTTACCAGCTTTGTGCTGCTCTAATATTAGACAGCCCATGTTAAGTATGGCCGTCGTTCAACCGTCGAATTTCTACGTTTTCCGACGTCTTTTATTATTTTTAACGTAAAACGTCCGGAAATAGGAATGTTCGTAAACGACGCTACTCAAACAACGAATGACGTAACGACGTGATTTTGCGCAATGCACGGCGGGAAATTTCTGAACGGAGCATGCGCAGTTCGATCGCTGCGGGGACACGCTTAAATTAAATGCTTCACGCCCCCTAATCGCGTATTACGCGGTGAGAAATAGACTACGCCGCCGTAGCGTACGGGCAAAAATCTACCAGGATTCGGTGTAGAGCCTGGTAAAATATGGCAGCGTAGAGTATTTAGATTACGCAGCGCAATATTAAGTGTATGTGAATCTGGCCCCTAGTGTCTACAAAAAAGGGGGTAGTTTTATGGCATTTTTACTATTATAATTTTTTTACTTGTTATGGCAGCGATCTGAATTTTTTTCGTGACTATGACATTATGGCGGACACATCGGACGCTTTTGACACTATTTTGGGACCATTCACATTTATACAGTGATCAGTGCTAAAAAAAATGCACTGATTACTGTAGAAATGTGACTGGCAGTGAAAAGGTTAACCACTAGGGGCGGGAAGGGGTTAAGTGTGTCCTAGGGAGTGATTCTAACTGTTAGGGGGCATGGCTTACTGTAACACTTCACTGATCATTGCGCCTGATGAATGGGAGCAGACGATCAGTGCTGAGTCACCAGGCAGAACAGGGAGATGCTTTGTTTACAAAGGCATCCCCATGTTCTGCCATTCCGTGACCTGAACGCCTGACACCGGCGGACATGAAATCCACCGGTCCCGCGGGCATGGGGGGCAGGATTCAAAGCAACGTATATATATATACGTTGCTTTGCCTGCCGTGCCATTCTGCCGACTTATATCTGCGTGAGGCAGTCGCCAAGCAGTTACAGTGAAAAAACATGAAGGTTTACAAAGATGCCAGTACTCTAAAAAATGTATTCAGTGTGCTACAGTATATGGGTGATGAAAAGTTCTAGATCTAAAACACTTTTCATATGCAAGGCACTGGAAAACTATTTGTGCATGCCACAAGATGTTTTGGCTATTGTGTAAACCTTTGGGCTTTCAGGTACCCCTGTGGTTTTGTTGTTTGTTTAGCATTCAGTGCACATTTATTCCTGTGTCTATTTCAATCTTTGCTCATTTCTAACATATTTGGTGGTTGGAGAGTTGTTCAAAGAATTGTTGGAGAGTTGTTAAAATGAATGGGGATACAGCATGCTTTATCTTGTCTTTATGTATACTGAATGCTCCTCTGTGTACTGTCACATACAACTCTGCACAATTTACAGGCATCTAACGGTTAAGAATACGTTGGCATTTTTAGTCAGTTTCAATAATCATTAATTATTTAAAAAAAAATATGTCACAATGTAGAGAATAAGATTTCCTATCATCTGTGCCCAGTTTGCCACACAGAGTTAATCCAGCTCTGAGCAATCCTCTTTTTATTGTTCAGGCAAATAAAACAGACTTCCACATAAAAACCAAAGTCCTTGCTTGAGTGACAGGTTATTTACATATCTCGTTCACTGCTTGCAGACATACACAGCTTCTGTAAAAAGTGCTCAATTCACATCCCCCTCTCCTCTTCCCTCCAGCTCTATGTATATTCTGATGGCTGTTGCATTTTCTCATGGCACTGAACTGTGACTCACCCCATATTTTGAAAACATTAAATCAAAACACAGGGGAGGGGATGTGAATTGTGCATTTTTTTTTCCAGAAGCAAGGACGTTTTTATCTGGAAGTCTGTTATATTTCACTGAACAATAAAATAAGATTGCTCGGAGCTGGATTAACTCTGTGTGGCAAGACTGGGCACAGATGATAAGAAATGTTATTCTCTATATTGTGACATCAAAAAAAAATTTTTTGTGTTTACATCCACTTTAATATTTTTTTTTCCAATAGTCAGTTTAATTGACATTCACATTTTCTTTATTTTTGTTTCCTGCATTTTTCATTCTTATGACAAAACCTCTTGTATTTATCTTGTGGCGTAATTTAGCACAATAAATATTACATAGATCAGTTTAGTCTGTACCTGTCTAGCGGCAACCGAGTCACTGTGGAGGAATGGGAGGAAGCCTTAGCAAAGCTGCTTAATTATACCAAGCCAGGTCTAACTGACAGAAAGCACTGTGTGTACAAATTACAACAGCAATGTTCCTGTGTCATCCATCCTGGAGAATATATTTTAGAGCGGGCAATGTTTAAGTGACTTGGACAGCACTACTGCAGGTATTTACAGGCAGCATTTTTCAAGTTGTGTTTGCACTTGACATCTCCTTAGAGCTCTCTGGCAAGTGGCCCGGGAAATTTCCCAGCAGGCGTCAACCAGGAGACAAGACAATTATATGATATCATAGATTTGGCTGAAAGTGTCCACACTATGGAAGCAATAACCTTGTGGTTTCTGTGCTCTGGATTTGCAGGATAGCAGTTAGCACAGTAGTGAGTGATACAGAGGCCAAGGAGAGGTTTGTTCATATTGTTCCAAAAAAAAAAAAAAAAACGGTATTGTGACTGAAACAGTAAGAAAGACGATCAACATTCTAACCTTTGGACATTAGTAATAGAAGGCTATAGAAAGCCACCTTCACGGGGTGCTTAATATACAAACTAAAAGAATAACACCTTTGGTCAAAAAGCGGTTATTTTAAAATGATAAGATTTTGAAATAAACTTAAACGTTAGCTAATATCTTTGTTAAGGCTGAAGAGTTTATTTTCAAACCAGGACCTGAAATTGTCATGGACCTTGAGATACTAATAAGTGTCTCTACTTGACATCTGTTACACAGGAGAGGGTGGCTAATAAATCATAATTTATGTATTGCAGAAGATGAGACATTGTGGATAGTACATATTGCAGGATGTCTTGGGATATTATCAGGTGTAAATATCTTCTGTCTGGAGATGTGGATTGGAACTGAATCAGCCTGGTTCCTAAACCTCTCCTTAGGTATGCTAATGCACCACCAGCCAGCTCTCTATTCCTAAAGGTTAATTGATCTATTGTGTGTGTGAATAAGACCTGTGTTTACCCTTAAGATATTGTGTATTGTATAGTGGGGAATTGCAGACAGAATGCCTAGTTACCTCGTCGGGCTAAATGATTAGATAATTGGCTCATGTTACTTATTGTTCTGATTGCTTCATTGTAGTAATTACCTCCTCTCTATGCGGAGCTAAGCTGGCTAGATAACGTATTCTGTTACAATTAGTGATAAAGTCATGCTAAATGGATCGGTGCTAAAATGTCTCTCTGTATGGAAGCCCCAGTGTGTGGAAAAGGGGTGGAGATTTCATTGTTCTTTGATTGATGACAATCTTGTAAACTGTATATAAACCTGCAGAATGCTTCCATTAAATGAGTCCTGTTTGAACATACATACAGCCTGCCTGGTGTCTGTTCTAATGGGTCCGATCGGCACATAGCTGTAGGTCGGATCCCGGAACCTTGGATGACTGGACCATCAGATGTTGCCATCTGCAATCTGATCCAATAAAAGCAGAGGAGTGTCGGGAGAGCAGAACCCGAGCGAGCAAGGGTCTTGTCACAGAAACATTTGTATCTTTATGAAAAACATCAAACTTCAAACATCAAACTTCCCTGGATTTTACTGGGAGCTCACCACACAATTACATTTTTTGGTTATAATTAATGTGGTTATGCTATATGACTATTGTGTTCTTTGTTTTTGTACTTGTTACACACTTTGCAATTTTCACAGAAAAAAAATAATGTACTACTCTTAGATCTTTTCTCTCTCCCTATATCTCTATGCCTCTATTCCCCCTATACCCCACCCCTTTCCTTTTTCCTTTTCTCCTACCCCCTTGTGGGTGGGGTCAACTGTGTCTGTTCACCTGGGGTAAAAACTTGCACAAAGGCAAATTCGCCAATGCCTGGGACCAGACGGAGGCTGCGGTCATGTGAGAAATCAAACATTAAGGCAGTCCCAAGAATTGAGCCACTTGTGTGCAGTAATAATGTACAGAGTTCCTCCATAAGATGTTTTGCCCCAAGTCACCACTGAGCATATAGCGGGGCCCCATGCATGCTCTATAACTCTTTCCTTCCTATATCTAGTGATCAGGCTTTTGATCTCCATACCTCAAGCCTGCTTCCGATGACTGGAGGAGATGGACAGCTAGCGAGGGGGTCAAAGCCCCAACCCCCTTGCTACCGGAGGACCTGCCACCTAACCATTACCTCCTCTTCTTTGCCTTTCCCAGTTAACCTCTTGTAGGTAGTGGTGTTACACATGACCCCATAGAGCTTTTACAGATTTAGGTTCTTAGGAATATACCAAGACCCAACATGCACCTCTTTGAATAACCTCAGACCAGGCTTAAAGTGGTTGAAACAACTTAAATGAAAACTCCTAACATATGCAACAGGGTAAAACGTTTGTTTTTTCCCCCTGTCTAACTAATCTAATTGCGGCTGCCCTAGCGTATCTGTGCAGGTAAAGTCCTTGTGGGTGTAGTCCAAGGTTGGAGAGTCCAGAAGGGAGGTGACCATTGTTTCGGTGTTTCTAAAGAGTCTGTGTCCTAAAGGTGGACCACAGGTCCCAGAACGCTTCCTTTATTGTTCCCATCCTTTCGCCCATATTCTTGGGCCCAAACCTCTTTTATTTTATATGTCATAGGAAGAGAGGCTGGATCCCAGATAGCCATGGAAGGCGGCAAAAACATTAACCACTTCCCCCTAACCTGGGCACCTTAATGTTTAATGCATCCTATGCAAAAAACACCTTGCACTCTCCGGCCCCCCCGTTTCACTTACCTGAGCCCCAAATCTCCGTGGGCGTGATCCCGCGATGCTTTCCCCAAGCTTGAGATGGCTCTTCATTGGATGATTGATAGCAGAGCAGCCATTGGCTCCTGCTGCTGTCAATCAAATCATTGACGCGGTGTGCCAGGGGCAGGGCTGAGTGATACACTCGGCAGCTATGGCCGCCGAGTGTATCACACAGGAGTGCGCCCGCAGGCCAACCCTCTTGGGAGAGCGCTTCCCAGAAGGGGGTTAACTCTTGCGGGGAGGAGCCGAGACAGCTGCAGAGGGACCCCAGGAGATGAGGATCGGGGCCACTCTGTACAAAACTAACTGCACAGTGGAGGTAAGTATGGTATAAAGGGATTTAGGGAGATTTGGGGATTATCGCGGTGCCAGAATAGAAGTATTGTATGTTTGTTATTAAAAAAAAAGATAAACCTTTACAACCCCTTTAACTTATCATTCAGCTTCTGATCCTTTGTAGATCAATAAAATTGCAATATCACATGTCACTGTCTGTTTCTTTTCTTTTTTTTCTTTTTTTTATTGTTTTTCAACATTTGTAAATTAATGTGGAAGATTTTCAATAAAATGTAGGTTTTGAAAAGTTACTGGTGGAATGTTTTAGTGTGCAATGAACTTTGCTTTGGGATATGTAATTACAACTTTATCTTAGTTTTAGCATTATCTTCTAGTGACTTGATGTTTATATGGTATGCATGCCTTTAACTTACGCTGCATTGATTATATACTGCACAAAAAAGTTATTTCTCCATGCTCCCCATCTTTGTGATCAAGCCCAAATTGTGTGAAATGTTAGCGAGAGGTGGTCTGGGGCAAGGTGGTAGTGATGTCATGGGTGTGTGATTTCCTGTTTTCCTACTGAGTTCATGGAGCGTGGTTGGGCTCCCTTTGGATGGAGATTGGGAATTTTCACACAGGCATAGAGTGCTAACATCTCTGCATGGCTCTTTTTATAGAAGTTGAGAATGTTAAGGAAAATGGTTAATAGCACAGTCATCTCAAATAAAAATAAAAAAATTAGGAAGGTGGCAGATTTATATCTGAAATATGAGAACAAACTGCAGTCATAACAAAAGTAGAAATCAGTATACAAAGAACAGATGCCATGAGTTACTAGAGTTCACAAGGACCAACATAATATTCTAATTAGGCACGTTGTGAACTGAGTGAAATCCTGAGTGAAATCCTAATCCTTGGTTGTGTCAGAAGCATGCTGGAGCCTTGTAACACCACATTGAAAGGGATAATTTATATGTGGTAGCTGGCCAAGTGGTTGTAAAAATATATTTGGGTTAGAACAACTAAAATATGATATTTTAATTAGGTAATGTAGCAATCTTATGTTTAAAAAATGATTTGTGGAGATGTATCTTAAAGCCAAAATCTCACAGCCAAAATCTCAGGCCGTGTACACACGACCGAGAAACTCGTCGGGCTAAACTCATCATTCCACCCGTTCGAGGTTCCCGTTCAGCTGTCGAAAAGCTTGTCGAGCCAAATTTCTCCATAGAACAACGAGGAAATAGAGAGCATGCTCTCTTTTTGGCTCGACGAGCTTCCCGACGGGATGCTCGGCGAAAAGTGTACACACGACCGGTTTTCTCGGCAGAATACGTCTCCCATCGAGGTTCTCGCTGGATTCTGCCGAGAAACTCATCGTGTGTACGGGGCCTCACAGTATCATCGGTCAGTATTGCCCAAAACCATGGCAATCACAGTCAAACATTCTTTATAAATGCAAAGTTGCACAGTTGGGCTCCATGCACACTGGCTTAAAAAACGTTGCTGCTACAGGAGTTTTGTGCTCTGCCTGTATAAGAAGCTCAATGTTTTCCTATGTGTCAATGCACATTAGGAAGTTGAGAGGCATATTTTAAGTTGAACCCTTCTTATTCGTCTTTTTGATTGGAGCTTGGAGGCAGAAAAAAATTAAAACTCTCCTGGACTTGTCTAACTTTGTACAAAAGACGCTCTATATGAGCGTTTTTTACTCCTGACAGAACAGACTTTTAAGACCAGTGTGCATGGAGCCTTAAGAGAAAAAAAGTTTAATGTCTGCTGGTTGGGAGGAAACTTATTATACTGCAGTGCATTTCTGTCCAACAATTAAATTATATATACTGTATATATATGTATATATATATATATATATATATATATATATATACACACACACACACACAGGCGGGGCAGGGGATAGGCTCCAGTAGTATTGGAAACTAATAGTAGCAGTGGTTGCCCAAAACAAACCTTGCTTCGTGCACTAGTCCAAATCATTTGGTAAAGGGGGGATTATGGTGTGGGCTTGTTTTTCAGGGGTTGGGGTTGGGCTTGGCCCCTAAGTTCCAGTGAGGGGACTTTTTAAGGCATCAGCATATGGACATTTTGGACACATTCATGCTCCCAACTTTGTGGAAACAGTTTGGGGATGGCCCTTTCCTGTTCCATCAGTGCACAATGTTAGGTATATTAAGACATGGATGAGCACGTTTTGGGTGGATAACTTTGACTGCACAGAGTCCTGACCTCAACCCGATGGAACACCTTTGAGATGAAATAGAGCGGAGACTGCAAGCCAGGCCATCATGTCCACATCAGTGCCTGCCCTCACATACGCACTTCTGGAAGAATGCTCAAACATTGGCATAGACACACTCCTAAACCTTGTGGACATCCTTTCCAGAAGAGTTAAAGGGGTTGTAAAGACAAAAATATTTTCCTCTTAAATTAAAGTCTGACAGTAGCTGATAAAGTAAAAAGTAATGTTTTGCATTATAACTAGTTTGATACCTGTTGAAATTGAGCTGTTTAATTCACGTCCGTCACTCCTGTATCGTTATTCTCACCGACTTCCTGTTTTGCAGTGCGCATTCATTCTTGCTACATTGTGGCCTAGTGAGAACTACAGTTCCCATTAGGCTTGGCCTCCATGCCTGTGAGGGATAAGAGAGCATCTTCACGCAGGGCTGTAGTCATAGGGAGGGGGTGAGCACATTCTGCTTTCCACCATGCAAAACGGCTCAGATGCTGGTGGAAAGCAAAAAGGGGAGAGACAGGAAATGGCATTTTCAAACCTGGATCACTGTATTTTCCAGGTCAAAAGGAAAAACTAGGTAAGTGATATTTAAATGCTCTAGCTTACAGCAATCAATTGATCTAATAAAAAAAAAAAAACTTTAGTGTTCCTTTAAAGCTATTATAGCTGTGAAGGGTGAGCCAACTCAATATTGAACCCTACAGACTTAGAGCCAGATTCTCATAGAATGGCCGCTGGCTTAGCGTAAGCCATTTACACTACGCCGCCGCAATTTAACAGAACAAGTGCTGTATTTCCAAAGCACTTGCTCCGTAAGTTGCGGCGGGGTAGTGTAAATTGCCCGGTGTAAGGCCGCGTAATTCAAAGGGGGCGGCTTGTATTTAAATTAAACGCGCCCCGCGTCGATCGAACTGCGCATGCGCCGGCCTCAAAAATAGCCCAGTGCGCATGCTCCAGCTCATGTCGGAAAAAGTGAATGAAACCGACGTGAGCGTCGTTTACGTAAATCCCTATTCGCGAACGACTTAGTAAAACAACGTAACCGACGGAAAAAGACGACGCTGACCCGACGCCATACTTAACATGGCAACGACGGAACTTCGTAAACCTACCCCTCATATAGCAGGAGTAGGTAGACGCTTACGGAAACTACGTAAACGACGACGGGCGGCGTAAAAACGGTCTGGAATCGTCTGATTAGGCTCATTTGCATAGGCAAATGAGAAATCAACGTACAGGCCACCTAGCGGCCAGCGAAGTCATTACATCTACGATCCGACGGTGTAATTGTTTTACACCTGTCGGATCTTCACTGTATCTATGCGTAAGTGATTCTAGGAATCACACGCATAGATACCCAGTAAATAAAACAGAGATACGACGATGTTTCCTACGATACACCGTCGTATCTCTTTTGAGAATCTGGCCCTTAGACTGGGATAACATTAAAGTTCATGTGCGTGTAAAGGCAGGCGTTACAGTACTTTTGGTAATATAGTATATGTATTAATGAAAATTAATAAAATTGGAAAAGCTAAAAACTTCATACATAAGAAATCATATGAAACACACATATGAAAAAGACAATGTATAAAAATTCATCTAAAAACGTAAATAAGGTTGAATATATTTTTATTATTCCAAAGAAAAAAACAATCAACATGAATAAGGGGGATACAGAATGAAAAAAAAAAGGGGGGGCAGGGGAAGTGGTTCGCACATACCGCCCATTGTATAAAACATTATAAAACACATACACATAAGGTGCAAAACAATTCTCATCAACACAATAACCTATGACAAGGCGACCTTCGTCTCTAGGGCATTGCCTCCAATATGTAACAAATTAGCCAAGCGTTGAATGGGAGAGGGTTTGGAGGTGAAGATTCGAGGAAAGAGGGGGAAACAGGGGTGGGGGCCTTAGCAGTATAGCTCCCAGAACAACTGGAATTCCTATACATTAGTTCTTATAGCAGCCCCCAAAGACATCTCCACCGACACGTCCTTGACTATAAGTTCAATATAGGACCAGTTCCTCAAGTGGAGATTCTATTGCGGAGGAGGTCTGAGGAAGAGTGAAGAAGCCATATATTCCATAACTGTTTGTACCTGCCCCATGTGTCCCCTACCTTTGCTTACATCTCCTCCATGAGCATAGTGTCATTGAGGACATCCACCCAAGCAGTGATGGGGGGTGGAGTCCGTTTTCCAGTATTGCGAAATTACATGACAGGCTTCAGATAAAAATAATCTGAGGAGGTTTTTCTTGTGGTATTTAACAGGGCCAGGCAGGATAGATAAAAGAGCCACTGAAGGGGAGGGCAAAAGAGGGACATTGTATAGGTCATTGTGTATACCAAAAACCTTGTTCCAGAATGGACGAACTTGGTCGCACTCGCACCATACATGTATATACGAGCCTTTTCCTCTGTGACATCGGCAGCAAGCATCCGAAGCATTGGGGTACATTTTGTTCACTGTGACTGGATCCCTATACCATCTGGAGTGTAGTTTGTAGTTTTAATCTTGGGAGAACCCTCATTAAGATGGACCACTTCTTCTTGATAATTAGGTAGTGAGTTGTGAGTATGGGACTGTATGTCTTTATATATTAGAGAGAGACTACACAAATCCTCAAATGCAGTGAGACTTCTATGGACCTGTCCTGATAGGTGTAGAGTCTTGCTGTGTTGCGTTAGAGATACCATGGAGAGCCAGTCAGTCTGCGAGGTGGTTTGCATGTCTGGTTGTGGACGAAATTGAACTGTGGTTGGGTAGACAAACTGTCTAGCTGTGGGCCATTGCGCTCTTGTATACCAACTGCAATGCCCTTGAGTATTAGACTGTCAAATAGATGTGACAACGGGCTAAGGTCTGTAGAGAGGTCATAGGTGGTTTGCTTGCTGTACCATATAGATAGTGCTGCCATGGTCAGAGGGGAGATCTCAATCATTGTACAAAATTTTACATGGTATCCCCAAAGGAGGGCCCGAAGGTCTACCTGTGCCATATCTTGCTTGATTATCATGGATTGTTTGGATAAGGGGTGGGGAAACCATTCGAGAAGTCTTGAAAATATGGCCGAGAAATGGTATAGTTGAAAGTCTGGGAGACCAATGCCCCCCCCCCCCCCGTAATTTGGGGGCACACAGTATTTTAAGTTTAAGTCTAGGGGGGGTGATGTTGCCAAAGGAATTTGACCGCCAGGCAGTGCAGCATATGGAAAAAGACATTTGGGAGAAGGATGGGAAGTGCTTGAAATAGATAAAGTAATTTACAGAGAATATCCATTTTAAGGACATTTGTTCATCCAAACCAAGAGAGTTTAAGGTGATGCCAAGATTCCAGCAAGCGCCTGGGACTGTAGTTCAGTGCGTAGATGTCGTGTGGTTGCCTAGGTATCTCTGTACCCAGGTATTTAATCGAGCGTGATTGCCAGCAGAATGGGAATTTTGTTTTAGACTAGAGATCCTGTTGTCTGGGAGAGGGAGATGTTGAGAGCTTCTGTTTTGATGATGTTCAATCTGAAGTTTCTGGATGCTCCAAAGAGTTCAAGCTCCTGGAGTAGAACGGGGATGCTTGTATACGGTTGTGTGACACAATGGAGCAGGTCATCTGCATATAGTGATAACTTGCAATGTGCTGAGGGGGTGGGGATCCGATGAATATTGTCGTTATTACGAATGGCTTGGGCCAGATGTTGGACCGTTAGCACGAAAAATAGTGCGGACAACGGGCACCCCTGTCTTGTAGCGTTCCTGATCTCGAAAATCCTCAGAAGACTCCCCATTGGGTGCTACTTTCGCTGAGGGGCTAGTGTAGAGTGACATTATTTTGTTCAAAAGTCTCGGGCCCAGACCTGATGAAAAGATGCACGTAGAAAAGGCCAGCTTACTGTCAGGGTATCAGTGGCTCCAGCGGCCGATCCGCGCCACGACGCATGCCCGTGCCCGTGCGCGGCGCGCGCATGCGCGCCTCTGCGTTCCAGCATGGTTCTGCGTCACGGCGCGTACGTGGGCGCGCACCTGCGCGCCCACGCGCGCGTACGTCTGCGCGCGCATCCACGCGCACGTCCACCAATCAAGTTCCAGCCCGGCCTATTTAAACCAGCCCCAGACGCATGGCGGGTTGCTGGTTTGTTGTCAGCTATCCTGCTTAGTGCCTTGTTTACCTGAAAGCTTGTGACCTATTGACCCGGATCGGACCTGACTTCTCTACGCCTTCTCCTGCACTTGACCCTCGGCTCGTCTCATCGTTTCTGCTGCTGTCTGTACCCCCTTGACCTCCGGCTTGCACCTCGGACCTCCTGCCTTCTCCAATCCCTGAACCATTGGCCTGCATCTCGGACCTGCTTACCGTCTTGACCTGAACTGACTCTCTGCCTGACAAACTTTATTGCTCCTAGAATTACTATCCACACCCGCTGTGATCCTGTCCTGTGATCGGAAGCCAAGCCTTCAGAGATCTCCTATCAGCACAACACCTTCCGCTGGTAGCCGGTGCCCCTTTGTGCCCTTCCCCGCTGTCTCCACCTCCAGGGGGTGAAGTGCACAGAGCCGCAAAGGCAGCCGCCCTCGGCATCTCGGCCTCGGTGAGTACTTATCCTAATAGTTCCTGACAGTATAAACCAGCCAGATGTCAGAGGCCGACAGGGTGCGCTCGCCTTTTGAGACCTTATGTCAGCAGGTCTCGGCTCTTACGGACGCCGTGCAGAAGTTGCAGGATGGGTACCTCCAAATTGACGGCCGTCTTCAGCAGCTTACCGGACAACCTGGCCCCTCGGCTCCAACCACAGCGCCTCCTACAGAGACTATAGCCCCACAGGCTTCGGCTAACCCAGCTGTGGTAGTGACTCACCCTGAGCCCAGAGTCCCGACTCCCGAGCGATTCACAGGCGATCGCAGGAAGTATCGTGCATTCAAAAACGCCTGTTCTCTATACCTCGCGCTGCAGCCCAGAACATTCTTTTCAGAAGCAGTAAAAGTTGGCTTCGTTATCTCCCTCCTCTCTGAAGAACCCCAGGCATGGGCACATGGTCTCATGGAACAGAGAAGTCCGGTGCTGGACACACTTGACACTTTCTTTGAGCAAATGGCCAGACTTTACGATGATCCACAACGTACAGCGACAGCTGAGACCATCCTTCACAGCCTCAGCCAGGGTAGGAGACCAGTGGAGGACTACACAGCCGAGTTTCGGAAATGGTCAGCCGACACCGGCTGGAATGAAGCAGCTCTTAAGTATCAGTTCCGGCAGGGACTTTCAGAAGCGCTCAAAGACGAGCTAGCCAGAACTGAACCTTCTGCTACCCTGGAGGACTTAATTCAGGCCGCAACCCAATTGGACAGACGGCTACGAGAACGGCGCTCCGAGCGCCTCCACACGCTTCGTCCAACCTGGCTTCCTCCGAGACCAGCTCCTACGTACTCATTACCTCCAGTGTCCTCCAACCCGGTTCCCGACCCAGAACCCATGCAGCTTGGGCTGGTCCGCTCTCCTCTCACTCCAGAAGAAAGACAACGCAGGCGTCAAGCCAACCTATGCCTGTACTGCGGTGCCTCCGGCCACTTTCTTCGCACCTGTCCGGTGAGACCCAGTAAGTGCGCACCCAGACCCACCTCAGATTGCCGTGTCGTCAGCGCTCCAGTCTTACCTTACTCTTTTTCTCTCTCTACAGCTACCGGAAGGGGTGACTCGCTTACCAGCAATCATTGACTCTGGTGCCTGCAGTAGCTTCGTGGACTCTGCCCTAGCCCTGAAACTACATTTTCCCCTTCACCCGAAGAATCCTCATCTACAAGTACGCCTGGCGGACGGCTCTCTCCCTCGTTCAGGACTAGTCACACAGCAGACTGACCCTGTCGTGGCCATTACAGATTCTGGACACCAGGAGCTCCTACAGTTGGACTTAATTTCATCTCCGATGTTCCCTATTATTTTGGGCCTTCCCTGGCTGTACACACACCAACCACATATTGACTGGGGAAGCAAAGAAGTCAGCTTTATTTCTTCCCATTGCTCTGTACATTGCCTTGCACCGGCTACCACCGTCTGTTCCACCGTTACCACCACAGCAGAGAATCTTCAAAATGTCCCTCCAGCATACCGGGAATTCACAGACGTCTTTGACAAACAACAGGCCAACCGCCTGCCACCTCACAGGCCTTATGATTGTCCTATAGACCTGCTCCCCGGTGCAAAAATCCCGTTTGGCCGTATTTTTCCCCTATCAGAGACTGAACTGAAGGCCCTCAAGGCCTACATCGACGAGAACCTTGAAAAACAATTTATTCGCCCTTCCTCCTCCCCTGCGGGAGCGGGGATCTTCTTTGTGGGAAAAAAAGACGGCTCCCTCAGACCCTGCATAGACTACAGGGAATTAAACAAAATTACGGTCAAAAATAGATACCCACTACCTCTCATTCCCGAGCTCTTCCAACGTTTCCGGTCTGCTAAGATCTTCTCCAAATTAGATCTCCGGGGAGCTTACAACCTTGTCCGAATTAGAGCAGGGGATGAGTGGAAGACAGCATTTAGATCCAGGTTTGGACACTTTGAGTATCTCGTAATGCCGTTTGGTCTGTGCAACGCCCCAGCCACTTTCCAACATTTTGTCAACGACATCTTTCGGAAGTACTTGGATGACTTTTTGGTGGTCTATTTGGACGATATTCTTATTTTTTCCACTTCTATTGAGCTTCATCAGGAACATGTCAAGATAGTTCTCACTACCCTCAGGCTCCATAAGTTGTATCTGAAAGCCGAGAAGTGTGAATTTGAAAAGAGTACAGTACAATTCCTCGGGTTCATCATTTCCACGTCTGGAGTCGCCATGGACCCACAAAAAGTCCAAGCCATTCAAGACTGGCCAGCTCCCCGAGACAGGAAGGGAGTACAACGTTTTATTGGTTTCGCTAACTTTTATAGACGCTTTATCATTGGGTTTTCCGCCATCGTTGCACCCATTACCAGGCTCACTCGTCAAGGCAACCGTTTCGTGTGGTCTCAGGAGGCCCAAGAAGCCTTCCTTAAGCTTAAGTCAATGTTCACCTCAGCACCCATTCTACGCCACCCCGACCCGGCACTACCCTTCATACTTGAGGTGGACGCCTCTGAGACAGCTGTGGGAGCAATCCTAGCCCAAAGATATGGACTAAAGGCCCTGTTGCATCCAGTGGCTTTTGCCTCTCGAAAATTAAATCCGCCAGAAAGGAATTACGATGTTGGTGACAGAGAGTTGTTAGCGATTAAATTCGCCCTAGAAGAGTGGAGATATTTGTTGGAAGGGGCACTCCACCCTATTATGATCTTCACGGATCACAAAAACCTAGAATATCTGCGATCTGCAAAACGGCTAAGACCCAGACAAGCCCGTTGGGCTCTTTTCTTCACCCGATTCAATTTTCTTATATCCTATAGGCCCGGCTCCAAGAATGGGAAGGCAGATGCCCTTTCCAGAATGTATTTGGAGTCCCCCGAAGCATCTGAACCTGGCACCATCCTATCTTCCCAGAACTTCCTATTACTCCCGCAACTGGATCTCCTAACCTCTATTAAGACCGCATCCAGGCACTGTCCCAACCAAAGCTCTCTCTCTCTTGAAAGACGGGACGAGCTGCTTTGGTCTCGAGACAAGATTTTCGTTCCTGTGGAAACCCGGCACCTAGTTCTGAGTACCTTCCACGATCACAAGCTGGCGGGCCATTTTGGAGTCCGAAAGACCACGGAATTGATCTCCCGCACCTTCTGGTGGCCAAACTGGAAGCAGGATTGTAAAGCCTATGTGTCTGCATGTGTTCGTTGTCAACGCAACAAAGGACCTAGTACAAGGGGTTGGGGGTTGCTCAAGCCTCTGCCCATTCCCGAACGACCTTGGTCAGACGTCTCCATGGACTTTATTGTAGATCTTCCCCCTTCTGGGGGTTTTACCTCAATTTTTGTAGTCATCGACCGCCTTTCCAAGATGGCGCACTTCCTACCCATGGTGGGCACCCCCACCGCTACAGAGACAGCTAAAGTTTTCCTCAAGGAGATAGTCCGGCTTCACGGGACCCCCAAAAGTATCGTCTCTGACAGAGGCGCACAATTTACTTCCAAATTCTGGAAAGAGCTTTGCAAATCTCTCAATATCAAAATTTGTCTTTCATCAGCCTATCACCCACGGAGTAATGGTCAAACCGAAAGGACGAACCAGACCTTGGAGCAATACCTCCGCTGCTTCTGTTCAACCTCCCAGGACGACTGGTCTTCACTACTTCCGTCCGCGGAATTTGCATACAACAATTCCATTCATTCCACAACCAACCAAACCCCCTTCTGGTCAAACTTCGGGTTTCACCCCTCATTCCTGCCTAGCTCTATTCCGGAGACGTCGGTTCCAGCCGTTCAGGAGCAAGTAACTTCTATTCAACTGAACTTTAAGAAACTCCAGGAAATGATGCGACAAGCCCAGGAGGATCACAAATTTTTTTTTGACAAGAAGAAAAAGGAAAGCCCGATCTTTGAAATTGGGGAAAAAGTATGGCTGTCAGCCGCAAATCTCAAGTTAAACATACCTTCCCGGAAGTTAGGGCCAAGGTTCATCGGACCTTTCCAAGTCAAACGAAAGATCAATGATGTAGCTTTCGAATTAGCTCTGCCTAATTCCTACAAAATCCATCCTGTCTTTCATGTCTCCTTACTGAAGCCTGTCGTCCCTGAGTCCTTCCCAGAGAGGGAGGAATCCCCGCCATCACCAGTGGAAGTCGAAGGGGAAGTAGAATTCGAAGTTGAGGCCATTCTGGGCTGTAGAAAGAGAGGAAGACAGCTGCAATACCTGGTCAAGTGGAAGGGGTACCCCCCGGAAGATAATTCATGGGAACCATCAAGGAACTTACACGCTCCTCGGCTAATTCGAGCCTTCCATCAAGACCACCCTGAACTGATGTCCAGCTTGGGCGTCCGGAGTCCGCCCCTTGGGGGGGGGCACTGTCAGGGTATCAGTGGCTCCAGCGGCCGATCCGCGCCACGACACATGCCCGTGCGCGGCGCGCGCATGCGCGGCGCGCGCATGCGCGGCGCGCGCATGCGCGCCTCTGCGTTCCAGCATGGTTCTGCGTCACGGCGCGTACGTGGGCGCGCACCTGCGCGCACACGCGCGCGTACGTCTGCGCGCGCATCCACGCGCACGTCCACCAATCAAGTTCCAGCCCGGCCTATTTAAACCAGCCCCAGACGCATGGCGGGTTGCTGGTTTGTTGTCAGCTATCCTGCTTAGTGCCTTGTTTACCTGAAAGCTTGTGACCTATTGACCCGGATCGGACCTGACTTCTCTACGCCTTCTCCTGCACTTGACCCTCGGCTCGTCTCATCGTTTCTGCTGCTGTCTGTACCCCCTTGACCTACGGCTTGCACCTCGGACCTCCTGCCTTCTCCAATCCATGAACCATTGGCCTGCATCTCGGACCTGCTTACCGTCTTGACCTGAACTGACTCTCTGCCTGACAAACTTTATTGCTCCTAGAATTACTATCCACACCCGTTGTGATCCTGTCCTGTGATCGGAAGCCAAGCCTTCAGAGATCTCCTATCAGCACAACACCTTCCGCTGGTAGCCGGTGCCCCTTTGTGCCCTTCCCCGCTGTCTCCACCTCCAGGGGGTGAAGTGCACAGAGCCGCAAAGGCAGCCGCCCTCGGCATCTCAGCCTCGGTGAGTACTTATCCTAATAGTTCCTGACACTTACTATATCAAAAGCTTTCTCGGCATGACACGCTAAAAGGCATGTGGGGATATTATGGTGCTGCAGGTACGATATAAGATGTAGGTTTTTTTGAGGTGTTACCCCTCGCTTCCCGGCCTGGGATGAAGCCAACTTGGTCACAATGTATAAGGGAAGGCAGTAAAGGAGCTAGGCGATTTACTATGATTTTTAAAAAAAGTTTTGAGATCCATGTTTAGTACCGGGTTTGGGAAATACCACTATCTGGGCCTGTAAAATTTGTGGTGACAAGGGATGATGGTCATCCACTTCCTTGAAGGCTTGAGCCATAATTGGGGGGCCAGCTGATGAGAGAAAGTTTTATAGAACAAGGGGTATACCCATCTGGATCCAGGCTCTTGTCAATCTTAAGTCCTTTAATCAATGTCAGAAAGTCTGACGAGGTGATTGGTTTATCTAGACTGTCTATGTCGGGGGGGGGGGGAATCTCCGGCAGGACCATGTTCTAGTTATTTTTTTCTAAGTCTGAGTCGACCGAGTTAGATGCTGTGTCTGAGGTGGGGGAAGGTTGTGTAGAGAGGAGTAATAATTTTTTTATTCAAAAACAATCTCTGTGTTCTTGTGTTATTTTTTATATGTTGGGGACATTATGTGTGGTATGTATTGTCTACATGGTCTTGGGTGGATGACTATGGCTAGGTGTTTCCGACATTTGGTCAGTGAGCGCTCCGCGGAGAGAAGAAGCAAGTCCCGACGTGCATTTGACAGTTCGACTAATGTCTTGGGAGTCTAATGTGCTTTTATGTGTGGATTCAAGAGAGGCAATTAGGGTGAAGTAGCGAGTTATATCTGCTGTGTGAGCCTGTCAGTCTAGAGCCATGTTGAATAAAAATCCTGCATAACATGCATTTCAGGGTCTCCCATTTATTCATAGCAAAGGTTTAGTAGCTTGTGTGGAGTCGGAAAAAGTCTGAGAAGTCTGAGATGGCCTTGCACACTGCTGCAGGGCACACAGTGTCCGTGAGTAGATTGTCATTCAATTTCCAGAGGGTGGGGGATGGAGACAGGGGTTGTTGGTGGTACTGAAGAGAGGGGATGGCGGCAGGGGACAATGGAGGCACAAGGTGATTGGAGGCAGGCGACCTGGGGAAGATTGGAGGCAAGGGAGATTGAAGGCAGGGGGAGATTGTGGCACCGCAGAGGGGGTGAAGGCGGCAGAGGGGGATGGAGGCAGGGGGTGATGTGACTAACTCATTTGCCCTTATTATATCGAAAATAACAAAAATATTTATTTTACCTTAATATCTACCTTAAATCACATTGCTATTTGCCTAGCGTATTTGTTTGTAGCCTAAATACTGAAATTTGCACCCATAAAAGGGATTTTGTAACTTTTGTGAAATGGCAGTAAAAACGTGGCTGTGCCAGTAAATTTCGGGTGCCGTGCCAGTAAATTTCAATCTGGTAGGTTGGCAACACTGGGAGGGATTCAGTCTCAGGATGAGGGGAATGTTGAAGTCACCTCTCATAACTAGATTGTGGGTCCCAAAGGCTTTTTAGGCAGGATGTCACAGAGGAGAGGAAGTGAAGCTGCTCCTGGTTTGGGAAATAAACATTAGCAATTATAAAATCCGTTTGTTGGTATTGCAATTTCATAAACAAATAACCACCTTTAGGATCTATTTCTGTATCAAACACTTATGGGGTGAAAGAGCTATGGAAGGCCACGAGACGTCCTTCGTTCTGGCATCTGGGTTAGTGCTATTGAATCATGTCGGGAAGTGTTTGTCAGGCAGTAGGGATGAGCCGAACACCCCCGCATTTGGTTCGCACCAGAACCGTCGAAGCGGTCCGATCGTTCGCACGAACATTTAGAAGCCCATTGAAGTCTATGGGACTCGAACGTTCGAATTCAAAAACGGTTGTTTTAAAGACCAATTTTCAAGTTATTGTTGGAAAACGTCTTTCAGAACCCGGGTCTTGCCCCAGGGAACATGTATCAATGGAAAAAAAGTCTTAAAAACGGTCGTTTTTTCAGGAACAGGACTCCTGAAAAAACGACCGTTTTTAAAACGTTTTTTTTCCCATTGATAGTATCAATGGAACAAAAAAAAGTTTTAAAAATGGTCGTTTTAAAGACCAATTTTCAAGTTATTGTTGGAAAACGTCTTTCAGAACCCGGGTCTTGCCCCAGGGAACATGTATCGATGGAAAAAAAGTCTTTAAAACGGTCGTTTCGTCTCACTCGAATTTGCCGCGAACGATCGTTTTTGTGCGAAATTCGACGGACGATCGAACGCCCGATGTTCGAGTCGAACATACGTTTGTTTCGAA
The DNA here is from genome assembly GCA_029574335.1 of Rana kukunoris. NCBI lineage: Eukaryota > Metazoa > Chordata > Amphibia > Anura > Ranidae > Rana > Rana kukunoris. The sequence continues at coordinate 116,156,407 of CM056056.1, forward strand.
CGCGAAGCTCATCCCTATCAGGCAGTAATGGAATCGTGTCAGAACGGAAATAGATTTCCTGCAGCAACAGTATCTGTCTTTTAGCTTTGTGGAAGTGATGTAGTATTTGTCTGCATTTTTCAGGGGTATTGAATCCTCTACAGTTCAACAAGGATATCTTAAACTCTAAGGCCGCGTACACACGATCAAATCTATCTGCTGAAAACGATCTGCCAGACCGCTTCAGCAGACAGATTCGATCGTGTGTACGGGCGGACAGACAGATTTGGCCAGCCGACAGATTTCAAAGCATGCTTTAAAATCTGTCTGCTGGGAATCCGTCCGACATGTCTGCTGGTTAGTACGCTAACCAGCAGACATATCTGCTCGCACATGCGTCAAATGGATTCGACGCATGTGCGGAAGTGTTTTACTTCCTGGTGCGGTGACGTGGCAGGGTCAACCTCACCGCCACGTCACCACGCTGTCTGCCGGCGGGGATTTTGGTTTGATCGTGTGTACAGCGATCAAACCAAAACAGCCCAGCAGACATATCTGTTCAAATCTGTCTCTCAGACCGATTTGAACAGATGTATTTGGTCGTGTGTACGCAGCCTAAGGTGGGAGCCATAACCAATGGATCTTGGATTTGTAATTCAAACTACATTGTGTAAAAGCACGAAAAGGCCTGTTTGTGTAACTCTTAGCTGAGGTGGAAGGGGGAAAGGGGAGGGAGGAGAAAAGCGGGTAAAGTAGGGGGAGAGGGGATATGCATCAGAATGATTGAAGATGTATCTGAGCTGTGTGTGAATCTAGTGCATAGTGGTCTGGGGGAGTAGCATAGGGAGCTGGGTGTTATCGTCTTGGTTATAGACGTACACCTTCTATCAGTGGAGGGGTTGCTCCCTCTAGTGTCCATTTCAGGGTAAGGGTAATTGGCACTACCATGTAGGTCTAAAGTAAACATTGAATACAGAGGCAGTAAATACTCTGTCAACCCTATCGTGGGGGAAGTGGCGGAAAACCCCATCTGTATTTGATCTGTTTGGCTTGCAGGACATCTGTGACTGGCTAGGGCTCTCCCCCCTACTTCAGGACATTCCGCATAATCAAGGTCTGTCTAGATAAATCAGTCAGGAGCATGACAGGGGAATCTTCAAACAAAATGGTCTCCTGAGAGCGGGCAGCGTGCATAATGTCAGTTTTCACGTTGAAAAAACTTATTCTGCAAAACTTCACATCCCTGAGATAGGCGGGATTCGGGTTGCGGGGCCCCAGTGACAGGTGGATTCTGTCAATTTCGATTAGTGTCTCTGTGGGCCTTTTCAACAGACAGTTAAACATGGAAGCAGTCGCCATTGCGAGATCTTTATTTTCCTCTGATTCTGGCAATCCGTGTTTTCGGATATTGTTGCGACGGCTTCTGTTCTTTTGGTCATCCAGACCATAGAATAGTTGTTGAATTTGGTTTGTGTGTTCTTGCAGGGTAGTCTCATGCTCAGAGATTCTGGTTACAGAGTCCTCAGCTGTGCTTTCACTGTCCTCCATGCGGAGGCCTTAAAAACGTGAATAAATCATATAAAACATAATATAGAGGCAAAACAAAACCTAAAAAATATAAAAATAATAAAAATACATTATAAAGAAAAGTCTTCTGAGCTGGGCTGTCTTCTCTCAGATACAACCAATTACTACTCCTTATCTGCTACAAAAGACAGTGGGAGTGATTTACGAAAGACAAATCCACTTCGCACGACAAGTGGAAATGTAGTCGCTGTAGATCCGAGGCGGACGTGCAAGGAAAAGAAAAAACAGCATTTTAGCTTGCACATGATTGGATGATAAAATCAGCAGAACTTCCCCTCATTTTAGATCTACCCCTTGTATTTACAGCGACTACACTTCCAAGTGAACTTTCAGTATAATTTCAAGTGCACTTTACACTTGTAGTTTGCACTTGTAAATAACCCCCACTGTCTCCCCTTGTCTGTCCCTGCACTTTGCTGATCTACTCAATCTGCCCTTCCTTGCTCCTGCTGCCTCTCTGGAAATTCTCTTCCAACTTATCCTGTGGTAGGATATTTCCAGACCAGCCACCTGAGCCCCGGGACGAGGTAGAGCCTCTTCTCAGAAGGGGTCTTTTGAGTGCCAACGACAGACCTCCTCAGCACTGATTCTCTATCTTCCACCCAGCTCTCCTGCTGGCATGTCTCATGTCTATTTAAGAGCTCCTTAGTTCCTTACTAGGTCCACTTCCTGGGAATTGGCTAAGGGCCCCTAAATAGTCAAGACAAACCTCCTAACTTTCGCACACACATTTCTAGAATATTCTCCAACCCTCTAGAATCAGAGGGAACACCAGAGATCTGCCTGGATGAGTCATCCAGCCCTAGCCTCTAATAACCCTGGACCAGATTCTATGGCTCAGACTTAGCCCTGGGCCAGACTATAGTTTACCTGCATTACCTCTAGTAGCACTCTAGAGGGTGCTATATATGCAATGCAGAGGATAAACCCCTTAGGTTTCACAGTGAGTATAACAAGCATGCTTTACTGCATATACACACTGATTTTACTGTTGTGGGTTTAGTAACACTTTAATGCTGATCCGTATAAGGTTTAGAGAACTGAGTACAGTAGGTGTATAAATACCAATGTTACATTTCACATCTGAATAGAATGTGACCTTAAATAGAAAAAACATTCAAAAATGGCAAAACCCAAACCATAAGCATTTGTTTTACTTCATATTGCTCTTTCTGATTCTTTATCTTGCTAGGTCGATTCATAGTGTGTACACATTTCCTAAATGCCTCTGCAGGCCCAAGTAGACACAGTAGCACAGTGAGGCACATAATTCCTTTATGACTCATCCTTGCTAACCACCAGTGAGAAATACACATCTACCGTGCAATGTTAAACAATGACCACAAACATTTGCAGGACACTAAACTGTGCAATTAAAAGGCACACATTTTTGTAATTTGATGCTAAAAGTAAAACTGAAAATAAATTTCAAGAAAATCATTTTATAAAAGCAAACTTAGGTCAAAGGCTTTTATTGACAGATATTATTTGATGTTCCACTGAATATTTAACATGAAGCAAAATTGTGAGCATATATATGAAAACAACACACGAGTAGAACTAAAACCAGAGTTTGAATAAAAATGGCATAAACATCCAAAAGCAATTAAAAAATAAACAAATATGGACTAAAAAATATTATATACAATTGAGCAAAATGTCCATGGTTTAGATTTTTTTGTTTTCAGTGTACATGCACCTCATGCATATTGTTACTACGCCTACATAAAATGTGTATAATTTGTGTGCAGGTCACACTTAAGCCTCATAAACATGGTCGGACATCAAACAAACTTTCCCTTGGATTTTTGTCCGAAGGGAATTGTCCGGTCACACCCATAGCATACACATGCTCTGACTTTTTCAGCAACAAACACGAACGTAGTGACGTTTTAACATACTGACGAGAGTTTAAAAGAGGAAGTTCAATTCTCCAGCGTCACCCTTTGGGCTCCTTCTGCTAATCGAGAGTTAGTAGAGGTTTCGTCTGTGTGCATTCGCGATTTTCAGTTTCCTGCAATTTTCTTCGCTTCTGAACGTCCGTTCGTCAAGCAGACATGTTGCGCAATGGGGTTGTGCTAACTTAACCCACAAACAAATTAGGGCTGCGGAAATTAACGATTAATTGTTCGATTAATCGTTAATTTCTTTGATCGACTAAAAAAATTTTGATCGACGATCCGCGCAGTGAGCTCCGCGGTCTCGCCGGTAGTAAAGACCGCGGCTTCGGCCTAGCTCCGGAGCCGTGGCCATCTTGGTCCACCCGGCGGCAAGCAAGTAGCGGCGTGCTGATGTCATCATCACCCGCCCGCCTGCTTGCATCGTGCACGTGTCAGTGTCAGCTACTCTGCAGACGGGTCCTCCTGCCTTAAGAAGGTAAGAGAGGACAACCATCATGTATAGCATGCAGGCAGATGTGTATAGGAAAGCATGCAGGCAGATGTGTATATGAAAAGTATGGGGGCAGATGTGTATATGAAAAGCATGGGGGCAGATGTGTATATGAAAAGCATGGGGGCAGATGTGTATATGAAAGCATGGGGGCAGATGTGTATAGAAAAGCATGGGGGCAGATGTGTATATGAAAAGCATGGGGGCAGATGTGTATATGAAAGCATGGGGGCAGATGTGTATAGAAAAGCATGGGGGCACATGTGTATAGAAAAGCATGGGGGCACATGTGTATATGAAAGCATGGGAGGCAGATGTGTATAGAAAAGCATGGGGGTAGATGTGTATATGAAAGCATGGGGGCAGATGTGTATAGAAAATCACGGGGGCAGATGTGTATATGAAAGCATGGGGGCAGATGTGTATAGAAAAGCATGGGGGCAGATGTGTAAAGAAAAGCATTTGCCCCATGCTGTAATAGACACATCTGCCCCCATGTTGTAATAGACACATCTGCCCCCATGCTGAAATAGACACATCTGCCCCCATGCTGTAATAGACACATCTGCCCCATACTGCAAGAATATATACATCTGCCCCTATGTTGTAATGTACACATGGGGGCAGATGTGTATATTCTTGCAGTATGGGGGCAAATGTTTATATTCTTGCAGTATGGGGGCAAACTGTATATTACAGCATGGGGGGCAAATGTGTGTATATTACAGCATGGGGGGCAGATGTGTATATTCTTGCAGTATGAGGGCAGATGTGTACATTAAAGCATGGGGGCAGATGTGTATATTAAAGCATGGGGGCAGATGCTTTAATATACACATCTGCCCCCATACTGCAAGAATATACACATCTGCCCCCATGCTGTAATGTACACATGGGGGCAGATGTGTATATTCTTGCAGTATGGGAGGCAGATGTGTATATTAAAGCATGTGGGCAAATGTGTATATTACAGCAGATGTGTGTGTATATTACAGCATGGGGGCAGATGTGTGTGTGTATTTTACAGCATGGGGGTAGATGCTGTAATATACACATCTGCCCCCATACTGCAAGAATATACACATCTGCCCCCATGTTGCCCCCACCACATTTACCACTGACTAATGCAGAGTTGCAATGCAAGGAGATCAGCTAAAAGTAGTTGTATCTGTATGTGCATTAATTAATCGAAATTAGTCGATTAATCGATTAAAAAAACGATTAATCGAACACAAAAATTGTAATCAGTCACAACCCTAAAAAAAATATAGAAATATGTTTGATTCATATAACCAAAATACACTAATTCAAAGTAAAGACATTGGCCCAGATTCAAGTACATCTGCGCATTATTGGACCGGCGTAGCGCACCGCCTTTACGTTAGACTTGCGCAATTTTGCCGCGTAATCACCCTATTCTCGTAGCTTTTGCGCAGGAAATTGCGCATACGTAACATTTTTCCAGAGGCGTAAGGAGGAGTAATACAAATTGGGAAGGACGTGGGCGTGTTACATTGAAATGAGCCGTGATGAGGGAGCTGTGGTGGCTCAACGTGATTGGCACTGCGCTGACAAGCCATTCACCTCTGCAGCCAAGGGTTCGGATCCCGGTCTCGGCTACATGTGAATTGAGTTTGGTGGTCTCAGCCCGGCTCCCGGTGGGTGTGCTATGCAAGGTACGCCTGTGCTTAGTACGCCCACCCCCCCCCCCCACAAAAACCACCACACTTGCACGCACACAAAATTGGTTTAAAAACACATGCACTTTGGCCATGCGGTCTCTTAAAATAAAGAGAGGCGAAGGACCTACGGGGCTGGCTGGGTGGGCTAGGCCCCCTCACTCCCTCATAGGGGGAGTCCCTCTGCCCCATTGGGGTCCCGTTGGGCCCCAGTTGGGCTCCCAAGAGGAGCAGGTAGGGCGGGGTGAGTGGGAGGCCCCCCTTCACACCCGCCATTGCCACCAGGGGCATGGAGAAGGATGGCGATTGCCTCCGGGGGGAGGGTCTGCCTACTCCCAACTCCTGCAGTCCGGCTCCTCTCTCTCGAGTTCACGCACAAAAATACACTTTAAAAAAAAAAAAAAAAAAAAAAGAAATGAGCCGTGACCCCATGCAAATGAAGGGCCAGCCGGCTCGCGCATGCGCGCTTGAACGAGACCATGTCAGCTCCGATGTGCGCATGCTCACAACTCGGGAGCGGCGCAATCAGTGAAATTGGAAATGGACTAGGGCAACGTTGTGAACTACGCAAACAGCATAAATAGACACACACAAACGCACTTCCTTTGCAAAAGTACATCCCTTTGTCCCTTCCCATTTAACAAAGTGCTTTTGTTCTTGTTGTTCGTTGCGGTGTGTTTTGTAGTTGTCAGATTAGTGTTCTGTGTGATCAAGTGGTTGTTAGTAGATTTTTGAAAGTGGTTTTTGATAAGTGTTTGAGAGACTGTTTGTTTGATTGATATATTTCTTTTTGTTTCTTTTTCTGCTGTATTTTTGTTTTGTTTTTTTGGGGACTGTTTCTTGCGGAGTCGTTTTCTCTCTGTGTGTGTTTTTTTTTGATTGGTTGTGCTTGTTTGTGTGCGTGAATTTTGTTGACTGGGACTTTTTTTTTTTGGAAGGATGAGTGAGAGAAAACGCAAGCTGAATTTTACAGTTGTGGAAAAACAGACTCTTGCCCGGGCCATTAGCGAGTATGGGCGTTACCTCCACGGCCCAGAGAGTGCCAACACCACCCCGGCCAGGAGGAGGGAGATATTGGATAGGATCACTGACCAGGTGAATTCTGCGGGGCAGGGGGAGACACGGACCAGGTCTGGGATTGACAAAAAAATCAATGACCTCCGGCGTCTGGTCAAAAAGAAGTTGGCCAGAATGCATGCCCATGCCAGGGGCACAGGAGGGGGCCCACCATGCCGTATTAGCCTGACAGCGGAGGAGCGTGCGGTGGCCCTGACCTTTCATCGGCATGAAGTTGAGGGCCTGCCCGGCTTTGACTCCAGTCCCCAGCCCGTGGTGCCAGGTAAGTTGTTTTCTTTTTTAATATCAGGTGTGTAGCATGTGTGGGGGAGGGGGTGAAAGGGAATATGTGGCAAGTGTGTGGATCCTCCAACCTGTGAATGTTTTGTGTCATCCACAGATGTGCAGGAGGGTGCAGGGCCATCTGGCCTGACCGCACCAACCCCAGGACAGCAGCCTAATGAGGCCCCCCCAACAAGGCCGGAGTCCGCGGAGGAGGTTCAAGAGGAGGAGGACAATCATGAGGAGCAGGACAATCATGAGGAGGAGGAGAATCATGAGGAGGAGGAGTCCATGTCAGGCACTGGACGTTTGGGTTTTGAGGACTCCTCCCCTCTGGCTGCCAGCAGGCAGGCCTCCCTAAGGGGGAGCCCCCCCCCCTCCTCCCCCAACATGGCTCCCCTCACAAGGGCCTCCCCTTCTCCCCGGCCACAAGCATCAGCTGGAGGCAGGATGTCATCCCAGACCACCAGGGGGTTGGCCGATCTCCTGCCCGCCACCCTGAGAAGGGACCAGTTCCTCCAGACCCGCCATCTGGGACAGGTCAGACAGACATTGGTGCGGATGGAGGAAAGCCTGTCCTCCATCAAGGATACGCTGGGGAACCTGGACTCCCACTCCCGGGCTTTCACAACCTGCCTAAATGAACTGCAGACGACATCAGCAGGCGTTGGGCAGGATGTGAGGGCCCTTACCCTGGCTATCCAGGCCAACACGGCAACAGTTGGTGCTGCCCATGACAAAATTGCCGTGGCCTTGGAGGGCAGGCCACCAGGTGGGCAGAGATCAGGGGCTGATCCTCCTTCCCCGGTTTTACCCCTTCCCCATGAGTCTCCCCTGAGAAGCCGGGGCCGTGGCCGGGGGCGCCCCAGGCGTGGCTCACGCAGAGGGCAGTAATTTGTTTTTCCCCCTAATTTTTTTTTTTCCAATTTTTTTTTTTCCAATTTTTTTTTTTTTTGCTGGAAATTTTTTGATTTTGCAAGTCATTTTTATTTTTTGGGTTGTGAATGCTGTGTGAATGTGGGGGTGACATTCCTGCCGGAAAAGGGGTGTCACCCTCTATTTTGGTGGAGAAGGGTTCCCCAGGACCAGGGAGAAGTGATCCCCAGGTCCGTGTGAATGGTGTATGAATGTACAGTGACATAATTGGAGCCTTGGCGTGGCGTTGCTGCTCACAAGTCCTGCATGGTGGACTGGTGCCAATCCAATTTGATGTGGATGTGGGGTGTGTGTGCTAGGGACCACAGTGTTGTGCATGCATGCATTCTCATTGTGCCATGATTAATGTGTATGTTTAACGTGCAAAGATGCCCAATGTGAGCTGTCTCCTGGCTGCTCTTCCCTCAGAAGACGGGTTAACCTTGGTTAGGGGGGGATTGTCTGGTTCAGGGGTCAGGTCATCACGTAGGTCAATCTGCAGGCCCTTTCTTTCTGCAAAGTTGTGCAGCATGCAACATGCACCGATGATCTGGCACACAAAGTTTGGGGAGTACAAGTGGGTACCCCCAGACTTATCCAGGCATCGGAAACGTGACTTTAGGATGCCAAAGGTGCGCTCCACCACAGCTCGTGTTTGAGCATGTGCTTGATTGTATCTTTCCTCTCCTGGAGTTTGGAGGTTCCGGATAGGAGTCATGAGATGGGGTCCCAGTGGATATGCAGAGTCACCTGTAAGGGAAAAGACAGGAGGATGTTAGTCATGCATGTGCCCCTTGTGATGTGCATCATGGGAGGGGATAGTCATGCCTGCCACCCATGTCACTCACCAACCAGCCAGGTGTCCCCATACACGTTCTGATCGAATTCCAATTGGATGTGGCATTGATTGTATATGTAGCTGTCATGGCTGGACCCTGGGTGTTTGGCACGGACGTGCCATATGAGGCCTTGGGCATCGACTATCACCTGTACATTGATGGAATGCCAATGCTTCCGATTGCGGTACATGTGCTCTGTCTCCTGGGGGGGCTGGAGTGCCACATGTGTGCAATCAATGGCCCCCACAGTGCGTGGGAATCTGGCAATTCTGTAGAAATCTGTCATTGCCTTCAGCCGCAGGTCCTCAGTGGTGGGTTTGATGATTTGGTTAGCCATGCGTCTGAGTATTGCAGGGACAACCTGGTGCACACATCTGCTCATGGAGGACTGTGACATCCCAGCCACCACTCCACTTGTACGCTGAAAAGAGCCACTGGCAAGGAAATGGAGTGTTGCCAGGACCTTGACCAGTGGCTGCACTGCATGTGAGCGGTGTGTTGGGCTGGTGATGTCATCCTGCAGGGTTGTGGTTAATTCCAGGATGACATGAGGGGTGAATCTGAAGATGCGATACACCTCAGAATCACTCATGCCAAACAGGTCTATGCGGGTACGGTATATCCTCTCCCGTGCCATCCTCCGTGCCATCCTCCGTGCCCTCCTCCTTCTTTGTTCATCTAAAGTCAGTAGTATAGCTATGCGCGACGATGCCCCTGGCATGTTGGCATACAGATTGTTGAGCAACACGTGTGACTGCTGAGCTGCTCACTAACAGTGTTGCTTTATCTAACAAGTAGACTTTTTTTCTTTTTTTAGACCAGCTTTTATCAGCTCTAATTTTAGACAGGACGTTTTGCTGTTGCGCACACTGCGTCGCCTGCGCTGCCCCAACGTTGTTTTGTGGATCCCCGTAAGTCCCTCATTAGCATATTTGACTAGCAAATCAATGGTGTGTCTAGCGCACTTTTGCGCGGACGGATGCGCCAGTCTAACGAAAAAGATTTTTTGCGTAGCTCGTTCTGGGGATGCCGCGCAACGAAACGCACGCGCACATTTAGACTTACGCACGCGCATCTCCTGTTGCGCAGGCGTAATCGCTCTGTGAATCTGGGCCATTTATTTTTACTCTGTCAGTATCACCAGCAAAGCAGCTGTTAGTATTATCACAATATAAAGAAGAAGAGAATGTGCGCTGCTGTTCTTGATTTCAGAACTTTCCGCATCACGAATGTTCTCTTTCAAATACGAACGCTAGTTCTACCAGACAGAATGCTTCCGACTGGTCTTTGCTTCTGAGCATGAGCGTTTGTACTTTGTCCAAAAGTCAGATTGCTTGCTGTACACACGGTCGGACTAGGCACCATCGGACTCTTGTTGACGTAAAGTTTGTCCGTTAGCAGACCAAACTTTTTTGTCCGATAAAACCCGAAAAAGTTTGTCCGATGGAGCATACACACAGTCAGACTATTTTGAAAACTTGCTGATTTTGAAGTTTGTTGCCAAAAAGTCTGATCGTGTGTAAGGGCCTTAACAATCACTAGTAAACTAACAATATCAGGTTTTGTAAATCCTATGCAGTCTTTTTTCAGACTATTTAACATGAAGGTACTCTTGAAATAACTTTTTGGCTTTAGGGAACCCCTGGTAATAATTATTACATTTACAGCTCTCAGTACATAAGTGTTACGGTCAGTGTGAAGAATGATCCTTATATTCGTGGTCATTTGAAAGAACCCTTCCCACCCTTACAGATAGCTGAAAAGATAATTGATGTCAGTGGTTACTCATCTTATCACTTATTGCTCAAGGAACCCCTAGCAACCTCTGGAGGAACCCTAGGTAGGATTCCATGAAACCCTGGTTGAAAACCCCTGATCAGATATACCTTATTTTTGTGACCGCAAGCTGCAACAATAATGACAAATGAAAAATGTTTGTATAAACTGCAAGGAATGGTTCAAACCATTAACAATAATACGTTTTTCTTTATATGACCCAGTAGGAAAATGTTCTTTTAGTTCCTATACCAGGGATACAGCAGAAGGTAAAAGCAGATCTCACCAAGGATAAGACAGTTGTTATCATAATTATCCATTTGTGCGTCCCTGTATGAATCATGTTCCATAATTAAATGTAATTCTTATTGTATCAGTTATATTCAATATGTGAGTATCTTGATTGTATTACATTATTGCTTGTTGATTTAACATGTTATATAAGTTCTGGAAGGTCTAATGGGATTGTGCAATAAATGATATTAATTTTATATTTTTTTATGTATGCATCATCAATTTTAATAACAGGCCTCATATAAAGTCCCAGTACCCCCTTCCTTTTTTTGTTTTAATACAATAAGGATGGAGTCTTGCCATTATTGGTTGTGTTAGGTCACACACCTCTCTATATTGTTATCACAACAGGTTTGCCCTTTGTAAGATTTTTCCTCGCCTTTTTTTTTCTCTCAGTTTAGGCCAATATATATTCTTCTACATATTTTTGGTAAAAAAAAAATCGCAATAAGCGTATATTAATTAGACATGTGCACACTGAAATATTTCGTTTTCGGAATTTCGCTTTTGTCGAAAAATAAATTTAGTTACTCCCAAAATTCGTATTTATTTATTTTGTTTTGGTTAAAAAATGTATTCGTCCGAAAATCTGAATTAATTAAGGTCGTATCTGTCATTGGAGGTGTATGGTGTCTGTCGAATATTATAAGAAGATTCGACAGAGCAGCTGAACTGTACGACGCCGCAATTGTACATTTCCGGTCGAATGTTCCACCTACAAGCTATAGAAGAATTCTAATGTTGTATGACTAGTAATAATTATATTTATAAATTATTATTACTAGTCAACCAACATTTAAATTCTTCTATAGCCTATGGGCCGAGCATTTGACCGGAAATGTAAAATTGCGGCGTCGTACAGTTTAACTGCTTGTTGAATCTTCTTAGAACTTTCAACAGAAACCGTAAGCCTTCAATGACAGATTCAACATTTGTATATTTTTTGCTGCTTCGTCGATTCTTTGTCGTTCATGTCAAATGGTCTACCCCAACACTGTCTCTATAATGTCAAATCTTTTCTCTCTATGTCAAATCTTTCCTCTCTATGTAGAATAATCTTTGGACTAATAGAGGTTAGGCACATTCAACTGCAGATTCGATAGACACAGATCGCTATTGTCAGCCTCATGTTGAATCTCCTATCTATAACGAACTGGTGTAGCAACACAAACGAAAATAAAGCATTCTTTTATGTCCGATCTTTCGGATTTCGAATTCTGCACGTTCGTTTTCGTTTGTTAAAACAATAACTAAAATACCTGAAATTCGGATGAAAATGCATTCGGATGAAAACATGTCTAATATTTATTGGTTTGCGCAAAAGTTATAGGGGCAGATTCACAAAACAATTACGCCTGTCTAACTGGTGTTAGACAGGAGTAATTTCAAATTTCCCGCGGCGTATCACTAGTTTGAATTCTCAAACCATGATACGCCGGCTTCGGGCTTCGATCCGAGAGGCTTACGTCTTCGTAAGCCTTCGGATCTACGCTGCCATCTATTTGCGGCGGCTGGGAGGAGTTCGCGTCGTTTTAATGCGTCGGGATATGCTAATGTGTTTTTACGGGGATTCACGAACAAACGAGCGAGCGGCGCAGTCGTTTTCGTCTATTTTTTTATACGTAAAGTTAGAGCAGCTTTTTGCTGCTCTAACTTTACGTAGCCCATGTTAAGTATGGCCGTCGTTCCCGCTTCGAATTTATTTAATTTTTTTTTTTATTTACATAACTCGTCGGGACGTGGATCGCCCGTAAAGTACGCTACATAAACAACGAATGACGTCACGACGTGATTTCGCGCAATGCACGGCGGGAAATTTGCGAACGGAGCATGCGCAGATCGATCGCCGCGGGAACGCGCCTAATTTAAATGTTTCACGCCCCCTACTCGTCTATATGGATTGCGACGGGAGAAATACACTACGCCGCCGTCGTTTACCGTAGAAAATCTACCTGAATTCCACGTAGAGCAAGGTAAAAAACGGCGGCGTAGCGTATTTCTGCTACGCTACGATAATCCATTTCTCTGTGAATCTGCCCCATAGTGTCTACAAAATAGGGGATAGATTTATGGCATTTTTACTATTAATATTTTTTTACTAGTAGCTGTTGCTGTTCTGCAACCAACTAACTGCTGGTTACAAAATCCTGTGGCAGAGGACTATCCAGGAGTTCCACTGATCGCTAAAGCCGCGTACACACGGCAGAGAACCTCGACGGGCAGAACACATCGTTCCGCCCGTCGAGGTTCTCTGCCGGCCGTCGAAATCGGCGACCCGCCCGTCGGGAATGGCAACCAGCCATTCATCCAGGCGGGCCGTCGAGCAAAAAGAGAGCGTGCTCTCTTTTCGCTCGACGGGATTCCCGACGGGCGGGGTGAGCGCTCTGTGTACACACGGCCGAGGTCCTCGCTGGAATGCAGCTTCCAGCGAGGTTCTCGCTGGTTTCCAGCGAGAACCTCGGTCGTGTGTACGCCGCCTAAGTCTGTGGCAGAGACTTGTCCGTGTGTAATACCGACTGCTAGGTCAGTGTAAGAGGCCTATCCGGGTGTTGCAAAGATCCACTGACAGAAAAGCTGTTTGTCTTCTGGATCTAAGAAATTCTTCAGTGATCTGCAATAAGGTATGTGAATCTCCCCCGATCTTCCATCCCTCTAGTACTGCAAGTTTGTTTATTAAAGCATTGGAAAAAAGACTAAGTTATTGGCACTCACATCTGTCTGACATTTCTTATCATAGACTCTTAGTACTAGGACGGTAAAAGGTGGGGAAATGGCAGGACCCAAAAATAAATCCAGCGGCCCTCTAGGGGGTACTACTTAATCCCAAACTCTAAAAAAATGGCTTTGCATACACTTTAAGGTTCTCCACTTTGCAAAAAAGGCCAATACATTTGAATAAAGTATCTATTCAGGACATCTTAAAGTGCCAGAAGGGTCACTATAAGGCCGCGTACACACGATCAGCCCGGTCCGATGAAACTGGTCTGCAGACCAGTTTCATCGGACCAATTCGATGGTGTGTACAACCTATCGGACCGTTGTCCGTCGGACCAAAGTTTTAAAACTTGCTTTAAAATCTGTCCGACGGACACCTGTCCGTCGGAGAGATTCGATGGTTAGTACGCAAAAGCATCGGACAAAAAACCCGCGCATGCTCAGAATTAAGTCGACGCATGCTTGGAAGCATTGAACTTCGTTTTATCACCACGTCGTTGTGTTCTACATCACCGCGTTCTGGTCTGATCGGATTTTTGGTCCAATGGTGTGTACACACATCAGACCATCAGACCACTTCAGCCAGGTCCGATGAAAACGGTCCGACGGACCAGTTTCATCGGACCAGTCTGATCGTGTGTACGAGGCCTTAAATGGAACTGTGTTGTGTGCAAGACCCCTTTCACACTGGTGTGTTTTTCAGATGCTTTTGGGCTAAAAATAGTGCCTGTAAAGTGCCTAAAAAATGTCTCTCCTGCAGTCCGAGTGTGAAAGCCAAAGGACTTTCACACTGAGGCGAAGCACTGGCAGGACGTTAAAAAAAATTGGAGTGATGAAGGAGCAGTGTGCCCATTAAGCGGCGCTTTGCGGGTGGTTTTAACCCTTTTTCGGCTGCTAGCGGGAGTTAAAAGTGCCCTGCTAGTGGCCGAATACCTCTGTAAAAACTACAGTAAAGCACTGCTAAAAATATTGGCTCTTTACCACCAACGCTGTGGACGCCTCGATGTGAAAGAACCCTTATGATGAGTTATAAGCGATGAACAATGACAAATCAGGGTGTTGGTGGAGGCAGGATTCTTTTTTGCTTTAGACTCACAAATACAATAAAAAGCATACAAGTACAAAAGCATACAAATATAATAAGTAAATATATTTTAACTTGACATTTGTTAGTGCATATTGAGTTGCAAGGTACCCAAGCATCAGGGTTTCTAATTTTATGTTATGTTTTATTTTATGTGAATTTAAAATAAAGATTTATGTGATCTATCAAATTGTCAGAATTTCACAACCTGGTTAAAAATAATGTGCATCATGCAAGTGAATAGGGTAAAGCAGAAGCATCACCTGCATCCCATTGTTTCTGACACTGTTCAATATGGCATACAGCACAGGCTTACACCTGCTCTCGTACTGAAAGGTGTTTAAAGCAGTAACTTGCTTCTTCTTTGTCCTGACGAAGTTCCGGGGGCGGAACGAAACATGTAGACATGATACCGGGACAGACCCTCCACCCTCTGATTTACTGCATGCCACAGCTACTTGTTGGAGACCCCTCCATGGGACTTGTTGGCAATTGGACAGCCTGTTGGCCGACTCTGCTGTTGGTGCTCTATGAGACTGGTTGTATCTGTACTGTGGGAGCACGACTTTAGTATGGCAATTAAGGGAACAAAACAGGAAGCACCACCTAAGTGCAATAATTAAGACAAGATGTATTAATTTAAAAGTAATGCACTTATAGACACAAGTAAAAAAATGTCTCATCTGTATCTAGTAATGCACAGTGCGGTCCAGTCTCATGTGCATCTGGATCCACGGGTAGGCAGAGGAGTGGAGATGTCTGTCCTGTGGCCACCAGGAAGTAAGCCTGGTCCAGCGTGGAACGCAGATGATGATGTCACCGGAACCAAGGAAAGCACCAGGAGAAAGACAAGGCTAGAAACACCAGGCTACGTGCTCGGAGACATCATCTCCTTCTACAGGATTACCAGTGCTTTCAGAGTCACATAACACGGGGGCAGTGCTACCAGGTGATGTCGACAGGTGGCACACCCTTACCTATATCAAAATTGTTAAACACTGAAGGAGGCATTCGGCGGTTGGCTGTGAATGAATGCAGAGTGTTTTTTTTTTTCTTTTTTGGGTCAGCGAGCAAAGTGATTAATGATGAATTTATATCGAGTGATACTGTTTTTTTATTTTTTAATAAGGCAATTGTCAAAAATTGTCTGTGTTTTTATTACTTTTTGACACTTTTTTGGTGAATGGGTAGCACATACTCATGATAAAATAGAAGGGGGAATTTTCAGACCTTAAATGAAGCGCCTGGTAACAGACACCTTCATCCATGGTAATTGCAGTAAAATTGTACACATATCTTTGTACATCCAATTTATACATGAATCCGTGTAGTTATTCTATCTATATACATACCCATAACACTCAGTATCGAATCTATTTGCATGGATGTTATCATGACTGTGCAATGTATAATGTTATGAGCCAATATTGTACCATATAAAGATCATGATATATATATATCATATATTATGAATGTACATACATCTTGAAAAGCTTGATGTGTTTCTTGGATCAATTCCACTTACCCAGGAGCAGATGCATACATTTTGTCTGTAAAAAATATATAAAAGCCAATATGATCTAGTGTTAAACCCAGATGCTGGGAAAATTAAAGTATAAAAAAGGAAAAAAGCCAGGAGGAAGGAAAATCTCCCTACTTACATGTTGGCTCATAGTACAAACGAACGGTACTGAGAAGATGGGGACCAGCACAAGTGTCTATACCAGGAGCTGTGGAGGTAGGGACCCAGGGGTAGGCTGGACTGACCCCTATGAATGAGGGTGTCCATGTCAAAGTTGCTGATGTTGGTTCATTGTGATGGGGGACGGGACCTGGGGGCCCCTTCTTAAAGGGGGCTTCTAGATTCTGATAAGCCCCTGCCAGCAGATCCCCACAACCACAGCCCAGGGTTGTGGGTAAGAGACCCTTGTCCCCATCAACATGGGGACAAGATGCTTTTGGGTAAGGGGACAAAGCTCGCTCGTCCCCCCCCTTTTCCTGACCTGCCAGGCTGCATGCTGGGATAAGGGGCTGGTATGGATTTTGGGGGGGAGGGGGATCCAATGCCATTTTTATATTACATTTTGGAGTTTGTTTTGTACTATTTTTTACTGGCAATTTTTTTTCCAGCTGCCTGCAGGGAAGCCTATTTACAGCTGATGAGTCATCGGTTTGTAAGGATACCTGGCCGGCTTCCTGGCGCCACTCCTTAACAACCAGCATTTACTGCACCCTGAATGGGCAAAGCTTTGCCCAATCACGGTGCAGAATGCACTGTGCAGCACGCGGTGCATTGCAAAGCCCACAAAACACCCTGCAAATTAGGGTGTTCCCCATTGACACAGACAGAAGGACTCGGCTCTGCCGCCGGCTCTTGTGTCACTGGATTTGATTGACAGTAGCAGGAGCCAATGGCTCCTGCTGCTATCAATCTATCCAATGAGGGCCTGAGACAGCGGCTGGAGCTGCTATGCTCATTCCAGTCACTGGAACGATCAGGTTCAGGTAAGTAAAGAGGGGGCTCTGGGGGGAAGCTGCACTACAGAAGGTTTTTCACCTTAATGCATAGAATGGTTTAAGGTGAAAAACCTCAAGGGTTTACAACCCCTTTAATTCCATGGCATTTTAGAATGTAAATAGCTTGTTCAGCCAATGCCCCCAACCCACGATATTAATTGGAATAAAAAAAGAAAAGAACAAAGTGAAGTAGCCATTAAGTGAAGTAGCCTTAAGTTCCCTACACTTCAGCACAAGCATTTGTGCATAGATAGAATGTTATCTATCCAAGGATCTGCATATACAAAGCATTAAATACATATAATGGACCAGGTAATGGATACAAAGCACCTGCTTAAATATTAACAATACCTAGCTGCAAGGTCAGCGCAGTAAATAGCAGACAAGTCATACAATTGTTTTTATAGACAAGCATTACAAAGCACTCCTAACCCCATGACATGTATAGTCACCTATTTTAAGACATAATCTAAGAACAATAATAATCCTTATAACATTTTGAGCACTCTCAGAGGAGATCATTCTGCCAGCAGGCAGAAATACCTTCATGTTGCAAAAATAGCCAGTTAATATAATGCAGGAAAGAAAATGTGATAGAGACCTAAATGCTGTATGCTGTATACTGCATCCTATGATTCACTATACACTAAATATATCCTCACAAACCACCTGTTGACCCTCCAATAAGGTTACTTTGTAAAACAAAAGTATTTTTCTATGATTATTATGATAACTAATATATCCAATACTAATATAATTATTAGTATTTTTCAATTGATATTTTAGATATGAATATTCACAAACATTAAAGGATCACTAAAGGATTTTTTTTTAGCTAAATAGCTTCCTTTACCTTACTGCAGCACTGGTTTCATGTCCTTATTGTTCGTTTTTGCTTTGAAGTTGCTGTAATCCTGCTCTGATCTCCACACTTCCTGCTTGTCTGTTTCCTTATAACCACCATACTGGGAGCTTTCTCACGGTGGTCTAAGCTGTCATTACTGTGTGTCTAAAACTTCCCAGAACCAGATTCATTTTAAAAACAAAACACTGCCCTGGATTTGTTTGTTTTTGTTCTGTGTGTCTATTTCTACTTTGCAGAAACATGAAGCCAGTTCAAAAGTGAAACTAACCTGCAGGCACATTATATGATTGATTTTTATCTATTTGTAATCATTTTGAAAAGGAATCAGTTAACTTTTATGTCTCTATACCCTGTAAACAGTCATTTCAGAAAAAAAAAAAGGTTTTCCTTTAGTGACCCTTTAACTACCAAAGTAGTCTGTAGAGTGCACAGGCTATTGATATTAAAAAATGAATAAAAAAATCACTGCTCAACCTTGTCAGGTAGCCAATCAGCTTCTAACTTCAGCTTGTTCAATTAAGCTTTGACAAAAAAAGTTTTCTTTGAAATGCCCGTGGAAGAGGAGCATGTGTGGCTTTTACTTCGATACAGCATTTGCATTTCATGAGCACTTTGTAAGTCACTATTGTTAAATCTTCTGATGAGTCTTTCTTTATAATGTCCTGTATAGCTTCTGGACTTCTGTGCCATAAGTGAATACATTTGCTGTGTAGGTCATTAGAGACTATATTGGCTTGCTGGTCTGTGGTGATGAGCCTGTATAGGTGATCATCCAGTTTTCCTTTTTCAGTGAATCGCTTATTATTGTGAATTGTGCATCCATCAACCTGAAACTTAACTGTGAGACCATTGTCTGCAAGACTGTTTTACTGACAGAAGGCTGCCTTCTAGTTATGGAACATACAGCACTTTACAAGTATGCTATGCTTTCCTTGTGGCGTAATGCACTCAGCTGCCATGGCCTGTATGTACGCTCGCGGTGAAGAAAAAGCATGCTTGAATTCTGCTCGTTTTACGAGACAACACTCGCAAACCGCGTCAGAATTCTTTTAAAAAAGTTGCTCGTCTTTCAAAAAGCTTGTTAAACAGTAAAAATATGAGCTCTGGTCATGGGGCATACAACATTTTCCAAAAAAGCAGCATTTCAAACATGTAAATACACAACATTCTATTACAGTGGTTGTTATGTCACAGACATGGTCTTCTTCTGAATATACAGCGGGTAAAATAAGTATTGAATACGTCGCTCTTTTTCTAGGTAAATATATTTCTAAAGGTACTTTTAACCACTTGTCCTCTGCCCACCGTCAAATGACGGCGGGCGGAGGACTCCATTATCCTGACATCACGTCATATGACGTGATGTCCCTTTAAAGCCGCGGGCACCCGCCGCTCTGCGGGGATCCCGTGCGAGTGCTCAGTAACTGAGCGGGGACGTGGAGCTCTGTATGTAAACACAGAGCTCCACGTCCTGTCAGGGAGAGAGGAGATCGATTGTGTCCCTTGTACATAGGGACACAATCGGTCACCTCCCCCAGTCACCCCCCCTCCCCCCACAGTTAGAACACTCATAGGACACACATTTAACCCCTTCCCCGCCCCCTAGTGGTTAACCCCTTCACTGCCAGTCACATTTATACAGTAATCAATGCATATTTACAGCATTGTTCACTGTATAAATGTAAATGGTCCCAAAAATGTCAGAAAAGTGTCCGAAGTGTCCGCCATAACGTCGCAGTCCCAATAAAAAAAATCGCAGATCGCCGCCATTAATAGTAAAAAAAAAAAAAAAAATGCCATAAACTATCCCCTATTTTGTAAACACTATAAATTTTGCGCAAACCAATCGATAAACGCTTATTGCATTTTTTTTTTTACCAAAAATATGTAGAAGAATACGTATCGGTCTAAACTGAGGAAAAAAATATTTTTTTTATATATTTTTTGGGTTATTTATTAATGCAAAAAGTAAAAAATATTGAATTTTTTAAAAAATTGATGCTCTATTTTTGTTTATAGCGCAAAAAATAAAAACCGCAGAGGTGATCAAATACCACCAAAAGAAAGCTCTATTTGTGGGAAAAAAAGGACGCCAATTTTGTTTGGGAGCCACGTCGCAAGACCGCGCAATTGTCAGTTAAAGCGACGCAGTGCCGGAAGCTTAAATTTTGTCTGGGCAGGAAGGGGGTGTGTGCACAGTAGGCAAGTGGTTAACATGACATTTTCACTACTTGTCTGTAACAACCCATTAAATTGCTGCTTAAAAACCCCTTTCGGGAACAATCCTATTCAAATTCCAGCTATTCCAGTTGGGGTGTGCAGCCCCATACCTCTCTAATATGTATCTTCCCCATAATATATACAATTTGGGTGGTTAAAAGCCCCTTCCCCCTTGACACATGAGAGTTAAAATATGAGCTGTGTGGTCCTGTTACATTTTTCTCCATATATGTATGTTGCAATTGAATCATCTTTAATACATAATGAGTAACTTTCAAGGTGAAGAGTGGGCTAATCTCATGTCTGTATACGAGACTGATTTTAAACATGGGAACTAGGTTGAAACACAAATTTTGGTTGAACACTTAAAAAAAGTCTGCATTATTCTGGCACACCAAGTTATTCGACAGATATATTAACCCGTTTGTGCTGCGTATACACATTTTTCCCAATCTAGAACAAATCAGCAATTAATGCAAAAAAGAATGGGAGGAAAATGTAAGGAAGTGTTCACAAGAAATTATGGTTATTCTAACTAGGGAGTATAACAAACAGATTGAATCATTGGATCTGGAGATCAGTAGTCTGGAATTGGCTTTGGTTACATTTACTCACCATAAGCTATATTCAAAACTACAGGCAAGTCTAAAATATAATTTGTCAATCTTTAATGAAAACATCTTACAAAAGAAAGAAAGCAAGTTTTGGCGAGAAAAGACAGCCCTTTCGGAGGGGCGAGCTTATAAATGGAATGCGAACAATACACAATAAAAAAGACAGTATCAAGTTAGAGATCAGCAACAGCATGCACATATGTCTAAATCAAACACCCCCTCTTCTGCAAACCAAGGCCATGATCCTTTTCAAAGGGGTAGCAAAAGAGAAGTCATAACAATAGGGGTTCACTTGAACAAAATAGTCAGACACGAACTATGGATACAGATTCAGACTGTGCATACACTGACTTTTCAGGCAAACACCTTCCGTCCACAGCACGGACGGATCAAACTCATAGCATGGGAATAGGGGAATATGATTCCTCACTCTCTGATACATCTAGCAGCATCAGCCATACTTCACATTTGACAAATCATCTAAAACCTTGTGTGGGTGCAGAGGTGTGCTGGGGGTGCTGAGACTTATGGGTGCAGAAGTGTGCTGGGGGTGCTAAGACTTATGGGCGCAGAAGTGTGCTGGGAGTGGGGGTGCAGAGATGTGCTGGGAGTGGGGGTGCAGAGGTGTGCTGGGGGTGCTGAGATTTATGGGTGGAGAGGTGTGCTGGGAGTGTGGGTGCAGAAGTGTGCTAGGAGTGGGGGTGCAGAGGTGTGATGGGAGTGGGGGTGCAGAGGTGTGCTGGGGGTGCTGAGACTTATGGGTACAGAAGTGTGCTGGAGTGGGGGTGCAGAGGTGTGCGGGTAGTGGGGGTGCAAAGGTGTGCTGGGGGTGCTGAGACTTATGGGTGCAGAAGTGTGCTAGGGGTGCTGAGACTTATGGGTGCAGAAGTGTTCTGGGAGTGGGGGTGCAGAGGTGTGTTGGGAGTGGGGGTGCAGAGGTGTGCTGGTGGTGCTGAGACTTATGGGTTCAGAAGTGTTCTGGGAGTGGGGGTGCAGAGGTGTGCTGGGAGTTGGGGTGCAAAGGTGTGCTGGGAGTGGGGGTGCACAAGTGTGCTGGGATACAAAGGTTTTTTGAGGTGTCCTGGGGGGTTCATGCATAAAATGTGGATATGGAGATGTGCTGGGGGTTCAGAGATGTGTTAAGGGGTTACGGAGGTGTGCTGTGCTATTTGTGGAGCATAATGTAATATTTGTTGTGGTGTATAATGTAATATTAGTGGTGGAGCATAATGTAATATTTGTAGGGCTGTGCAAATTAACTTTTAATTAACCGATTAATCTTTAATTTTTTTGATCGATCAAAATCTTTTTGATCGATTAAAATTCTTTTGATTGGTACTCACCTCTCCGCCGGCTTCTGGGCCTTCAGGGAGTTCCGTCGGAGATCCGGTAACGTCACAGACACCGGTGGGGCTTGCCGTGTCCATCTGAAGGGCTCCTTTGCTGTGCCTTCATATCTGCATGCCGGTGGGACCTTACTATCTGCCACACGCAAGGGCTGTTACACTTCCCTCTATCACTTCCCTCTATTAACCTGGGATTCTACAACCATCCACTGGGAGTTGTGATCGTTCCCTTCATGGGACCTTTACATGCCAACGGACTGATGTTACCCTCTCCTCATCTGGATTCAGCAGTGGTATTGTTGTACACATTTTTATACCAGTATCATACTTACCGTAGCTACATGTTTTTATGACTGCTTTTGGTACCATTTGGTATTACTCACACCATTTTTACAGTTTATGTAGCTACATCGATTTTATCTCCAGTGCAATATTTATTTTGTTACCTACTTGAAGACTATAAAAGTTTTAATGCTATTCCCATTGAGCGCTGCCTTTGTGTGTTTTTTGTATCCTGCTATCCATTTTTCCAGTGGTTGGGAGCTGCACTGGGGATCGGCCTGCCAGGAGATCAGCTAAAAGTAGTTGGATCTGTATGTGCGTTATAATTAATCGAAATTAGTCGATTAATCGATTAAAAAAATAAACGATTAATCGAACACAAAAATTTTGATCAGTAACAGCCCTAAATATTTGTGATGGAGTATAATGTAATATTTGTGGTGGAGTGTAATGTAATTTTAGAGGTGGAGTATAATGCAATATTTGTGGTGGAGTATAATGTAATATTAGAGGTGAAGCATAATGTAATATTACGTGTGGGGGTATAATGTCATATTAGGGGTGGAGCATAATGTAATATTAGGAGTGGAGTAAAATGTAATATTAGCGGTGGAGTAAAATGTAATATTATGGGTGGAGTATAATGAAATATATGTGGTGGAGTATGATGTAATATTAGGGGTGGAGCATAATGTAATATTAGGGTGGAGCATAATGTAATATTAGGGATGTAGTATAATGTCATATTAGGGATGAAGCATAATGTAATAATAGTGGAGCAACCTTAATGCAAATCACACTTTCACCTGTGTAGAGAAAAAAATCCTTGCACCAGTTCTGCAGCCCAGTGCTTCCCTACCTGGGATTTTTTTCCTACGGAGGATTTTTTTGCTTCATGCATTAAAAGGGTTGTCCTTAATATATTATCCCTTGCTTACCTACTGTGGATTTTTTTCCGATGGATGTTGGCTCAAACTTGTCTTGCATACACACGGTCGCACAAATGTTGTCGGAAATTCTGAACGCCAAGAACGTGGTGACGTAGAAGACGTACAAAGGCACTATTAAAGGGAAGTTCAATACCAGTCGTGTCAGTAGAAGTTTGGTGAGAGACGAATCACACTTTCAGCCTTGTGCTTTTCAGTCTGCAACAGCGTGACAAATGTGCTATCTCCATTACCAACGCTATTTTTTCCAGACCGAGCGCTTCTGTCTTGACCTTGATTCAGAGCATGCGTGGAATTTTGTGCGTCGGAATAGTCCATACACAATGAGAATTTACGAGAACCGGTTTTGTTGTCGGAAAATTTGAGAAAAAGGTTTCAAATATTTGTTGATGGAAATTCCGACAGCAAATGTCCAATGGAGCCTACACACGATCGGAAAGTCCCGACACAAAGCTCCTATCGAACATTTGTTGTCGGAAATTCTGACCGTGTGTACGAGGCATTACTGTTTTTAATTTCCTGCTCTATCTCTTCCTTCGAAATATTGCTATCAAGCTTACTTGAATTTTCTTCTGATATAACTGGTAGTTCTATCTTTTGAAGATACTGTTCAATTGTATTTCTTCTGTTTTGTTTATTGTCCCAATCTTGATTGTCTCTTACTTTATGTAATGATTGATAATACTCTAGATTTTTTTTTACTGATATCTCTAGTTTAATGTTTCTTCACTCTCATTTCATCTTTTATTTTTGAGATATAATTCAGGTTCCGTCTAGGTTTAATTGCCCCCGCCAGCAGTCTGCCAGTTTTTTTACCGACTTCATATTGCCTTTTAGCTTATTTAAAAAATACCTGTCTTGTATCCTGTTCCAGCAGATCCCTCAGTGGCTCCCGATTTCCTGTTATTTCAACCACCATTTTGCTGACATTTAATCATTTATGTATCCGCTCTAGCTCCTGGATTTCCTGCAGGATCAGTTGTTTTTGCACTATCCACATTTTCTTTCTCTTAGCCCCTTCTGCTATTAATCTCCCTCTCATAAATACTTTATGGGTTTCCCACAATATAGGTGGCACAATATTCTCTACATTGGTTTCTTTAAAGAACAAGTTTAGATCTATTTCTAAAGCCTCAAAAATATTGTGATCATATAAAAGAGATTCATCTAACCTCCAGGATCTCTGCCTATCTGATATGTCCTCTAAATCAAAGCTAGCCATAACCGGGGCATGATTTATTGATTTCACTTCTAACTTTAGTATCCCTTCTAGAAGCTGATGGTCTAGGACAGTGATGGCGAACCTTTTTTGAGCCCGAGTGCCCAAACCGCGACACAAGAGCAATTTATTTCTTGCAAAGTGCCAACACAGAATTAAACCTGCTAGCGGCTCTGTACAGAGGATGGGACTGATCCTCCCTCTCTAAATGAGCCCTAAGGGACTAGAAATGTACGATTCTGCCAGATTCGCTCAGACTGCAGGGATCAGGAATACACTCACTTACCTGACCATTACAATCACCTACCTGACCATTACACTCACTTACCTGACCATTAAACTCACCTACCTGACCATTACACTCACTTACCTGACCATTACTCTCACCTACCTGACCATTACTCTCACCTACCTGACCATTACTCTCACTTACCTGACCACTACTCTCATTTACCTGACCATTACACTCACCTACCTGACCATTACACTCACCTACCTGACCATTACACTAAATTACCTGACCATTGCACTCACTTACCTGACCATTGCACTCACTTACTTGACCATTGCACTCACCTACCTGAAACATGCAATGACACCAATGACGGGGCACAATGTTTTCTAATGACACCAATAATGAGGCACAATGACACCAATGATGACAAAAAATGGGGGAGCACAATGTTTTCCAATGACACCAATAATGAGGCACAATGACACCAATAATGAGGCAATGACACCAATAATGAGGCACAATAATGACAAAACATGGGGGAGCACAATGTTTCCCAATGACACCAATAATGAGGCACAATGTTTTCCAATGACACCAATAATGAGGCACAACGACACCAATAATGAGGCACAATGTTCCCTAAGGACACCAATAATAAGGCACAATGACACCAATGATGACAACAATGATGGGGCACAATGTTTCCTAATGAAACCAATAATGAGGCACAATGACACCAATGATGACACACAATGTTCCCCAATGACACCAATAATGAGGCTAAATAACACCAATGATAGGGCACACTGTTTCCCAATGACACTAATGAGGCTGTTCTTTTTGCACAATTGATTGTTTGCAGAGCTAGCACCTGATATTTGAGAGTGGGGCAGGCTTAGGACTAACAACATAACTGTACTGTACACTCCACATTAACACCTGTCTCCCAGTGTCTGACCTTGCTCCAGCAGCTCATTCCCGCCGAAAGGCTCCTCTGATTCCAGTGTGTGTCCCAGTCACATCACCGCTGATTTGTTTAATGTTGAATGCGGTGTGGATGAGACAGCTTCTTTGATTGGATCAGCATGCGCACGCACGCACGCACGTCACCCCCGTGAGTTTCTTCTTTGTCACTCCCACTCGGACACGTCATTAATAGCCCTAGAGAACTGTGGGAGTTGTAGTTTGCGGTGGGGTGGGGCCGAATGGATTTTAGTGTTCGCTTTTCAATTTTTCATGGCGTGTGGCGTGCCCACCGAAACAGCTTGCAATGCCGGGAGCGGCACGCGTGCCACGCGTTCGTTATCACTGGTCTAGGAAAATATAATCAATTCTCGAGTAGAAGGAGTGTACCTGAGAGTAATATGTAATGTCCCTTCCCCTAGGGTGTAAAATTCTCCATGCCTCCACTAGTTGCTGCTGATGTAGTTTTCGTTTGACTGCCTTAAGATATTTTCCTTCTGAGCGTAGAGAAAGAGGTTGGGTATCTAGGGCTGGATTGAATACAAAATTAAGATCTCTTGCCATGATAACCCTCCCCCCCCTCCTTAAAATATTCCAATTTATTCAGTACTTTTCTAAAAAAAAAGACAGGGGTGGGTGTTGGGGCAGTAGATATTAGCTAATGTATATGTTTTATTAAACAGGGAGCCTTTAATAAATAAATACCTCCCTTCGGAGTCTGACTCTATAGCTTTTAAAACAAAAGGGGTATTTCTATTAAATCCTATTGCTATCCCTTTAGATCTCTTATTAGAGGAGTATACATGGAACCAGGTTGGAAAGCTTTTAGAGTTCAATCCGGCCCTGGATGACCACTTAAAGTGGGTCTCCTGCAAAAAACAATATTTGATGATCAGCTTCTCAGTTCCTGCAATATTTGATACCTCTTGCTGGGACTATTTAACCCTTTAATATGTGACAATATTTTCACATTAATCATTATGCAATATTATCTCAAATGATTCCCATAATTGTGACAACACCAAGAAGATCCATTTATTTGATAATAAATATATAATATATCAGGCACCTCCATTAGTCAGTAAATAGCCAAATATGTCCTTTTCTCATACTATGTCAAATTTGGGAATCCATTGCAGGTGCCATTCTTTCCCCTTCTCCTTGAGGTGGTATTGAACATGGTTTCTTGTAAGCCTCTTGGGTTGTTTCCTTTCCTCTGGAGAGTGGAGATGGCCATATAGTCCACTGGATCCTCCAACTGTTTTTGCATTTCTGTTAATGAGGTGATCCATTTCAGCTTCCAGCGGTAAATATGGCATCATGGTGTACATGTAATTTGGTGCATGAGCAAAATTGCTTTTTTGAACTGCTAAATGTATCTTTTAGAGCTAACTATCCCTCAGAAGAAGACCGTGACTGAATAGGTCAAAACTCGTCGGGACCTGTGACATATCAACCACTGTAATAGAATGCTGTGTATTTACATGTTTGCAATGCTGCTTTTTGGAAAATCTTGTATGCCCCATGACCAGAGCTCATATTTCATACTGTTTAATACGTGGTTGCACTCACTAATTAAGCTTCCACCCCCAAGATCCCTAGCTGAGAATAAATGGGGGGTTGAGGCAGCACAAAGCATGTGAACAATAAGTTTGATTTACTAAAGGAAAATGTACTGTGCACTAGAAGTGCACTGCAAGTGCAGTTGCTCCAGATCTGAGGGAAAGCTCTCCTGATTTCTATCATCTAATCATGTACAAACAAAAACAAATTTTTCCTACATGTTCCCCTCTAGAGCAACTGCATTTGAAATCAAACCTCCTTTTGCCACCTCCTGACTCCGTCCATGAATCCACCCCTTTTTTCCATGCATCAGTGTGACAGGAGACAGCGCTAGAGGAGGCATGCGGCTGCTCATAGAGGCGCGCAGGGGATGTTTGCTTCCGTTCCATCAGGACCTCTTGTCAGGTCACCTGAGGCCAGGTGACAGATGCACACTGTTGGGGTCAGGAGTGCACTGCTAAGGTAGTGGACCCTACGGCTGACTGCTGCGGATGGAACTCTGGGTGATTAAGGGAGGCAGGTCCACTGGAGCACCAACAGGTATCCCACAGGGAGCTAGAACATATGATTCCCCAGGGTTTAGAGTCTAAGAGCCAGCAGGTGTTCACCAGAGTCTCTAGTGGTGAAGATGGACTGGGCTGCAACTGACTCCAGGTCACGGCCCCCAGAGTCTCCCAGCTCAAGCTCACAGTAGGCTACAGGAGGATAGAGAGGAAGCAGCAGACCAGTATAACAAGAGATAGTAAGGGTATAAGCCAAAGGTCGGGGCAACTAGCAGACAAGGATAAACATAGAACACGCCAGAGGTCAGAGTCACAAGCAGGCATGGATAGTCGAGAACAAGCCAAGATTGGTAAAACAGAGACAGATGTAGAGCACACGGCAAGCAGGAAACCAAAGCACACAATAGCTTAACAAGCAATGTTGATCAGCACAGCTGGCTTGCAGTGCACAGGGTAATATAGAGTTCCCTGATAGGGCTTGGCATGGAGCCATGCTTAGAAGAGAGATTACTTAAGCAACCAGGTGAAAGTGGCTGTTCTCTAAAGCAGAACACATGGAGGAGAGGTAAGCAGACAGACAAACATTACTGCATAACCATGACACCTCTATAATGATACTACAGAGTGGCTGACTGAGTAACATGCAGTAGAGGCATCCCCTGCATCCTCCTAGATGTGCACGCTTTATTCTAGCATCGCCCACTAGAGGTTATAAGACTTATTACAGGGGTAGTTATAGTACATAACCAAAAACATAGATAGTGTGGAGACAGAGAGTAGTAAAACTAGCGGCCAAGCCCCCTAGTGGTAGCCCTGACTATTTACCTTTAGTAAATCAACCCCAATGTGTGGCTGAAGGAAAGAAAAAGTATGAATGAGATTATGCCTTAATCAGTGATGGCCCTAATAACTATCCACAAGTGTGGAAAAAAGTGACTAGCCAAAATAAAAAGGTGAAAATAACTGCTCCTTGTAAAAAAAATTTTGATACTTATATGTCTTGCTGCCTGCACCATTGATCTTTGCTTTATCCTAAAGGTAAGCTTGCTAATGCATTCTGTGGATCCATCTACCAGCTCTTTTGTGGTTCCATAGCCATTTGGCCAGTGGATTGAACCATTGTGCTCAGCGTGAGACCAGTGTATTAGATGCTAAAGATTCTGCAGCCACTGTATCTCTTGAAAACAGGGGCAATTGGAGGCTTCTTGCTTTTGGCCAATATGGCCATGTGGCAATATTTAGGTATTTGTTACCCTCTATCCCCACACCTTTGCTTACGCAGCCAGGAATTCCCGAAGATTTAGCTGAATGAGCCAGGTAATGTCTGTGGTTAGTAAGGGTGCAGTGGTAGCAAGCAACCCCTTCTTTCTTAGCAAGCATTAACAGCAGATAGCGGTTACATTTGTCCATGATAATTTCCCTAAATGTTCAGTACCGGATGACTGTCTGAATAGCAAGTATTTGGTCCATACTTTTATTTAGACTGAACACTTAGCTCATCTCTAGTGGCAAAGCAAAATGTGTGCTTTAACCCCCTCCCCAGAAACGTGTTCTGTTACGGGCACATGCCATCATAATATGACATCTTCACAAGAGCCAGCACCAGAACTGGATTCTATCAGTGGCATCCAGCAGGAGAGCAGTGCTGTTCACTCTACAGTCCTGTTGGGTGGTTCGCCATCAGATCAGCTGGATGACAAAAGCAGTTTGTGAGGTAGAGCGGCACACTTTCTCATTATAGCTGCAGCCTTGGCAACTATCCTTTTTATTCAATTTTCAATACACCTATTGTTTTATTTACACTTGGATCTCTTGCACTGGTTTCTCTTTGTTTTATCTTTGCAGGTATCCAACGCTGCCCCTTCTGGTTTTCTGGCAGGATGGGACTTTCAAAGTATCCAGATGACAGATACCTATATTTAGCATTTAACCACTTGAGGACCGTCGCACGCCGATATACTTTGGCAGAATGGCACGCCTGGGCACAAGGGCGTACAGGTACATCCCCTTTAAGCTGTAGGATGCGAGTGCTTAGCCGGCGGCGCGCTTGCGACCTGGTCCGAAAATCCGTGACCACACCGCGGGACCCGCGGACCCGACCGCCGCCGGTGTCTCGCGATCGGGTCAGAAAGTTGAAGAATGGGGAGAGGTAAGTGTAAACAAACCTTTCCCCGTTCTTCCTAGTGGCTTGTCAGTGATCATCTGTTCCCTGTCATAGGGAACGACGATCAGTGACATCACACGCCCAGCCACGCCCCCCTACGGTAAGAATCACACACCAGGGCACACTTAACTCCTACAGCGCCCCCTAGAGGTTAACCCCTTCACTGCCACTGTAATTTTTACAGTAATCAGTGCATTTTAATAGCACTGATCGCTGTATCAAAGACAATGGTCCCAAAAATGTGTCAAAAGTGTCCGATGTGTCCGCCATAATGTTGCAGTCATGATAAAAATCGCTGATCGCCGCCATTAGTAGTAAAAAAATATATATTAATAAAAATGCCATAAAAATATTCCCTATTTTGTAGATCCTATAACTTTTGCGCAAATCAATCAATAAACGCTTATTGCGATTTTTTTACCAAAAATATGTAGAAGAATACGTATCGGCCTAAACAGAGGGAAAACAAATTGTATATGTTTTGGGGATATTTATTATAGCAAAAAGTACAACATATTGTTTTTTTTTTTCAAAATTGTCGCTTTATTTTTTTTTATAGCGCAAAAAATAAACACTGCAGAGGTGATCAAATCCCACCAAAAGAAAGCTCTATTTGTGGGGGGAAAAGGAGGTCAATTTTGTTTGGGAGCCACGTCACACGACCGCGCAATTGTCAGTTAAATCGACGCAGTGCCGAATCGCAAAAAAGTGGTCTGGTCCTTTAGCTGCATAATGGTCCGGGGCTTAAGTGGTTTACCACCTGTGGTCATTAGTGTCAGACACGTGCTGTATATTATCAATATTGTTTGCAGTTTGTATATGCATACACATATCACCTACCACACTGGCTAGTAACTCTTGGGTGTGGGTGTCTGCCCTTTTAAAAAAGCACACATCTAGGGGCTATTTATGCATTTATTATTCAATTATTAATTTTTCTCATTTATTCCATTGCATTTATTTTTCTTTCTAACCCCCCCACTACTTGTTTGAAGCTTTCACAATTGGGTGCTTAGGAAATTGTTTACTTTTTTTTTGTAATCAAATCAATGCTGTCACATAAGGTAGTCCATTTTTCTGTGTAAGCTTATATGGAACTTCCTGTTCCACACACACGGGAGAATTCTTTCCGGCAAGGTCCGGCGGCTTCCGGGCCTTAAGCCCAAAATCCCCTGTGCGCATGCGCCACTGCATTCAGCGGCTCATTGTGAGGGAAATATCTCCCAAACCGTAAAGGTTTAGGAGATATTTTTTTTACCTACAGCTAAGCCTTATTATAGGCTTACTTGTAGGTAAAAGTTAAAAAAATAACTTTATAACCGCTTTAAGTAGTGTGACTTTAGTTCCATTTTAACAGAGGAAGGAGAGTAAATAAATGTTTTGCCCTATGTGGTACAATTGAACAATAATGGGACTTTAAAGGTGCCAAAGAGTCATGACGTCAAGAAAGGTTTTTATAAAGTCCACATATTTATTAGTACAAACGTTTTCTCAAAAAATGTGCCTTAAAGGGTCACTAAAGGAATTTTTTTTTCAATAGCTTCCTTTACCTTACTGCAGTCCTGGTTTCATGTCCTCATTGTTCATTTTTTGCTTTGAAGTAGCTGTAATACTTCTCTGATCTCCACACTTCCTGCTGGTCTGGCTCCTTATGAAAAAACTTATGCTAGCTTTTCACTGTGGTCAGATTCATTTTAAAAACAAACAATGCCCTGTATTTGTTTGTTTTTGCTCTGTGTGTCTCTTTACTTTACAGAAACATGAAACCATTTTTTAAAACGAAACTAAACTGCAGGCACATTATATGAGTTTTTTATCTGTTTTTAATCATTTTTAAAAGGAATCAGTTAACTTTTATGTCTCTATACCCTGTAAACAGTAATTTTAGCAAAAAATAAATAAATTTCCTTTAGTGATCCTTTAACTTAGTGTTAAAAAACAAAACAAAAAAAAAACAAGAGCTTCCACACGTCAGGACATTCAGAATACATAAACGTTTTTCTATACGGGTATCTTCATTTTCACGTACAAAATGACTCCAAGTAGCTACTTCAATATGTTTTACCCAGGGGGCTTCAACAGGAAGAGTAACACTAGTAGAAGTTACAAATCAGAGCGCCGCACTCAAACTCGGCCAGTGGTTGCGTGTGCCCGCCAATCCTGCAAGGGGACACATTTAACTACTTCAGCCCCGGAAGGATTTACCCCATTCCTGACCAGAGCACTTTTGAAATATGGCAATGCGTCTCTTTAACTGACGTTGCACCCAAACAAAATTGACATCCTTTTATTCTCACAAATAGAGCTTTCTTTTGGTGGTATTTGATCACCTCTGCGGTTTTTATTTTTTGCGCTATAAACAAAAAAAGACCTTACATTTTGAAAAAAAAAGCAATATTTTTTACATTTTGCTATGATAAATATTCCCCAAAAATATATAAAAAACAAATTTCTTCCTCAATTTAGGCCAATATGTATTCTTGGTAAAAAAAATGCAATAAGCGTATATAGATTGGTTTGCGCAAAAGTTCTTCTGACTACAAAATAGGAGATAGATTTATGGCATTTTTATTATTTTTATTTTATTTTATTGGTAATGGCGATGATGTGCGATTCTTATCCTGACTGCATCAGTGCGGCGGATATATCGGACACTTTTGACACTATTTTGGGACCAGTGACATTTATACAGTGATTAGTGCTATAAAAATGCACTGATTACTGTAGAAATGGCCTCACTGTAGGGGGGATTGTCTCACTAGAACATGACAGAGATCACTGGGAGCAGTAGATCCCTATCATGTTGCTAGGTAGAACAGGGAAATGCATTGTTTCTATAGGCATCTCCCGTTCTGCCTCTCCATGCCATGATCATGGGCCACCGATGGACATCGAGTCCAGGGGACCTGCAGGCACGCTCAGGCGGCAGGCGTGTCCTGCCGCCGGTGCACGCACGCCCACTAGCCCGCGATTTAAAGAGGACGTACAGGTACGCCCATTTGCGCAGCCATGCCATTGTGCTGATGTAAATCGCTCTGCACTGGTCGTCAAGCTGTTAAAGTAGCATTACTTTTACATTTCTGATAGACTGTTACAATGAAGGGATGTGGTGACTTTGCTTTTCCCCACAATTTATTTTATATACAGTGGAACCTTGGTTAACGAGTAACGTGGTTAACAAGTGTTTTAAAAGACGATGAACTTTTTTTTACATTCTGACTCTGTTTGCTTGTCTTGTCTCGCAAAACGAGCAGGATTCAAGCCAATGGGGTGTGCAGTACTGCATTTGGCCAGAGGTGCGGGGGCGCCGGTTATACTCGGAACGGTTCGGAACCATTTGGAGCCATTCGAAAAAACCTTTCCGAGGGTTTACGATTTCAAATGAGCTGTCCCCTAGAATTGCTCTCCGGTGCCCCCCCCCCCCCCCCCCACTTCTGTCCACCTGCAATATTGCATGCAATAGAAGTCAATGCAGAACAAATTATCTTTCCATTGACTTCTATGGGGAAACTTGCTTTGATATGTGAGTGCTTTGGATTTCAAGCATTCTCCTGGATGGATTATGCTCGGAATCCAAGGTTCCAATAAAATTACTAAAAACTAAACACAAAATTGTTTTTTCACATTAATGTATCCTGTGCATTAAGGTGAAAAACACCTTGCCCTCTCCAGCCCCCCGAGCCTCCTCACCTGAGACCCGAATCTCCGTGGGCGCGATCCCGCGACGTTCTCTCGAATGGCTGATCGCCTCCTCATTGGATAGATTGATAGCAGCGCAGCCATTAGCTCCCGCTGCTGACAATCAAATCCAGTGACGCGGCTGCCGGGGGGGGGGGGAGTCATATACTTGGCGGCTATGCACGCCAAGTGTATAACACAGGAGCATGCCCGCAAGGTAACCCCCTCGGGAGAGCGTTTCCCAGAGGGGGTTAGCTCTTGCGGGGAGGAACCAAGACAGCCTCCGTGGGACCCCAGAAGAGGACATTCGGGGCCACTCTGTGCAAAACGAACTGCACAGTGGAGACATGTTTGTTCCTTAAGAGTGGGATCCCGGAGGCCCTCTGGACTAGGAAAGGACCTGCCACCCTGAAGGACCTGCCAGCTTCAGGGAGAATCCTGGAATCGGTGAGTTCACAACATAAATGGAGACATTTATCAATTGTCGCAAGTAATGTCAAACAGAAGCAGAGAGACGAGTTGTGCGATAGAAATTTTAATTATCCAACATCTCCTCTTTCCTGCTCTCTGACCCACATGACATATAGGCCTCATTCACATGGAGTATATGTGTCAATGCCTAGTGTGATGGCTGTGTACCACATGGTATTGCACAGGTGTTCTGTGCATACCTGTGCAGGCAGTCCAATTAAAGTCAATTGGAACACAGCAGCTGCATGGACATAGTCCAATGTCAAAATTTGACATTGAATGTATTGAATGTATTCGAACGCACAGTGTCTGCATTCGGATCTGTGCAGCCACTTCTATAGGTGAAGCTCTGAGGTGGATGCAGATGCAGTAAAAAGTGGCTCAGCATACACAACGTGTCTCAGCGCCTGTCTGAATGAGCCTTAGGGAAATTTATCAAAACTAGAGCAGACAGAATCTGGAGCAGCTCTGCATGGCAACCCTATTCAAAGCTTATATGAAGAAGCTGAAGATAGCAGCTGATTGGTTGCCATGCAAAGCTGCTCCAGATTTTTGCTGCACCAGTTTTGATAAATTCCCCTCACTGTGTTTTACAGTTCTTACTTCTGACTACTACATTCTCAGTACATCACATTCTTTGTTAAAGCATCAGTAAAGGAAAACATTTTTAATGCTAAATAGCTTGCTTTACCTTATAGCAGTCCTGCTTTCATGTCCTCCATGTCCGTTTTTGCTTAGAAGTTGCTGTAATCCCTTGCTGAACTCCACACTTCCTGCTTGTCTGGCTCCTTATGAAAAAACTCATGGTAGATTTTCATTGTGGTCCATGATGAAGAAGATGTGATTACTATGGGCCAGATTCAGGTAGATGGGAGTTTCTTTACTCCAGAGTAACGCATCTCATTTACGTTACTCTGCTGAAATTTTAAGAGCAAGTGCTGTTATTCATGAAGCACTTGCTCCTAAAGTTGCGGCAGCGTATCGAAAATGAGCCGGCGGAATTCAAATTGGGCGGGTACGGGGCGTGTATTATTTAAACTAAGCGCGATCCCGCGGCGAACGTACTGCGCATGTGTCGAGTGTCAATGCATCCCAGTGCGCATGCTCCAAATTCTGTCAGTGAACGTCAATGACGTCACATCCCCATTCATGAACATTTTACACAAGCGACGCGATTAATTTTTTTTTCGACGCGATGACGACGGCTATACCTAACATAGGATAATCCACTAGGGGGCTGCTTTATCTTTACGTCGCGTATCGCTTCCGGAAACTTCGTAAAGTCAATGCGTCGCGCCCGAAAAAGATCGTGAATTTCCGATTCCCGCTCACTAACATATTTTTTGAGTGTAAATTGGCGGGAACGCCCCCGGCGCCATTTTTAAGTTGAAGTAACGATGCGATGGCGAAATTCAATTACGCCGATCGCATCGGAACTCCAACCCGGCGTTTCTTGTTTTCTGGTTACAGAAAACAAAAACGCCGGCTTAAAGTGACAGTTAGGCTGGCGGATCAATGGATACTCCAGCCTAACTCTACCTGAATCTGGCCTTATGTGTCTAAAACTCCTCAGAACCAATCAGATTCATTTTAAAAACAAACACTGCCTTGTGTTTGTTTGTTTTTGTTCTGTGTGTCTCTGTACACACAGAACAAACTGAAACTAGTCTAAAATGAAACTAAACTGCAGGCACATTATATGATTGATTTTTATCTATTTTTAATCATTTTTAAAAGGAATCAGTTAACTATTATGTCTCTATACCCTGTAAACAGTAATTTCAGCCCAAAAAAAATTCCTTTACAACTCCTTTAAGGTTGGTCGCGTGTAGAAAAGGATATGTAATAGAACACGTTTATTGTATTAAAATGAATGTACTGAGATTTGCACTGTCTGTTACATACTTCCTTGTGGCACAGTCATTTAAAGGGGTTGTAAAGCCTCATGTTTTTCACCCTAATGCATCCTCAGTGTCCACCAGATCATTAGTGCCCTGATTACAGTACAGAAAAACCTTGGTTTGAGAGTAACTTGGTTTGAGAGCGTTTTGCAAGACAAGCAAAATATTTCAATACATTTTGACTTGATATACAAGCGATGTCTTGATATACAAGTTGTGTGATGTCATGAGTATAAAAGAGAAGAGAGGCGCCTCTAAGTGTAGCAATATGGTTACATGTTATGAAGGTACAACATTTAGCAACATGTTGCTACACTTGCTATACCCCTATCTTCTCTCTTAGGCCTCGTACACACGATCAAATCTGTCTGCTGGAAACGGTCTGCTAGACCGTTTCAGCAGACAGATTTGATTGTGTGTACGGGCAAACAGACGGATTTGGCCACCCGACAGATTTCAAAGCATGCTGGGAACCCGTCTGCCCGACATGTCTGCTGGTTAGTATGCTAACCAGCAGACATGTTTTTTCACACACGCGCCGAATGATTTCGACGCATGCGCGGAAGTGTTTTACTTCCTGGTGCGGTGACGTGGCGGTGTCAACGTCACCGACATATCAGCGCGCTGTCTGCTGGCGGGGATTTTGGTTTTCTCGTGTGTACACACGAGCAAACCAAAATGCCAGCAGACAGATTTGTTCAAATCGGTCGGACAGACCGTTTTGAACAAATATATTTAATCGTGTGTACGAGGCCTTATACTCTGTAGCTTCTGCTGAATTTTGTTTCTAATCCCCTTGTGGAGGCTTCCATTTGTGAATGGACATTTTATGGTTACACAACCTGGTCACATTACTATAATCTTTTTATATGGACTATAAACGGAAGGACTTATAAATAAATGGTTGTGAAACGAATCATCCGAGTTTCCATTATTTCTTATGGGGAAATTTGCTTCGATATACAAGTGTTTTGGATTACAAGCATGTTTCTGGAACAAATTATGCTTGCAATCCAAGGTTTTACTGTATAACAATTTAGTGTTATTAATCAGTGCCCACCTTTGCCAACCAGTGGCAGCAATTAGTGCCCGCAAGTGCCACCAAAAATAAAAAAAACTCAGCAGTGATTAAATAGCACCAAAAGAAAGCTCTATTTGTGTGAAGAAAATAATAAAAAATTTGTTTGGGTACAGTGTAGCATGACCGCACAATTGTCATTCAAAGTGTGACAGCCCTGAAAGCTAAAAAATGGCTTGGGCAGGAAGGGGGTGTATGTCCCCGGTAGGCAGGTGGTTAAATACTACCAAAAGAAAGCTTTACCTGTCTCCAAAAAATGATATGGGTACAGTGTTGCATGACCATGCAATTGTCATTCAAAGTGCGATAGCGCTGAAAGCTGAAAATTGGCCTAAGCGCAGAAATGGGGGTATACAGTAAGTGCCCATTAGGCAAGTGGTTAAGTGAATATATAGACACTATTCAGTCAGGAAACAGTATTTAGTAAAGACTAATGAAAAAAATAAATAGAAGTATGTCTATTTAAAGCATATAACCTACTTTATATAACTTATTTATAGTATACTACTGTATATCTAGCATCCAGTTGTAAAACATAATCTTTTACTGCTGGTTCAAGGTGTGTACAGAGGTTTCTTAGTTAGTCTTGTGCCTTCTTCATTAGACCATAATTAAAAAATGTCTGTAAAATTGTACTACTGCATAAAAATTGTCTCCATAGATTCATACAACACATAAACCTGAGACTTTTCCTTTTGCTTCCACTATGAGGCAGCAGAGCATCAGATTTACATCAATAATTACTAACAAGCGGCCTGAAAAGTGAATGCAACATGGGAGTAAAACAACACTAGAAATTAGTCATTCGATTTCCCGGCTTTACTTTAACCAATTCATTTCTCACAAGTCTACACAGCCTATGGATCTTATCGATGTTTACATTTCTGCTATTGTTCTAATGATTTGGCAATTACTTTGTTCTGGGAATATGTTCTTGCACAAATTATTTTGTATTTTATGCAACCCAAAAAAAAAAACGTTGATCAGTGTCTATAAAAAAAAAAAAAAATATTGTTACTTTAGATAAAGTGTGTAAACTATATTCTATCTGTGCCCCAATTAAAATGACACTATGGGGGGCAGTAAAAACACAGAATTAAGTGTTTTTACTGGCTCCCTGACTGCTTCCCCTTGAGCTGCAAAGGCAGCGAACAGGGGTGAATACATGTCACAGCTGCAAAAAGAATTAAACCCCTGTTGCTTTCAGATGACAATACTTCCAGCCAAGCGTGACCCATTCAAGTGAATGCGAATGCACTACACAAGTCCAGTGTACTTTGCTGAAGTTTTATTGGACATGTTTAGTATGTGCAGTGTCCACAACTGGCTGCTAAGTTTATGTGTGGCAGTTTGTACCAAAGTAACTATATACACTATGGGCCTGATTCAGAAAGGTTTACACCGGCGTATCTCGAGATACGCCGACGTAAGTACAAATGTGCGCCGTCGCATCTTTGCGCCGATTCACAAAGCAAGATACGCCAAAAAACATGACTTCAGTCATCCGACGTAATTTTCCTGCGCCAGCGTATCGTGGGCGCATTGTTACGCTGGACGTATTCGACGTTCCCCTTAAAAATATGCGAATGAGAAAGATACGCCGATTCACGAACGTATGTACGCCCGACGCAGTAATCTACGTTGTTTACGTAAGGCGTTTTTCCGGTGTAAAGATAAACCACCAAAAAGATGGCGCAGCCCATGTTAAGGTATGGACGTCGGAACAGCCGTCAAATTTTACGTAGTTTACATTGTTTACGTAAGTCATACGTGAATGTGCGTAAGTTACGTTCAACGTGTATCTTAGGCATTCTATTTGACGTGATTCTGAGCATGCGCACTGGTATAGTCCACGGACGGTGCATGCACCGTTCGTTCGGCCCATCATTTGCATGGGGTCACGGTTCATTACAATACAACACGCCCACTGCCTTCGTACTTTGAATTACGCGGGCTTACGCCAGCCCATTTACGCTACGCCGCCACAACTTAAGGAGCAAGTGCTTTGTGAATACAGCACTTGCCTCTCTAAGTTGCGGCGGCGTAGCGTAAAGAAGATACGCTACGTCGCACAAAGATACGCCGCTGTACCTGAATCTAACCCTATATTGTCAAAAGTATTGGGCGCCTGCCTTTACACGCACATTAACTTTATTGGCATCCCAGTCTTTTTTTTTTTTAACAAAAAAGTTGTTTATTGATGTAAACATACTGAGTAATAAAAACAGTTGCCAGACATTAGTCATACATAAATCAACAGTTAGTGAAGCATTAGGTACAAGATAAAGACATATTGAGTTAACAGACAAGATGAACGTCCATGCATGGGCACAAACCCCTGCACCAAATCCAGTAGCTGACCTTAGACAATCCATGCACTGTAGAACCCCAGCATACCTCACCACCCCCCACACCCGGGAACCCATATGACGGGAGCGATAGCAGTGAACCAGAGTTTACACTTTGGACGGGGCCAGTGACTCCCTTGAGGGCGAGAGGAAAGACCTCCATCACCTTACCACGGGGCAAGCATCCAGGAGGGTAGGTACCGGGCGGAGGAAGTGCGGGGGGGGGGGGAAGAGAGGCCCATACCATCAGACCTCAAGAAGTTCACGATTCAGGGTACTACCACAGTGAGACCCCACATGGCTCCCCCTACATCCAGTCCCAGGGTTTGCGTGGGGCACCCAGGTCGTCTCGAGACACCACCCATTAATCCAGCTCCAAACTCTCAGCCCTCACCCAGGCCGCCCAGACTTTATCAAATTTCCCCGGACAGTTGCGACCCAGTTAAGTGAGTTTGTACAGGGGGAGGGCCGCGTTAATCAATGCTCGCCATTGCCGCACCGTGGGGGGAGAGACCTCCTTCCATTTTAGCAATATTGCTTTCCTGGCATAGAAAGCAGCAAAAAAAATAAACAGTTTCCTGGCTTGGGTACCGGGCAGTGTGTCAACTACACCCAGGAGCAGCGGCAAGGGGTCGCAGGGTACACCTATCTTACTCACAGATTGAATCACCCTCACCACCCCCGCCAGTAGGCTTGCAACGCGGGACACGACCAGACCACATGAAAGAACGAGCCCTCCTCTGCGCCACATCTTGGGCAGGAAGGACTCCGCTGCGGGTATATGTTGGCGAGGCGCTGGGGAGAGAAATAGGCCCTGTGCAGGAATTTGAGTTGGATAAATCTATCCCTGGCCGACACCACCAGTGTAAGATATTGTTGTATCCCTTCCTCCCAGTCGTCATCGGCCAGCGCCGGGATATCCGCCTGCCAGACCGAGTACAACTGAGAGACCTTAGATGTATCTAGGCCCAGCAAAAGTGAGTATAGGGCGGACAGGGGCCTAGTCTCGTCCGCCGCACTCAACAAGCGTTCCACCCCTGTAGTCTCCAGCACCACCAGACCAGGGAACTGTGCACCAAAGGCATGACGCAGCTGAAGAAACCGAAAGAACATCTGGTTCGTCAGTCCCTTCCTCTGCCTCAGCTCATCGAAGGTGAGTAACCTGTCCATCAGCGTCTTAACCTCATTCCGGGCCCACAGGGCCGGGTCAGGTATGGACTGAAAGTGCGGGAGACGCGGGTTCCCCCACAGCGGAGTACGCGGGGACCAACGGTCAGGGCCTTGAACCTTGGTCCTAACAACCTCCCACACCTTCAGGGTAGTCTTCATGGAGGGGGTAACCGCGGTACTAGACCTGGGCCCCCTGTGAATAAGGTTGCGAAGTTCGGAGTAAGATCCCAGAAGCGCAGCCTCCAAAGTAGCCGCCGGGTTGGCCGGCTCCTCCGAAAGCCACCACCTGAGTGTGACAAGGACTGCAGCCCAGTAGTACTTCTGGAAGCATGGCAGTGCCAGACCGCCCAGAGTAACCGGTAGCTGCAGGGTGGACCTGGCTATCCTAGGTGTACCTCCATTCCAGATGAAGGACGTGATCAGGGAGTCCAGTTTCTTAAAGAAGGTGTTGGGGATGGGGACGGGGGTCTGTCTAAAGATATAGAGAAACTTCGGCAGAATGGTCATCTTGACCAGATTGACCCTCCCAACCGGGGTAAGGGGCAGAGTCCTCCAAGCAGCACACCTCTGAGTCAGGAGGGACAAGACCGGGGTCAGGTTGAGGGGGATAAACTGCTTAAGGTCCCTATGTATCTCCAGTCCCAGGTACCTAAACTGTGTGACCTGTCGCAAGGGGGTACCCGTTGGAATTATCGTCTCCGGTGCCTGGAGGGCGAAAACGACCGACTTCTCCCAATTGATGCGGACGCCTGAAAATCTGCCAAACGTGTCAATGAGCTCAAGGGCAGCTCCGAGAGAACGTGAGGCATTCCGCATGTACAGCAGCGTGTCATCCGCGTACAGGGAGACTTTTTCCTGAATCGAGCCCATAGGGATACCGCACACCGCCGGGGAGGAGCGAAGGAGAATCGCCATAGGCTCAATAGCCAGCGCAAAACGGCCGGGAGACAGCGGGCATCCCTGCCTCGTGCCCCTGTGTAAACGAAAGGGTTGGGAAAGAGTCGACCCGGTACGGACCCTAGCAGAAGGTGCCCTATAGAGAGCCTGTACCCACGATACAAACCTAGGGCCGAAGCCGAACCGACGCAGGACCTCCCACAAGTACGACCACTCAACAGAGTCGAAAGCTTTTTCCGCGTCTAGGGAGGCCACCACGTCGGACTCAGCCAGGGCCCCCTGAGCCCCCAGCACTGTGTACAGTCTACGGAGGTTTATATCTGTTCCCTTCCCGGGCATGAAGCCGGTCTGGTCTTCATGCACCAAGGATAGAATGACCGAGTTCAAACGTCTGGCCAGAACTTTGGTGAGAATTTTAGCGTCTGCGTTGAGAAGCGAAATAGGCCTGTAGGATGCACACAGCTCGGGGTCCTTGCCTGGTTTGGGGATCACCACGATGACGGCCTCCGCCATAGAGGGAGGAAGGCCGCCATCTTTGAGAGATGCAACTACCATACCGTGAAGCCTGGGGGACAATACATCCCCATGTTCCTTATAAAATTCCGGGGGAAGGCCGTCCACCCCCAGGGTTTTCCCCACCTGCATTTCCCCCAGGGCCTGCTGCACCTCCTCGAGGGTGACCCCACTGTCCAGGTAAGCACGGGCCTCATCCGAAAGGCTCGGGAAGGTCATTTGCCCCAAAAAGGAGTCCAGCTCCTCACCCGTGTAGTCCACCCTGGACGAGTACAGCGTCCCATAGTAGGAGGCAAAGCACGCATTAATAGCCCCCGGATCAACCTCGACCACCCCGTTTGCGTTTTTAATCCTAGCAATAGTAGTGACGGGTTGTTGCTCTCTAGCCAGCCAGGCCAGGAGGCGTCCCGTCTTCTCCCCCTGCTCAAAGATGCGCTGCGACTGGGCCAACTGCCTCTTCCCCGCCTTGGCCACCCGGGCATCCCAGTCTTAGTCTGTAGGGTTCAATATTGAGTTGGCAATTTTTTATTTTGAGAATCTTGCAAACAAGAAACACATTCCAACTTTTTTTTATACAAGAATACAAAAAATAAATATTATAGATATTTTTTCCTTTTTTTTTTTTTTATCCATAACATATTATATACATAACAAAGGCTTGAATAACATTCAGACCAAAAAACAGATTCTCATGTGTATGTAGCCTTTCTTCAAAAATGGTATCCTTGGAAATCTAAGGGAGTGTCCAGAGAGAAACTAGGGAAAGAACCCAACACCCAGAGATCAACAAACAGCAGCTACAGGCCTGATATTCCTCCACGCCTTTACCCAGACCCTTTGCTGCCATCTGTCTTTCTCGAGACCCCGAACTTTCCCTACCTCACCAAGAATCTCACACACCACCACCGGAACAGGAAGGACTTTCTGACACCGTGCATTCCAGGTGTAATATCGGACTACTTAGCGGCCGTCAGCCGAGCAGAGAATCCGCCTCCCCCTTCTCCTTTATGTCTATACAGTGCTGTGCATGCAGGAGAAGGGGGGAGGCGGCTTCTCTGCTCGGCTGACGGCCGCTGCCCTACAATTATCAGAGACGTGACATGAGAAAAGAGGATCATTGCGCCGCGCCGGTCCAAGATGTGCCAACAGACAGGGGAGCAGCTTGCACTCTCCCCCACCCCCGCCAAGCCACTAAGTCCCCCCCACCCCCGCCAAGCCACTAAGTCCCCCCCACCCCCGCCAAGCCACTACCTCGGGCTCTCTGACTGATACATTGTGGGTCTAAATGGGGGGGTCTTTATTGTAGCAAGGGGGTTTGTATTGTAAGGAGGGGGGGTCTGTATTGTAGGGGGGTCTTCACTGTAGCGGGGGTCTGTATTGTAGGAAGGGGGGTCTGTATTGTAGGAAGGGGGGTCTTCACTGTAGCGGGGGTCTGTATTGTAAGAAGGGGGGGTTTCACTGTAGCGGGGGTCTGTATTGTAGTAAGGGGGGTCTGTATTGTAGGAAGGGAGGTCTTCACTGTAGCGGGGGTCTGTATTGTAGTAAGGGGGGTCTGTATTGTAGGAAGGGGGGTCTTCACTGTAGTGGGGGTCTGTATTGTAGGAAGGGGGGTCTTCACTGTAGTGGGGGTCTGTATTGTAGGAAGGGGGGTCTGTACTGTAGTAAGGGGGGGTCTTCACTGTAGAGAGGGTCTGTATTGTAACGGGGTCTTCACTGCAGGTGGGCCTGCACTGTAGGGAGGGGGTCTGCACTGTAGAGGGGTCTGAGTAACAATTAGGGGGCCCAGAACTGTTAAGGGGGGGTGCCTGTGTAACATACAGGCGTCTAGAGGTGCAGGGTACTGTGTAATGTAAAGGGGTCCAGAGATGTGGGGGGCTGTGTAATGTAAAGGGATCCAGAGGTGCAGGGTGCTGTGTAATGTTAAGGGGTCCAGAAAAACAAGGGCTGTGTAATGTAAAAGGGGTCCAAAGGTGCAGGGTGCTGTGTAATGTAAAGGGGTCCAGAGGTGCAGGGTGCTGTGTAATGTTAAGGGGTCCAGAAAAACAAGGGCTGTGTAATGTAAAAGGGGTCCAAAGGTGCAGGGTGCTGTGTAATGTAAAGGGGTCCAAAGGTGCAGGGTGCTGTGTAATGTAAAGGGGTCCAAAGGTGCAGGGTGCTGTGTAATGTAAAGGGGTCCAAAGGTGCAGGGTGCTGTGTAATGTAAAGGGGTCCATAGGTGCAGGGTGCTGTGTAATGTAAAGGAGTCCAGAGGTACAAGAGCTGTGTAATGTAAAGGGGTCCAGTGATGCAGGGTGCTGTGTAATGTAAAGGGGTCCAGTGATGCAGGGTGCTGTGTAATGTAAAGGGAGTCCAGAGGTGCAGGGTGCAGTGTAATGTAAAGGGATCCAGAGTGCTGTGTAATGTAAAGGGGTCCAGAGGTACAAGGGCTGTGTAATGTGCTGGGGCGATGCGATTTGGTGGCAGTGTGATGTGATGTGCTGGGGCGATGTGATGCAATTTTGCAGGGGGGGGGGTGCTGCGATGGAGGAGATGCGATTTCACGGGGGCAATGCGATGTGCTGGCTGGGGCGATGCAATTTTGTGGGTATTGTGATGCAATTGGGCGG
Organism: Rana kukunoris; assembly: GCA_029574335.1. NCBI lineage: Eukaryota > Metazoa > Chordata > Amphibia > Anura > Ranidae > Rana > Rana kukunoris. The sequence goes on from CM056056.1 coordinate 116,201,104, forward strand.
GGGGTCTAAGCGATGTGGGAATATTTACTAAATGTTGTGCTGCGATCGGTGCGGTGTGCTGTGCTGTGATCGGTGCGTTGTGCTGTGCTGTGATTGGTAAGCTGTGATCGGTGTGCTGTGATCGATGCGTTGTGATCGGTGTGCTGTGATCGGTGCGTTGTGCTGTGCTGTGATCGGTGCGCTGTGATCGGTGCGCTGTGATCGGTGCGCTGTGATCGGTGCACTGTGCGGTGTGCTGTGTGCTGTGATCGGTGTACTGTGATCGGTGCGCTGTGATCGGTGCACTGTGATCGGTGCACTGTGATCGGTGCGCTGTGATCGGTGCGCTGTGATCAGTGCATTGTGCGGTGTGCTGTGCTGTGATCGGTGCGTTGTGCTGTGCTGTGATCGGTGCACTGTGCTGTGATCGGTGCGATGTGATCGGTGCGCTGTGATTGGTGCATTGTGCGGTGTGCTGTGCTGTGATCGGTGTGCTGTGATCGGTGCGTTGTGCTGTGCTGTGATCGGTGCACTGTGCTGTGATCGGTGTGCTGTGATCGGTGTGCTGTGATCGGTGCGCTGTGATCGGTGCGCTGTGCGGTGTGCTGTGATCGGTGCGCTGTGATCGGTGCGCTGTGCGGTGTGCTGTGATTGGTGCATTGTGCGGTGTGCTGTGATCGGTGTGCTGTGATCGGTGCGTTGTGCTGTGATCGGTGCACTGTGCTGTGATTGGTGCGCTGTGATCGGTGCGCTGTGATCGTTGCGCTGTGCGGTGTGCTGTGATCGGTGCGCTGTGATCGGTGCGCTGTGATCGGTGCGCTGTGATCGGTGCGCTGTGATCGGTGCGCTGTGCTGTGATGGGTGCGCTGTGCTGTGATCGGTGCGTTGTGCTGTCCTGCGATCGGTGCGCTGTGATCGGTGCGCTGTGATCGGTGCGCTGTGATCGGTGCATTGTGCGGTGTGCTGTGCTGTGATCGGTGTACTGTGATCGGTGCGTTGTGCTGTGCTGTGATCGGTGCGCTGTGATCGGTGCGCTGTGATCGGTGCGCTGTGATCGGTGCATTGTGCGGTGTGCTGTGCTGTGATCGGTGTACTGTGATCGGTGCGTTGTGCTGTGCTGTGATCGGTGCGCTGTGATCGGTGCGCTGTGAGGTGCGCTGTGATCGGTGCGCTGTGATCGGTGCGCTGTGATCGGTGCGCTGTGATCGGTGCATTGTGCGGTGTGCTGTGATCAGTGTGCTGTGCTCGGTGCGCTGTGATCGGTGCACTGTGCTGTGATCATTGCGCTGTGAGGTGTGCTGTGATCGTCGCGCTGTGATCGGTGCGCTGTGATCGATGCGTTGTGCTGTGCTGTGATCGATGCGCTGTGATCGGTGCATTGTGCGGTGTGCTGTGCTCAGTGTGCTGTGATCGTTGTGCTGTGATCGGTGCGCTGTGATCGGTGCGCTGTGATCGGTGCGCTGTGATCGGTGCACTGTGCTGTGATCGGTGTGCTGTGATTGCTGCGCTGTGCTGCTCTGTGATCGGTGCGTTGTGCGGTGTGCTGTGATCGGTGCGCTGTGATCGGTGCACTGTGATCGGTGCGTTGTGCGGTGTGCTGTGATCTGTGTGCTGTGATCGGGGCGTTGTGGTGCGCTGTGATCGGTGCAGTGTGCTGTGATCGGAGTGCTGTGATCGCTGCGTTGTGCTGCGCTGTGATCGGTGCGCTGTGATCGGTGCGCTGTGATCGGTGCGCTGTGATCGGTGCGTTGTGCGGTGTGCTGTGATCCGTGTGCTGTGATCGGGGCGTTGTGGTGCGCTGTGATCGGTGCGTTGTGCGGTGTGCTGTGATCCGTGTGCTGTGATCGGGGCGTTGTGGTGCGCTGTGATCGGTGCGGTGTGCTGTGATCGGTGTGCTGTGATCGGGGCGTTGTGGTGCGCTGTGATCGGTGCGCTGTGATCGGTGCGCTGTGATCGGTGTGGTGTGCGGTGCAGATATATCTACATAACAAATTATTTAGTATATTTCCTGGTTCCTGGAAGGAGGAGGGGAGGAGAGATTTTGCTATTGAAACCTGATCTGTAACCTATTACATTGCTTGTGCAGCACTGAGCATGTGCGAGATATGCAAAGCTGAAATCCAGGAAGTCATACAGTCTGACCTCATGGATTCCCACACTTAAGATGGCCACGGTCAATTCCTGTTTTATAAAGTATCTAAATGCTGTAACAACCTAACAAAACAGACCTCAGTTTACAGACTAACATTACTAGAATACATTAAGCTTGTGTATTACAGGGGTATTTATATTTAATAAGTGAAATTGTGGCCGGAACTCCACTTTAACAACATTACCGGTGACATGCAGTTTTACTAATACTGTCCATCCTCCTGTCCAAAATAGAAATATGGCAACGATGATCGCTTCCGTGCAATGTGCAGAGGGGCTATAGAGGCCAGTGGAGGATAGGCATCACCAGAGTGCGAGAAGCCAAGGTCAGTGCAAAGTAAAAATGTTTCTGTGGGCTCGGATTGTGTTTCTGGCCAGCATGCTGGAAAATCTTTGCATTCCAAGCCAAGTACCAGTATGCCTGAAGACAGTGGTGAAAGCTCTGGCACACAGGCTGCAGGTGATCAGCAGTCAGGTGTTTTGTCTGGCAGTATGTCATCGGGCCAGGAAAGTTCTGTGCCCTTACCACCGCAGCAGGAGGCTATGGAGCAAGATGATCCATCTGAGCCTGTGAAGGGAGCAGGTATGATGAACTTCATTGCAGAAATGGAATCACCTTTGCATGGTCGCAAGCTTGCAGTGTCTGGATCATCTGAGGATGAAGAGGAGGATAATGATGTCCCCCCAAAACCTTTGAAACATGAGGTGAAAGTAAAAGCAGGTTTTGTTCAGAACTTGTCTATACAACACAATGGAGGTGTAGTTCCTATGGGTTGTGCAGTAGAGGGCGGCGCAGAGCAAACGTATCCCCTGGCTGAGACTTCCATCTGTGTACAGCCAGCCAGTGAAGGGTGTGTGGACTCTGCTGTGAAGAGTAATGATAAAGACATCACTGTTGGTAACCCTTCAGTTACTGGTAATGAAGGTAGAATTACCAAGGGCAATGTAAATGACATTTCTGTGTCAGAAGTCTCTGCTCCTGACAATATTGTTGTTGCTGCTTTATCTAAAGAGGGGTCTGTACCTAAGGCTCCTTTCACATGGAGCGAACCGTTTTTCGGTCCGCTCCGTGTGTCCGTCAGCTCAGCGGGGGGGTCTCCACTGAGCTGTCGGGCGGACGGGGCGGTCCCCGCACACTGTGCAGGGACCGCCCCGTCTCTCCTCCGCTCTCCCCTATGGGGAGTCGGATGGAAACGGACCGTCTGTAAACGGACTTGTAATTAGTGGACCGTTCGTCCGCTCGTGTGAAAGGGCCCTAAGAGTGATGTTGCAAGGAATGTGGTTATTTCCTATGCTGCAGCAGTGGCTGCAGCTGTGCCAGGGGTGAGTAGGGCCAATTATTCTGCGGTTGCTAGGAGTGATGTGACTGAAGGTCAGGCCAATATGACACCATCTGGTAGCTCCTTTAAACGCTGCTATGTGGTCCAATTGAGGTGGATTGGAGAAGCCCCCCCAAATAGGAGAGATGTGGTGGACCGCATTCTGGGGATGGGTTTTAAAGCGGAGGAGATTTTTGCACTTATCAGCCCAGTTGGGTCATATGAGTATGACCTCTCCTTTGTCAAGCCAGAAGGATTAGATGTCTTTTGGGAGAGGTATGAGCAGAAGTGCAAGAAGTCACCAAGATGGGCAGGTTTGTCACCTAAAGTAGTCTCCCGCCAGCCATTATATAAAAACGTCACCATTCTAGTGTGTAATGAGTCCATTCCTGCTGCGGATCTGGGGGTGTGGTTGGGGAGGTATGCGGATGTCCAAGCCCCCTTGAGGAAGGTTGTAGATGACAGGGGGATATGGACAGGAGGATGGACAGTATTAGTAAAACTGCATGTCACCGGTAATGTTGTTAAAGTGGAGTTCCGGCCACAATTTCACTTATTAAATATAAATACCCCTGTAATACACAAGCTTAATGTATTCTAGTAATGTTAGTCTGTAAACTGAGGTCTGTTTTGTTAGGTTGTTACAGCATTTAGATACTTTATAAAACAGGAATTGACCGTGGCCATCTTAAGTGTGGGAATCCATGAAGTCAGACTGTATGACTTCCTGGATTTCAGCTTTGCATATCTCGCACATGCTCAGTGCTGCACAAGCAATGTAATATGTTACAGATTAGGTTTCAATAGCAAAATCTCTCCTCCCCTCCTCCTTCCAGGAACCAGGAAATATACTAAATAATTTGTTATGTAGATATATCTGCACCGCACACCACACCGATCACAGCGCACCGATCACAGCGCACCGATCACAGCGCACCACAACGCCCCGATCACAGCACACCGATCACAGCACACCGCACCGATCACAGCGCACCACAATGCCCCGATCACAGCACACGGATCACAGCACACCGCACCGATCACAGCGCACCACAACGCCCCGATCACAGCACACGGATCACAGCACACCGCACCGATCACAGCGCACCGATCACAGCACACCACACAACGCACCGATCACAGCGCACCGATCACAGCGCAGCACAACGCAGCGATCACAGCACACCGATCACAGCACACTGCACCGATCACAGTGCACCACAATGCCCCGATCACAGCACACGGATCACAGCACACCGCACAATGCACCGATCACAGCGCACCGATCACAGCACACCGCACAACGCACCGATCACAGAGCAGCACAACGCAGCAATCACAGCACACCGATCACAGCACAGTGCACCGATCACAGCGCACCGATCACAGCGCACCGATCACAGCACAACGATCACAGCACACTGAGCACAAAATAGAAATAAGCGATCAGAAATAAGCGATCATCGTTGCCATATTTCTCCTTGAAAGCACCGCTGGTTTCTTTCAATGTAGCCACCAGCAGACTCTGCTTTTCTACTTTGGCCTCCAAAGCCATTAACTCAGGCCGCATCTGTCTCCTCTTGGAACTATGCAGCCGATCACTTGCGATTTTTTTTTGCGATTTTTTTTTCAAACTTCAACTTTGCCAGTACTTCCTCCTCCTTGGCGATTCTCGCAATCCTGGCACAAACCTTCTTTCTGTAGGTTGCCAGGCTTTCCCCTTTAGCTGGGCCATTTCCCAGGTCCTCAAACACTGGTATGGGAGGATCGGTACTCTGGCCATCCGGGGGATCTTCCCCTGTGTCCACCCCAGGTTCCTGCATCCACTCTGGGTATAGGGAGTAATCAAGCTCCCTGGATCAGTAGGCCTCACTGGAGCTCAGGAGAACAGCAGAAGTGCAGCCACACCCTTTGCAGCTATAATAGCTTCAACTCTTCTGGGAAGGCTGTCCACAAGGTTTAGGAGTGTGTCTATGGGAATGTTTGACCATTCTTCCAGAAGTGAATTTGTGAGGCCAGGCACTAAAATGTTGGTCCAAATCATTTGGTGGAGGGGGGAATTATAGTGTGGGATTGTTTTTCAGGGGTTTGGCTTGGCCCCTTAGTTCCAGTGAAGGGAACTCTTAAGGCAGATATCCTCAAACTACGGCCCTCCAGCTGTTCCGGAACTACACATCCCATGAGGCATTGTAAAACTCTGTTATTCACAGACATGACTAGGCATGATGGGAAATCTTTGTGGGGACAGTTGGAGGTTGGCCCCTTCCTTTTCCAACATGACTTTGCATCAGTGCACAAAGCAAGGTCCATAAAGACATGGATGAGCGAGTTTGGGGTGAAGGAACTTGACTGACCTGCACAGATTCCTGACCTCAACCCGACAAAACACCTTTGGGATGAATTAGAGCGGAGACTTCAAGCCAGGCCTTCTTGTCAAACATCAGTGCCTGACATCACAAATACGCTTTTGGAAGAATGGTGAAACATTTCCATAGACACACTCCTAAACCTTGTAGACAGCCTTCCCAGAAGAGTTGAAGTTGTTATAGTTTCAAAGGGTTGGTAAACACAATATCAGACCCTATATGCTAAGACTGAGATGCCATTAAAGCTCATGTGCGTGTAAAGGCAATCATCCCAATACTTTTGACAAAAAGAGCAGCTGCCCCAATCCATGAACACAGTAGGTTGCTCGCTTGGTAATGCAGCAGGACAGCCGCTTGTCACGGGACCCAGAAGCTAGTGGAGATCATTGTAGTAGTGTTGTCTATGACAGTCATTTTCCTGATTCTACAAGGATCACACAGGTATGGCACCTACATACCTACAGTACATCGGTCCAAACTGAACCATGTAAAATTGCCAATATGTAAAAACGACCATACTTAGACTTCAGATTAAAATCAAATTTGACATTTAGATCTAGATTCTAGGGGCCAAATTCTCAGCTGAGATATGACAGTGTATCTCCAGATACGCCGTCGTATCTCTGGATCTGGCCCTGGGTATCTATGCCACTGATTCTTAGAATGTTTTTCCGTCGTTTAAGCCATGTTAAGTATGGACGTCAGAACAGCGTTGTGTTTTTCCGTCGTTTACGTAACTCGTCGCGAATAGGGCTGTACGTTAATTACGTTCACGTCGAAACCAATGTATTTGCCGCGTACTATGGAGCATGCACAGTGGGCTACGTTTACGGCCGGCGCATGCGCAGTTCGTTCGGCGCGGGGGCGCGCTTAATTTAAATACAATACGCCCACCTCCTTCCTACTTTGAATTACTCGGCCTTATGCTGGCCCAATTACGCTACGCTGCCGCAAATTACGAAGCAAGTGCTTTGAGAATACAGCACTTGCCTGTAAAAGCTGCAGGGATATGTCGCAAAAATGAGATACGCCGGTAATTTAAATGTCCTATGCTATGTTAGGAGGTTTTGTAATCTGTTAGCACTATTATCCTGGTTGTTTTAGTTTATCTGTGTTTTATTTGTGCGGATAGTTTAGTAAGTAAATGAACAGAAAAAGCAAGTTTTAGCACAAAGCAGAAAATTCTAGAAAATTGAGTATAATAGGGACAGTCTGAATCTCCCATTTATGTTTAATAGATGTCATCAACGTTTTGTTGTTTGCTTCAGCAAGCCTAAAAACCCAGTAGATTATTACAATAAACAATAAAGTCATGGATTAGTAGGTAAATATTTCAGGAACATTGGTAACATTACATAGCATCATGCAGTTTAATGCAATTTTGCATAAGACAATCTCCCAATTATATAATTCTGAACAGCACTTATATCAATGAATAAGCGATGCATTGGGACTGCGCAATTCCCAACTATTCTAGAATAGACATAGCATTGTGAAGATTGAATGCATCAATTACATTGACCTCGGGTTAGATCCGGTCAAGTATGTAAGGTCACCTGTAGCCAAAGGTGTATAGTGTCTTCTGAAAAAGAAAAAAAGGAGATGGGGGGGGGGGGGGTGGATGGAGAGTAATAACACATGTTCTACTTCCCAACCATTTTCTGGCCAGCGGTCAGGGGAGAAGAAGGTTGTACTAAGTAACAGAGAAACTATTGCACTGTACATTTGCAATAGAATACACTGCAACAAGATTCTTACTGAAGGCTTTTGGTAAAAGTTTGCAATATATTTATTGCCATTTTTTCTCCATCATGTAGTGCTGGTGCCAGAAAATGCTTAAAGTAGTTCTATGGTCACTGCATACACCTTAATTTTAAAACATTAGCATTGTAATAATAATACAAACAATAGATATTTTTGACAAACCAATATAAGCTTATTTGACAAATCTCCTTTCATGTTGTGAGATATGCATGTCTGCTGGCCATCTCTTTCCACAACTTCCTGAGTTCCCTGCATGCATGCATTCCATAGTACCTTGTTGCCTGCAAGCAGTCATTTCTGTACTGACTTTGCCTCCTGAAACTCTACCTCACAGTACCAGTGTAGATCAGAGGGCAGGCTCTGTGAAATGTGTGACACAGCAGTGCTTAATCCCAGAGCATAGTAAATACATGTTACAGAGTAAGTGTAAGACCCTCTGGTTTACTATTAGATTAGTGTAGGCCAATATATGTTATGACTTGTGGTTAGCGTCTAAATTGGGTGAAATGTTTACTGCAGGTCAGACTGGATGATTCACAGAGGCAGGTCTCTGGTACCTCCCCCTGGGTCTGTACAATTGGAGAAACTACTAAAAGTAAGTGGACGGAGGCCATGAGGACTGATCTGCATAATTGAGGGAACCAATCCCCAGGCAGAATGCTCTGGCAGGGTGGGTGAGTCAGCCCTTAAATATGTCTCGGGCTGTCTTAGGAAGATCCATTCAGCGTCGTAGTTTGAACACAAATCTTGCCTGAGAGGGTGACAAAGTGAGTACATCAACACACCCAGGGATTTTCAGGGTGAGAGACTGGCACATGTAGCCATTTTTAAAAGGACAGCGCTGTGCTTAACCCTTTATCCCTTGTTCTGGGAGATCTTCAGAGCATCTGGGTGGGCTGGTAGTCATGCAGCCTAGTGGGCTGGTAGTTCTGAAGGAGCAGTTCTACAAGAGGAGAGGAGATACTCCTACATGCAGCTTTTCTATATGTTGTGCTACTTTCCAAAGGAGCTGAACGTTTCTATCCCTAAGGGACCTTGCCACTGATCCAAGAGGGTATTTCTCACAAGGAGAGCAGTCTAGGATCTTTTCTCTGTATGTACCACACTCTGGTGTGCTAGAAGGCCAATGTAGTTTTAGAGTAGGAACATTTTCAGGCTTGGCTGGCAGCCAAGTCTGGGTGTGTTTTGGTGATCTGGGTTGGGAGTGACCTAGAGCAGTGCTAGGTGACTCCCCAATTTGGATTGACAGGGGGCAGGCCTCCTTAAATACCCATGGTGAGCCCAGCTGGGGAGGAGTGGATTGGGTGAAAGATGAAGATGGAGTGTTAGGCTGTCAGGGCCTTTGAGGGAGCTCCCTAGTCTGGGGGGGGGCCTTGGGCCTGGGCTCGGTTGTAGATGGGACCCTCTTTCAACCCACATAGGTGTTCTGGCCAGGCGGCACGGGAGGAGCAAGAGAGGACAGCAGGAGAACACTGCCGGGCAAGTTTCCAGGAGTTCCACAGAGACAGCCAAGAGGGCTGGTGAGTGTACACACCGTAGTGAGGACTGGGAGGCATGCCTGAGAGGACTGAGATGCAGCAGTTTGGGAAGGAGCAGAGCCAGTCTGGAGGATGGTGATGTCACGGCCAGTAGAACAAGGCAACTGCAGACAGGAGGGCTGACAGTGCCTGCAGAGGCGATACTGGGAGCAGTAGCCACAAGGACAGCTAGCACTGGAACTTTATTTTTGCTACACTATAGGAGCCCACGGTCCCTGCCTGTAAAGGACATTTGCTTCAGGCCTGGCTGAGCCAGTGTTAAGCCTACAATGCTAGCTAGTCCGGACAGTGCAAGCAAGGGAAGTGCAGAAGTAGAAGAGGAGATTGTATATACCGAGGTATATATAGTAGACATGTGCAGACTGGAATATTTTGTTTCGTTTTTTCGTTTTCATTTGGAAAATAAATTTATTTAGTTACTCCCGAAAATCGTTTTGATTTATGTCATTTTCGCCGGGAAAGTTTTCGTCCGAAAACGACGATTTTCGATTTCGATTTTCGTCATTCAATTAGACAAAGCATCGAAAATCGTCGTTCTGAATACAGTGAATAGGTAGGAATTGAACGACGAAAATTCGACAAAGCATCGAAAATCGTCGGATCTGAACGAAAACGAAAATAAAGCATTTTTTATGTCGGATCTTTCGGTTTTCGTTTCTTGTGCTTTCGTTTTCGTTCGTTAAAATGATTATGAAAATACCCGATTTTCGGACGAAAATGCATTCTAACGAAAACAAATGCACATGTCTAATATATAGTTGGTCCCAATATTAAATCTTGATTACCTGGGCATCTCATAAGTTTCCCATCCCTATCCAAGTTTAATCACCCCTCAAAAAAACATTAAAAAAAAACAAGTGCAAGGACTGTTTTAATGTCTCTGAGCGATTTAAATGTGCGCGCTTGGCTGTGCAGGGTGACAGACGGACTACTACACTCAGCAGCCCCTACCGGGGTACTGCTACATGTACATAGTAGGAAAGTTGTCCTCATCTGTTGTTTTTAAAGTCACTTTGGGCATCCCATAATCCCTATACCTTATCCAAGTTGTTTTCCCCCAGTATAACAACAAAAACAAGCCCATGGACTTCTGTGTCAGGATGCAAGTTGGAAATGCGTGTTGCCTGGCTGTGCAGAAGCCAGTAACCAGCAGCCCGTGCAGGGGTAGTACTACATAAATTTACAGATTATTAGGGGTAGGCTAGAAACAATTGAAATAAAATGTGGAAATAAATATATGATTTTACATTTAAACAAAAATTTGCTTAAGCATGTAACTTAAATGACCGTTACACATTTACTGCTCATATTACATTTCAGAATAGGGAATTGTGTACGGGACACTATTTCCTTCAGTCTATTGAAATTCTTTTTTTTAAAGCGCCCCTTTCCTTAGTGCTCACGCGCAGAAGCGAGAACGCGCAGAGAGAACCTCAACGGGGTTGTGTAATGTAAAGGGGTCCAGATTATTATCTTCATTTATTAGCAGGTGAATGTGGCCCTCCGTGCATTCACATACATTAAATCTGGCCCTTAAGTGGAAAAAGGTTGCTTACCTGCTTTAGTAAATCAACCTCCGTGTATTGTGGTTACTGCTCTGGCCCCTGGGTCAACATACGTTACCTAAAGTGAATTTAGCATGCATCAACACATGCTAAACACAACTAGTGGTGTAAATCCATCCTTAACCACTTCAGCCCAGGAGGATTTGGCTGCCCAATGATTTTTGCCATTTCTTGAGATTCAGCACTGCGTCACTTTAAGTGACAATTGTTTGGGCGTGGCTCCAAAAACAAAATTGACGCCCTTTTTTCGCCACAAATAGAGCTTTCTTTTGGTGGTATTTGATCACCTCTGCAGTTTTTATTTTTTGCGCTATGAACAAAAAAAAGTGTAAATTTTGAAAAAAAAGCTCAATTTTTTACTTTTTGCTATAATAAATATCCCCCCCAAAAAAGGTTTATATAAAATCTTTTTTTTCTCAATTTAAGCTGAATTCGTATTCTCCTACATATTTTTGGTAAAAAAAAAATGCAATAAGCGTATATTGAATGAATAAAAGTATCTTATGCGCTGGCCAAAAGTGAAAATAAATGAATAAATAAATGTGCAATCAAGCCAACTGCTGCTCAAATCTAAATGTGTTAACAACAAAATAGTGAATAGAATAAGTGTATGTGACGACTGACGAGCACAATTGAATGCACTGAACAATAAACAATCAAATAAATAAACAAAAAGCAATAATTGCAAACAGCAAATGTGCAAAAAAATCTTCTAGAGTGAATATGAAGATGATTTGTGCATTAAAGATTGACACTTGGTGTCAAAACCCATCAAAATGCAAAACATGTGTTAAAAGCTTCCAAATAAAAGTCCAATCCAAAGAGCCGTCACAGACTGATAGACAGATGCCAATCAGATAGTAACAAACGTATCTTCCTTATTCAGACGGAGTGGGCTCACAGAGCGCTTACCTCTCCCTTGTGGGAAAATCGCCTAAAGTAACTTCCAGCCGATGTACTGAAAACTGCAGCTTCAAACCAATGTAATGTGGATCCTGGTCTTCAAAAACATGGAGGATCGCCGTGCAGATATCAGCAGGAAACAAGGCGATTTTCCCACGTTTTGCATTTTGTTGGGTTTTGACACCTAGGGCCAGATTCTCAATGAAGATACGCCGGCGTATATGGAGATGCGCGGCATAAGTGTAAATATGCGCCGTCGTATTTATGCGCCGTAGCCACAGAACCAGGTACGCCTGAAATTAGGCTTTTCCCGACCGGTGTAACTTTTGTAAGCTGGCTAGGCGTAGGCGCATATTTACGCTTGGCGCATCTTGCGCTCCCATTGAATTTGTATGCAAATATGCAAATGAGGAAGATGCGCCGATTCCCGAAACTACGTGCGTTCGGCGTTGGCTACGTGCGGTGCGCGTAAGGCGAAAGTCCGGCCTAAAGTTACCCCTCATAAAGCAGGGGTAAATTTGCACCAGACGTGTGCAAGTCAGCTGGAGAGCAGCTACAGCAACGGACGAGCTGAGCAATCACACTTACAGGACAACACATTTGTATGCCAACATGCCAGGGGTAGGCATGGTCTTAGCACTACTATTGTGTGCAGAGGCGCGTAGAAGGAGGAGGATGGCACGTGAGAGGATATACCGCAGCGCATGAGCCTCTTTGGCATGGCTGATTTGGAGGTGTATCGCCTCTTCAGATTCAGCCCTGCTGCCATCATGGAAATAATCACAGCCCTGCAGCATGACATCACCAGCAAGACACACCGCTCACATGCACTGCAGCCACTGGTCAAGGTACTGGCAACACTGCATTTCCTCGCCAGTGGATCTTTTCAGCATACAAGTGGACTTGTGGCTGGGATGTCACAAACCAGCATGAGCAGATGTGTGCACCAGGTTGTCCCCGCAATCCTCAGATGCATGTCCCACCACATCATCAGACCCACCAATGAGCGTCTGCGGCAGAAGGCAATGCGGGATATCTGGCTAATTGATGGATTCCCACACACCATCGGGGCCATTGATTGCACACATGTGGCACTACAGCCCCCCCCGTGCCACAGAGCACATATACTGCAATCGGAAGAACTGGCATTCCATCAACGTACAGGTGATAGCTGATGCCAAATCCCTCATTGATATACGTCGTTTACATAAGGCGTCAGACCGGCGTAAAGTTACCCCTGCTATATGAGGTGCAGGCAATGTTAAGTATGGACGTCGGAACAGCGCCGAATTGTACGTTGTTTACGTCGTTTGCGTAAGTTGTACGCGAATAGGGCTGTGCGTAAGTTACGTTCACTTCGAAAGCATTGAGTATTTGCGACATGATTTGCAACGTTCGTTCGGACCCTCATTTTTATGGGGTCACGGCTCATTTTACTACAACACGCCCACTGCCTGGCTACTTTGAATTACACTACGCCACCGCAACTCTTTCTGAATACGGTACCTGCCGCTCTAAGTTACGGCGGCGTAGTGTATATGAGATACGCTACGCCCGCGGAAAGTTAGACAATTCTTTCTGAATCTGGCCTATAGTGTCTACAAAATAGGGGATCGTTTTATGGCATTTTTATTATAATTTTTTTTTTATTTGTAATGGCAGCGATTTGCGATTTTTATTGTGACTGCGGCATTATGGAGGACACATCGGACACTCTGCGCTGCCATGGAGCTTCAGAACCCACGGCTGGGTTCTTAAAGGGACCATACATGTACGCCCTTGTGCCGAGCCGTGCCATTCTGTCGAGGTATATCTTTGTGCGGCAGTCCTTAAGTAGTTAATGCATTAGGATAAAAACCTTCAGTGTGCAGCAGCCCTCCTCAGTCCCCCTAATACTTACTTGAGCCCCATCTCGAACCAGTGTTTTTGCATGAGAGACTCACCTGTCTGGGATTCTTCTTCCTGATTGGCTGCCATTGGCTCCTGCTGCTGTCAATCAAAGTCAGTGAGCCAATGAGGAGAGAGAGGGCATGTGGCAAGCCACTGCTCTGTGCCTGATTGGACACACAGAGCAGTAAGCTGCTTGCTTTCGGGGCACTGGGCAGGAGGGAGGAGCCAGGAGTGCCGGTGTTCTGCCAAGATGTGTCCCCCTGGCGGATTATGCCCACCCTGGACTGCGCAGGCGCAGCGCTCTAGCTCCAAAATTACCGAACATTAAGAGCTGGGCATGAGCTGTAGACTGAGCCTGCGCAATGATCAGGGCATAGTGACAGTCAATGCCGCATGCTGCCGATGCTCGCTCCACTCTCCAAGGGGTGCGGGTGTATTACAATCATATTGTGTAAGGGGCGGATGCCACAAAGTCGCCTATCAACAGTGCAAAACTCGCCCTACTTTTCATACACCCTATCAGACAATATAATAGTAATACACAGGCCACGGGGGGCGTAGCGTGTGAATTACTATTTTATCGTCTGCAAGGGGGCCGGGTGTATGAAGGGCCAGTTTTGCAATGTTGATGGGCGACTTTGTGACATCTGCCCCTTAAACGATATAATTGTAATGCACCTGCCCCCTTTGCAGAGTGGAGCGAGCATCGGCAGCGTGTGGCACAATACTGTGGTCAATGCGCATGCACAAGTGTCCAGGCGATTGAGAGGTGTGGTGAGAGACCAAGGAGAGTAGGATCTGAAAACCACTGCACAGAGCAGGTAAGCTGCAAAAAATAAATAAAACAACAAGACTTTATTATCACTTTGAGGCTGGTATACATGGGCCGAATATCGCTTGGTATCGACAGATTCAACAAGAACCTGCCTACATTCAGCCAGTGTGTACAGCAGTCTGTCTGACAGAAGCTGGCCTAATATCCAGCTTCTGATGAACCTGAATGCTGGAAAACCAGCATCCAATTGGCAGCTGATGTGTTCTGGTGGCAATTCCCGAGTCAGAACACAATAGCGCAGTGGGCAGATCGCTGTACTAACATTGCATAGTTAAACGGGTTGTAAAGGTTTTGTTTTTTTCTAAACAGGTTCCTTTTAGCTAGTGCATTGTTGGTTCACTTACCTTTTCCTTCGATTTCCCTTCTAAACGTTTTTTTTCTTTGTCTGAATTTCTCACTTCCTGTCCCAAAACAGAAAATTCGGCCAACATTCGAGCCACTTGTAGACAGCATTAGTGAATTAAAGGGGTTGTCATTTTTTATTTCTTTTTCTAAATACTGTATATACTCGAGTATAAGCTGACCCAAATATAAGCCAAGGCACCTAATTTTACCACAAAAAAACTGGGAAAACGTATTGACTTGAGTATAAGCCTAGGGTGTCCATCTGCATGCCTCACTGTGTCCATGTGCATGCCTCACTGTGTCTATGTGCATGCCTCACTGTGCCCATGCCTCACTGTGCCCATGCCTCACTGTGCCCATGCCTTACTCTTCCCATGCCTCACTGTGCCCATGCCTCACCGGGTACCGGGTCCCCAAAGTCACTGGAAAAAATTACCGTTTAACTCGGGAGTCTATGAAAGGGGTGCCCGGCTTTGAAAAATCGGTGCTCCCCGGCTAGAGGTCCCCTGGACAACAAACTTTGCACAATTCCTTACGTCGTTTTCTTCTGCATAAGGTTACCCCTGCAAAGATGTGGAGTAACCTTACGCAGTACCGTCGGATGCCGTCGGGTGCCGTCGGATGCGATGTTAAGTATGGCGTCGGGTCAGCGTCGGCTTTTTCCGTCGGTTACGTCGTTTTACTAAGTCGTTCGCGAATAGGGCATTGCGTAAGTGATGATCACGTCGTTTTGACGTCGGTTTCACCGACGCTTTCCGACGTGAGCTGGAGCATGCGCACTGGGCTTTTTGCCCGGGCGGCGCATGCGCAGTTCGATCGACGCGGGGGCGCGCTTAATTTAAATACAAGCCGCCCCCTTTGAATTATGCGGCCTTACGCTGGGACATTTACTCTACGCATCCGCAAACTACGGAGCAAGTGCATGGAGAATACGGCACTTGCTCTGTTAAGTTGCGGCGGCGTAGTGTAAATGGCTTACGCTACGCCATCGAAAATTTATGAGAATCTGGCCCAGGGTCTGCAGGTGAGTCATCTGTACACAACAATAGGGCAGAGCTGGGCAGCATTAGTAGCAGCACTTTACACTGAGATATCAGGACACAGCAAAGGACTAAAACTTCAAGGGACAAAGGGAATTTAAACTTTAAAGTTGGCAAGCATGAGGCAGCTGTTTTGGACCCCACAACAATGACAGGGCCCAAAGCAGCTGTCCCTTTTGCCCTGCCTTAAAGATGGCCCTGGTTACACAGAGCAGGTAAGTATTAACCTCTTTCTACATTTTCTGACCTTAATATCACTTTAAAGTAGAATTCCAGTCCAGGTCGACTTCTACTACAAAAAAATTGCATAAAGCTTTAAAATTCATCAAAAACACGTATAAAAATGTACAAAAACTGTGATACGAAAGTTCACTGAAAAATGCATCATCATGCAGCAGCACAAGAGTGAACCTAGGTTTAATAAAGGTTCTGAGAGAACTTTTTACAGAGGATACAGGAATTGTGAAGACGTTGGTCAAAGCAAACAGATCTACACAGTCTTGCCACATAGCTAAGCTCCGTCGAGCTGAGCTGCGGACCAGAAATGTCTTTACAGCAATTCATTATCATTGTAGGCTAGCTGGTAAGTGAGCTGGGGATTTTTATTTGTTTGATGTGTGTAGCCTTTCCATGTGCTCCTTGCTGCAAAGGATCCTTATAGGTTGGGGTGGTTGCTATTTGTTTGCACCGGTTGTGATTTGGTGCAGATACGCACGGGATACCTTTAGCTGCCTTTGTGCGTCTTAAAAAAGTGCAAGTCCATAAATGTTGTCCTCCAGAGCTGGCAGATTCTTCTGATGTACCACAGAACTACATGCACAGCAAGCCCCTTCTTAGTATTTCTTAGTACTTCATGTGTAGCAGTGACGACTCCAGGACCCATTCTCACCCCTCTTTTACTATGCACAGGGAAGGAAGGTGGGGCCTAAAAAGCCAGGGAAATTAGTCCCAACCCAATTAACCCCTTCCCACCCTGGGAAGGTCAACTAAACTTGCTAAAACAGAATCTGTAGCTGGCCAGCTAGAACCTGTCCTAGGTAGCGAATATAACCTACATGTATAGAGCTAAACCTGCTAAGAACCTAATGTAGAGCACATGTTTATATGTGAGAGACAAAAGCAGAGTTATTCACTGTGATTTTGTGCTTGGATGTCATATAACAGTTGTATGTTGTGTTCACAGAAGGAAAAGAAAAAATATGCCTTTAAGAGTCATTTGTTTGTATGGCAGCAGGAGGTAAGGAATAACACAGTTGAATTCATGCCAGCAAGCATAGAGTTAAGATTTTGTGACTCATTGGTAGCCTTGCCCAATCACAGCTAATCTCACATTGAGCAGAGTTTTGACCAGTCACAGCCAGCTTTACAAACACTCTGTCTGGGAGGTTCCTAATACTCCATGTGCTGCTAGATTATTCCACACAGAGACAGAAAGCCACATGGAGACAGAGACACAGAGCAGAACAGACACAAGGCCAAAGTTGTGTTTTATGGAAGCCAGGGGCTAAAAATAGGTATGTGACACAGTTATATATATATGTTCTTATTGAAAATAGTGTGGTTAGAACTGTATACTGATCTAGTTGTGTGTTCACTTGTAGTTCCACCGTACCTTCAAACAAACTCATACCTTTTAAACCAAACTAAGCTAACCCTGCAAAAGCAACCCTGCAAACCAAGTTGCAAACCACAGTTATACCTTTCAGAGAAATCAGAGAATGCTTTGATAACTTACAGAGAGAGAGAGAGAGAGAGAGAGAGAGAGAGAGAGAGAGAGAGAGAGAGAGAGTAAATACTGAAGAAAGAAATATATCCACCATCTTATTTTAAATGACAAGATTGAATATTTGAACCACCATTTTCTGTTATACTTATTCATCACGTGTTTTTGCACATGTACTGTCTGCTGCAAAGCAGCAGTATTATATATGAAGAAAAGTGAAGTTATTAAAGAAGTTATTTTAAGCATTTGGTGTGCTCTTTAAACCTACTGCTTCCATAGAACGACAATAAAGGAATTTCAGAGTAATAGACAGTCTTGTTGGACTGCAAAGTCAGAGATATCACAATTCTTCTAATGCTACAGCGCATGAGGCACTTCATAGTGCTGTGCCTGCCACAGAATCCTTTTTGTAGGCACCTACCTACAGACATATTAATGAATCCCGAGCAGCAATAATATGTCTTTTATATCTAGAATTCACATTTCTTTTAATAACAACAATAAAAAACTCAAATATAAAGTAGAAATATATACTAGGGCATTTATTCAAAAATTATAATAAAGTAGCTTGGTGGGAAAAATAACCTCACTATAGCACTAGTTAAAGCCTATTTAAATCCTGTTCTATTTAAAACGGATTATCAATTTTTGTTCCAACACAAAACCTAGTTACTCAGTCTGACTATTTCAATAAGCAGGAAGCTGTCAAATAAGAAGAGCAGGAGGTGCACATGGAAGTAGAAGACTGCAGGGCTCTTTTGTTACTGCTGAGCATTTTGATGGTGCTTGAGTTTTTTTTGGCTTTGTAGCATTGCATAAACAGAGGAACTTAAAATTACTTCAGCTTTACTAATAATGATCAGATGCATCACCAGGCAGGAATTTTAAACCATCTCTAGTGAGGGAGGGGGTTGGCAGTCAGCAACAGGAACAGGCGCACCTACAAAGCTCCCATTGGTTTTTTGGCTAATAATTAATTTCATCCCTGGAGACTAACTGCTTTTTGTATTACTGTGGGAGGCAAGCTAAGTGACAGTCAATGTAGGAAAAGACATTTCCAGTTTTGTTGTTGTAGGCAGAGTACACACCTCTGAACCCATGAACATCATGGCAATCTGACTGTGCCAGAAATGTAGCAATCACTCTTGGATAAATCATTACACCAGAACTGTAATAATTACATTAATAAATGCTAGGATAAATTATCTACACCTTATTTTAAGTAACTCATTTTTAAGAGTTGTTGGTGGGAAATGCATTTATATTTTGGTTTTTGTTACATCATAAAGACCCTTTAGTCTGATATAATTTTTTTTACCATTGAATTATACATGACAGGCTTTTAACTTTATAGTTGACCTATGGCATTTAAAATGTAGGAAAGTATAATGTAATTTTATGAAGCTGCTGACAGTAAGGTTTTGTTCAGACGAGGTAGATTCATCGCTACAGAGTCCGCCAGCTCAGCGGGAGATCTCTCCGCTGATCTCCGCTGAGCCGGCAGATGACAGGTACCCCTCTGCTCTCCGATTTGCCATGGACGTATCGCCATACGTCTGATTTTACCAGATCGGAATGGGTCAGATGTCAGCGAACATGTCACCACTGACATCCGATGCTCCATAGAGATGTATGGAGCGGCCGTTCAGGTATGCCGACAAAACTGACAGGTGGACCTTAAGGGTCCGACCGTGTGAAAGGGGCCTAATGGGCAAAGTCACTAAAAGGAAGAACAATTTTTCGATCCAGCATTCAACTAAATAAATGTTAAAATAGACAAATAAATAGATAGATACAAATGAAGAGCAGTTCTTGCAATACACTGAACTCTGTCCAGGTCAGTTGGGATCAGACAGTAAACAACTCCTTTGCATGTAACCTAAAACCCGGTTCACACTGAGGCGACTCGTCAGGTGGCTCAGCTGCCTGACGAGTCGCGTCCCATTCAATGCTATGGAACCGTTCTAATAGGAGCGACGCAAGTTGCTCCGACTTAGAAAGAGGTTCCTGTATGATTTTGGGGGCCGCTCGAGGCGACCTGCATTGACTTCTTTACAGAAGTCCTTTTGCTGGCCGTCATTGAAGTCGTCCTCAGGATGACTTGCAGAGAAGAGTCGTGGAGTCGTGCCGCGGGAGTGTGAACCGGCTCTAAATGTAGGAAACTGCAGAAGTCTTCTCAATATCTGTGTCAATCTGGCAAGAAGTAAAGTGGGTGCTCACTCACCAACACTGCGTGTATATTAGGGCATCATGAAGAATGCCTCCTGCTCATCTACAATGCAATGAGAGCATCAAACACACATCCAGTAGTCAAAGATAATTTAATGATAGCATTTTTTCATAGTACAAAAAAGCCATTACATTATGGGGGCTAAACACACTCCCCCTTCTTCAACATCCCTTCCAACTATGCCCACAAAGGAGGCAGGTAAGCAGATAATAAATAAAACGGTGAACTACTGCTTGGAAAGTTTGATGAGGACAGTTTATGCCAGTGTAATGCCCTGTACACACGATCGGATCTTTGTCCGATCAAATTCACATCGGAATTCCGACGCAATTACATTGAAGTAAAATTAAACATGTTCTCTATGTAATCTCTGATGGAATTCATCAAAATTTCCAATGGAATTACTCAGATGGGGCATACACACAGTCAGAATTTCCGATGGAAAAAGTCCGTCTGACTTTTTCCATCGGAAATTCCAATCGTGTGTACGGGGCTTTAGTGAATGCAGCAAAGGCTCCTTTGGCTCTCTCATTGGCTTGTATGTGTTCAGATTCTCAAAACTGAGTCCTTTCTCTTTTTCCTGAGGATGGTACCTGTATTGTGGAGTGCTGACAAACCAGAGCTAGTGTACCCTATGACAATTTTAGTGTCCCTCAGAAAATTTGAATCCAGTGCCCTGTTCATCTTTGTTTTTGTTCTACTCATCTGTAATGGACAAGAGCAGTGTCTGGGCTTATATTCCAATGAGAGGAAGGAGAAGTTAATGGTTCTAGTACTGCAGGGCCCCTGAGTTACAGAGGATACTGCTTCCAGCTGCAGGTGTTACATAAATTGTGTGTCCACCTATGGATGCATAATTTATCTACACAAGCTTAGCAGCAATACCTTGGAAATCATTCTAAAATGTTGGCCACAAAATTAAAGTAGGCAGTACATCAAAGAAGAACTCCTTGAAAAACGTTATCCCATGTAGTAGGGCCGTGCCCTCACTGCATGGGATAACTACTTATTTTGTCCAGGAGCGCACAGAAAGGCTATAATTTAATCCTCTAAAAAACAGCTCACCCCCACATCCAGTGGTGAACTGTTCCTGCCATCCTCACGTCCAGAGCTGGCCTATGGGCGTGATAATATAAGGAACAGCCCATGCAAAAGAGTGCTAGCGCGCAGGAGGACAGGGCTAGCAGGGACTGGTCTTGCGCTCTAAAGATCAGAGGATTGGTAAGTATATCTCTACTCACCCCTAGGCGAAAATTGAGCAGGTAACCCATGCAGTGCGGGTACAGTCTTAATAGACCTAAACATACATAGTGTCTGCCACATACATGACAACTTAATTACAGTGTTATAGACTTTCAGTTAATATTTCAGATTGAGAAACACTGTCTGCCTGCTCATCCAAGGCAAAGTGAAATTACTTTAAAGGGCAGCTGACTGACCCACTAATACTCCTGTTACCAGTGCCCCCTTGCAATTCCTGTCGCTGTTTGCAATTGATGTTTACAAAGTGGATTTATATTCTTTGAGGCTATTGAGAAATATATTTGAATAAAATATGTTGTGTTTGGAATTTAGCTTTAAGCATCAGTACATCAATACCGGTGCTGTAGCTGTGTCAAAATCTCCTGTGTCTATTATCGCATAGAGGCGAATTAGCCGCTGTAACGCTGTATTGCTAATTTTTGGGGGAGAGACTGGAGCTCCTCTTTAAAATAACTGTAACAATCATACTAAATGTATACCACAACACAAGTCTTGTTGTACAATACTACAAGAAATGATAGAATAAACTAAATAATAAAAATGACCATGTTCCAGTGCATATGACCTTTGAACAGCTGCTAGCCTTTTCTTTTGCACTGTACGAATAGTCAGCACGTTCAGATTGTTGAGGTTGAGCCATGAACACGTATGGAGAAATAAATGTGCTAGTTTACAAATACAGGGGCCTAGACTATTTTCTTCTGACATTTACAGAGATGCAGCTCTGATCACGGATATAATGCAAATCTAAGACCAACCATTCAGTACATAATAGGAATGCTTACGTTACTGTAAAACAATGCACGAAAAAACATTGTATTACATTTGACATTAAGGCACTTCAACAATCTCCTGTGAGGCATTAAACTGTGTCATCTCATAAAAATATATTATGCTCAATATAAAAATAGCCATATAGGATTTTGCATTAGTTCTATTTCCGAGACATGCAAATGTTAGCAGCACATCAAGGAGGAAAATGATTTGGTCCCCTGGAAAGGAAAGAAGAACACTTTCTGTATCACAAAGTGGGATGCTTACACTCTTAAAGTGGCCTTAAACTCAAAATGGAAACACTTGCTATCTTGTAGGGAATATATAGAGCAGTTAAAATGTATTTAAACCAAAAAACAAATAAGCAATATATCGCAGCTTGCTGGTCCTTAGATGTGTGAATGTTGCATTCATTTTCTTTTTTTCTTTTTGTCCTTTTTTTACCTGATGTTTACCTGATTTCCTGTCCTAGGGTTAGTCACTGTACATCTATTTAGGGGCAATGTTGTCCCTTTACTATGCCTGTATGCTCAGCTTGCCTTGTATCTACAGGTGAAGACTTAAGAAGGAGCCAACCCCACATTATTAGTGCGGACACAGATGCATAAAAAGAAAGCCAATGGGAAAAGAAGTTGCCAGGAGAAAAGCCACACGGATTTCAAGTATCAACAGTGTATGTATAAAAGCGTATTAAAAAATAAAAATAAAAAATTGCTATTTGAACAATATTAAAGCATAAGCGAGACATTTTTGATAGTATTTATGTCTAAGGGGAGATGAGAAGGCTGCTATACTTACCATGCCCACTGGCTCCAGCACTTTTTTTCCATCCTGTGCTCTGGACTGTGGGTAGTCCTTTGGCAACTTCATAGACAATGCACTGTATGTGGAGGAGGAAGGAAAGAAGCCTCAGCCAGGAGCACCTTAGAGGAGGCTTGGCGGGACCAGTTTTGCCACTGGAGGGACCCTGCTGAAGCGAGGATCTAACAAGTACCTTATTCCTCTTTTTCTAAGCAAAAACTAGCATTTAACCCTTGCAATATGGGGAGGTTGGGCAGAGTGCACTGCAAAAGTAGTTGTTTTTTTGTGTCAGGAGTTTGGCTTTAGCTATATTGGTATACCCTAGTTACGCACTGGGGCTTAAGTGGCATCTGGGTTTACCAAACAACTAAGAGGACATACTCAGTTCTATCAGTTGTATACACACTTTGTTCAACATAACCGAACCCTGATGAAGGGTGATCCTTTAAACCTCTTAAATGCGTTGGATAAAAATCTTGATTAAATCAAATCTGGACAAATCTATACATTCTGCCATTGCCACTTTCCTCTTTGTATACCCAGTCTTGTAATGGCAGGGTCACTTTAGACTAGGGATAGTCCCGCAGTTCAAGTCGAAGCTGAATTCTGAACAATATGGGGCATTCGCAGCAAATTTGCGCACCACGGAACGCCCTTATATAGCACTGCTAGATCGCACTGCATTGATGTCTGATTGGCCAAATCATGCACCTGACTTGCATGCTTTGGCCAATCACAGCATGCTCTGGCAGGGTGCCTTTAGGCAATCATGGCTCAGTCCACACACCACACTATATAAGGCTGCTTACACGGTGGCCGTATATACGGTAATGATTGAGAGCCGAACACCCCCAGGTTCGATTCGCAGCAGAACATGCGAATAGGCAAAAAATTAGCTTGAAAACGCAAACACAGTTAAAGTCTATGGGACTAAGGTTAATATGCAAGTTATTGTCATAAAAAGTGCTTGGGGACCTGGGTCCTGCCCCAGGGGACATGTATCAATGCAAAAAAGTTTTAAAAACTGCAGTGATTTTAATAATGCTTAAAGTGAAACAATAGAAGTGAAATATTCCTTTAAATTTCGTACCTGGGGGGTGTCTATAGTATGCCTGTCAATTAGCGCATGTTTCCCGTGTTTATAACAGTCTCTGCACAAAATTGCATTTCTAAAAAAAAAAAAGCAATTGAAAACTATTCGCGGCTATAATGAATTGTCGGGTTGTGGCAATGGAGATAAAAATAATAAAAAAAAAAAACGGCATGGGTTCCCCCCTTAGTCCATTACCACATTGTACCCCTACCATTTCACCAAAAAAGTGTGAAAATGTTAAAAACCACAGGAGACAGCTTGAGACAAGTCCTTGCATTGGAGGGGCGGAGTCACCCGAACACATCACTGGGTAACCCCAGCATTTCCCTTTGCATCATAGGGAGCGGGGTCCCCCTCGCATGTGATGGGTGGCCCTGCTGGAGCGCCTCATTTGTCAGGTGCGTCCAGTGGAGGCAGGATCGTTTGAATTGTATCCTCGCTGGAGGTCGAGAATGGATTACATCGCTGGAGATCGAGAATGGATTACATCGCTGGAATTTTTTTTTTAATAAAGGACTTGCTGTCTCCTGTGGTTTTTACAATTTTGACACTTTTTCTTTGTGAAATGGTAAGGGGGCCGGGATCCAGATTCCAATAAGTCCCCCACCTGCAGACCCCCACAGCCACCGGGCAAGGATTATGGGGATGAGGCCCAAAGGGCCTGGTAATGAACTAAGGGGGGAACCCATGCTGTTTTTTTCAATGACTTTTATCTGTATTGCCGGGACCCGACAATTCATTGTAGCCGTGAGTAGTTTTAAATTACTTTTTTCCTTTAGAAATGTCATTTTGTGCAGAGACTGTTATAAACATGGGAAACATCTGCTTCTTTACAGGCATACTATAGACACCCCCCAGGTACGAAATGTAAGCATTTTAAGCATTAAATCACTGCTCCCAAAAACTTTTTAAAACTTTTTTGCATTTTAAATCTTTTTTTGCATTGATACATGTCCCCTGTCACTTTTTATGACAATAACTTACATATTAACCTTTACAATTAGCACTTTTGATTTCTCCCATAGACTTTTAAAGGGTGTTCCGCAGCTTTCTAATTTGCTGCAGACACCCCAAATTGTTCGCTATTCGGCGAATGGGCGAACAGTCAATGTTTGAGTCGAACTCACGTTAAACCCGAACATAAAGCTCATCAATAATTGAGAGAATGTTAGCTAGAGGCAGGTTAGTTAGTGCCATGCAGACAGCTTAGTATATATATATATATATATATATATATATATATACCGAAGTGGTTAAGGGAAATCCTATGACATAATTAAGAAAAAAACAGCATGGGTTCCCCCCCAGTCCATTCCAGGCCCTTTGGGAAACTCCATGTCCAAATAATAAAAAAAAAAAAACAGTGTGGGGTCCCTCCAAAATCCATTCCAGGTCCTTTGTGCCTGGTAAAGATTTTAAGGGGAACTCCACACCAATTTTTTGTTTTAAATTGCCGTGGGTCCCCCCCAAATCCTTACTCTTATCCGAGCAAGCAGCCTGGCAAGTCAGGATAGGGGGAGAACGAGTGAGCCCCCCCTTCTGAACCATACCAGGCCACTTGCCCTCAACATGGGGGGTGCTTTGTGGCTCCCCACCCCAAAGCACCTTGTCCTTATGTTGATGGGTACAAGAGCCTCTTTCCCACAACACTGCGCGGCGGTTGTCAGGGTCGGCAAGTGGGGGGCTTAGCAGAATCTGGAAGCCCCTTTTAACAAGGGGGCTCCCAGATCCTGCCCCCCTATGTGAATGGGTAGGGGTACATTGTACATCGTGGGACACTTTTTTTTTTATAAAAGAATTGACAAAAACGTTCTTTTGTGTACGTCATACCCATTCACATGGGGCTGGATTTTGGCATGGTGTTCCCACGCTGTTTTTTGGTGTTTTTTTTTTACATTTTGAAGTTCCCCTTAATACCTATATCAGACAGATGTGCCACTTTACAGGCATTCTAAAAGGACACCCCTGGTATTGGGACATCTGTTTTGTGCATTGGTCCAAATCATTTGGTGGAGGGGGAATTATGGCGTGGGGTTGTTTTTCAGGGGTTGGGCTTGGCGTCTTAGTTCCAGTGAAAGGAACTCTTAAGGCATCAGCATACAAAGAGATTTTGGACAATTTTGGACAATTTCATGATCCCAACTTTGAGGTAACAGTTTGGGGATGTCCCCTTCCTGTTCCAACATGACTGCGCACCAGTATACAAGCAAGTTAAATAAAGATATGGATAAGCGAGTTTGGGGTGAAGGAAATTAACTGGCCTGCACACAGTCCTAGAAGAGTTGAAGCTGTTATAGCTACAAACGGTGGGCTTTAACTGACAATTGCGCCGTGGCTCCCAAACAAAATTTGCGTCCCTTTCTTCCCACAAATAGAGCTTTCTTTTGGTGGTATTTGATCGCCTCTGCGATTTTTATTTTTTGCGCTATATACAAAAATAGAGCGACATTTAAGAAAAATCAAATAAACTAAATTTTTGTCAAACATTTAGGCCAAAATTTATTTAGCCACATGTCTTTAGTAAAAAAAATCGCAATAAAAAAAAATTAGCTACCTAGCGGGAACAGCGACACTAATACAGCGATCAGAAAAATGATCGCTTAGTGACGCTGGCAATAGGGAGTGAAAGGGTTAACTAGGGCGGTGATCAAGGGGTTAAAACTTTATTAGGGGGGGTAGGGGGCTACCCTGAACCTAACACTAACTGCCTGTCACATTGACACTAACTGCAGTGATCATACATATAATCACTGCATTCAGTGACACTGTGACAGGGGGGAGGGGGTGGGGGGGCGATCGGGGGAGTTAAATGTTCCTATGTGTCCTGGTGTCAGTGTGCTGTTGTGTACACTTACTATGTGATGTGATCTCTCCTCAGCGGTGGTCGAAAAAACCGCCGCACATCGATCACATCACTTCCTCCTTCCTGTGTTTAGACATGTGCCATATTTTCTCCACTTGATGATCACTGTCTTCACTGTGTTCTATGGTATATCAAATGCCTTTTAAATTCTTTTTTACCTTTTTCCTGACTGATACATTTTAACAATAAGATCCCTCTGATGCTTTGGAAGCTCTCTAGGGACCATGGCTTTTGCTGTAGGAATGCGACTGCTAAAATTTCAGGAAAGACATCCCAGAACAGCTGAACTTTATTTGGAGTTAATCAGAGGCACTTTACATGATGGCCGGTGTGTACCGACTCCTATTTAACATGAATGTGATTGCTTAATTCTGAACACAGCTACATCTCCAGTTATAAGAGGATGTGCACACTTATGCAACTATTTTAGTTTAGTTTTTTAGTTTTATCCTCCCCCTTAAAAGATTTGAGTTTGATTTTCAACTGAGTTGTACAGTTTATGGGTCAGATTAAAGGTGAAAAAAGTTCTGAAATGTATCTTTGTCTCATTTTTTCCATCACAGCAACCTAACATTTTGTGTGTGAAAGCAGACATTCACACGGTCAGTCTGACCCAATTGGACCCTCCATTTACCTTTAAGGAGTGGCAGATGTTAACCGACTTGTATCCTACCTCCAATCCAATCCAATCTTCAAAAAAAAAAAAGAGTATAGTGGGCTGTGTCTGTGTCCGCTCTGCATATATAGAGCAGACACAGACCTGCCATCCGCCTGCTCTGCTCATTGTGGCCCACGACCCGTTACCAAGTAGTTTACGTGGCCCTCTCTCTTCAAAAGGTTGGGCACCCCTGCTTTATTGTATACTGCTTGATTAGTATTTCAAATTACCCTTGGTGGCACCTTTGTCATCATCTACTGATTTTCTACAACAAGGTCCCAGTTCTATAATAAAATGTTTGAAGCATTAACTATCCCTACTAAGAACTGGTCTAAGAAGGCCCATGGAATGATTAAGGAATGCCCTACATATCAGGTTATCCAAGCAGCTTTCTCTATGCTTCATAGGTTGGCTTCCTTGTCTTTTTTGATCTGCTTCGACAGTATGTACAAGTTAATATATAAGTACAAAACAGACATGCGCTGAACAAGTATAATTAATTTTCATTCTTTAAAGCCATTACACAATTACCTTGGTAATTAGATCTAAAATAAAACATCTTGCTAAATTCCTTAACCAAAGTTTTAAAAAGTTTTTGTAATGTCTATTTAAATACTAGAAAATGATGAATATGCTGAGACTTCAAATGTAAATTGTACAGACTGGTTTCCATGAACTGCTAAAATAATAAAATGTGGCCAACAGAAAAAAAACTCTGGATGAAACAAAAGTTTCTTTTAGCACCCCAAGATTAATGCTTGGAAAAACCATCACACCGAGACATCCACCTACAGAGTTTGTCTGGGGGGAAGCTTGTAATGAGACAAGTTTCCTGATACACTAGCCATTATAGATAGGAGCACAATATCCATCTTACAGTGCTTCATATGGAAGGCACAGCAATTTTATATTGCTTGTCATAGACACTCCTTCACTCTCATCACTCAAACAAGTGATTACTGTCTTTGTCATTTCCCATTACATGGAACCAAGGGGCCAGATGTGACGCTTGACTAGCAACTCAAAATCAACAGTAACTCAAAAGATAAATTAAAGGGAACTGTGCTCATTTATCTTTTATTACAATCATGGCAAGAAAACAGGTTAATTATTCAGAGAACAATTTTAAAATGATGAAGTAGAAAAGCCACTGTGTCTAAACTAAGTCTCTACCTATGATGTTTTGAATGATTCAGGTTTTAGCTACCTTCATTAAACACTTATTTTTAAAATAAATTTTACTCACAGGTAATTTAATTGTCTGGACAATCAAGATTAACCCCCTATGGCTATGCCGTGAAAGATTCCTCTGTTTAGGTCCTAAACATCAGCTAGGCGGGGTACACACGACCGAGAAACTCGTCAGGCGAAACTCGAGTTCCTAGTTCGGCAGTCAAAAAGCTTGTCGAGCCAAATTTTCCCATTGAACAACGAGGAAATAGAGAACCTGCTCCCTTTTTGGCTCGACGAGTTCCTCGACGGGTTGCTCGGCGAAAGTGTACACATGACCGGTTTCCTCGGCAGAATACGTCTCCCATCGAGGTTCTTGCTGGATTCTGCCGAGAAACTCGGTCGTGTGCACGCCGCCTAAGAGGTACGTTTTGCCCAGAGATGGGTTTTAGGGTGTATTCATCCCTGTGAATGTGCTTTGACTCTGATTAGATGTGAGAGCTGCGTGAGGCAGCCCAATTGAAAGCAATGAGAGGCTGCCAGCTTCCGAGGCTAATCGTGGCCAATCGCATGTAATCTCTCATGAGAGTGACCAACCCTGAATGCAGGCAGTCTTTCTTTCTGCCTCTCGCAACTAATCTTGAGAACCCCTGCTTGCAGAGCGTGCTGCATGCCCCCCATAGGGAGCGCGCAGGCAGCTCATGCGCGGGAGGACGTCATATGACGGCCTCCTGTCAATTAAGGTCTGCGCTGTAGCCATGATTCGGCTATAGCACGGACAGAAAGCGGTTAAACAAGCTGAAGTTAGAAGCTGATTGGTTACTTTGCACAGCTGCACCAGATTCTACGTGCAGAAGTTTAGGTAAATCTTCCCCCCGTGAGTTGCAAATCGGCAACTGGCTAGCAAACATATATCATATTAATAATTATTATTTTTTATTTTATTTTTCAATATTTTTATTGGATAATTATAAAGTAAATAGCTTTACAATGGTATAAGAATAAACATCAGATGACAAGTAGCAAGTTTGAATTGTAACATTTAGAGGTTACAATAAGCATATAGATATATAAATAAGCATGTAAATATGCATCTCTTAACATTGAATAATAAAATGTTGAAAAACATTGTATTAAATATGTAGAGAATTGTTTATAATATATTAATAAAAAATAAATAAAAAAATAAAACTGAAAGAGAAAAACCAGAGAGTATATAATTAAAATAATATAAAATAAAGTAAAATATAACAGAATATATCCTTTTCCAAGTAGACTAAAAAGTCAATGAGTGTCAAAAAGTTAATTGGTAGAATTTGTTTTAAATATGGTTGAATTTTAGAAATGAATCCAGCATTTTCAAGTCTTATGAAATTCATGAGAGGTATCTTTAGCTTGATGGATCAATTCTTTATTAATAATTTATTAATGTTTTATGTGTAACGAAACGCCTAGGAAGTTGGAACAGCACAAGCATCTATTTGTATATTTCTATCAATAAAGTACTAGTCTGTGCTCTGATACATAATACTATACCCGTAAACTGCTGGAAGGAATTTATATTTTCCTGCCATAATTAAAATGTTGTACTAAACTAGCCATTACTTTTTACAACCCCTCTTTAGAAGAGTCACTGGGAAAAATACAGGATTTGTGGAAAATGTCAGCTAACTGTATTCCTGAACATCTAGTCCATCTAGTCTACTTTGCTTTGACAAACTAAAAAATTTAACACTTTGCAAAGTACTCCTGTCAGACAATTTTGCTGCCCTTCCTGGTTTCTCCATATACTATATATGAACATGGCTGCCAACAGAGTTCATATACGTCAGAAATCTGCAACTGGCTTAGTTGGTGGTTGAAATGGGCCAGTGGTTAGGGCCATTTGTAATATAACCTGTCACCATCCAATGATAATGATACATTAAACTGCTCTCCACAATCATAGATCAAGGTGGACACACAATATTTTTTTTTTGTCGTGATAGCATCTTATAATGTACAGTGTGCACATTTTGCTACTACTGTGACAAAAATTTAATTGTGTTATTCTTTCCGAGAATCTATCAGAATCTGCATGACCACAATCCTTCCCCACATAGGTGAACAAAAACAGGTTTGCTTATTTTGACGATGGAGAGCTGAGATCTTTTTGACCACTCTTTTAGAATCCACGAAAGGCTGAATTATCAGTTTTGGATGTTAAAAAAAAGAAAGTTAGAGGTCAAAGTTAATTAAATGTCATGTTTTAGCACTGGACATTGCAGACTACACAGCATACATCTTTTCAGGAATACACGACTGTGTCACATTTGTTCAAGTTGATACAACTATCTAGTTTCACTCACCATAAATCCATAGAATTATCAGCTTAAAATTGTAAAAAGTTAGCTTTTTGCTTTACTGACAGAGGTTGTGAAACATTTGTGGAATATATCGTCTACTTGAAACAGATGATGAGAATTACAAGAAATTGTATATTTAGGAATTTACTGTATGTATAGTGATTGCTTGCTAACATAATTCCCTGTTGAAGGAAAGTGATTTAATGTGGATCAAGTCTCTGAAACAGTGACATAAGCAGAATGCCCATTCATGCCTTGAAATTGATATTTGACCATCTAAAGAGTTAAGTATGGACTTCCCCTAATGATGTGGCATATGTGCAGGCGTATATGTAATACAAACTACTCCAAATATATATATTTTTTTCTATATATTTTTTTTATAGATTACACGATAGATAGATAGATAGATAGATAGATAGATAGATAGATAGATAGATAGATAGATAGATAGATAGATAGATAGATAGATAGATAGATAGATAGATAGATAGATAGATATACAGGTGAAACTTGAAAAATGTGAATATTGTGCAAAAGTTCATTTATTTCACTAATGCAACTTAAAAGGTGAAACCAATATATGAGAGAGACTCATTACATGCAAAGCAAGATACTCTAGTTCAAGCCATGATTTTTCATAAATTTGATGATTATGGCTTACAGCTCATGAAAACCCCAAATCCACTGTCTCAGAAAATTTGAATATTACATGCAATAAAACAAGGATTGTACATAGAACAATATCGGACCTCTGAAAAGTATAAGCATGCATATGTACTCAGTAATTGGTTTGGGCCCCTTTTGCAGCAATTACTGCCTCAATGCAGAGTGGCATGGAAGCTATCAGCCTGTGGCACTTCTGAGGTGTTACGGAAGGCCAGGATGCTTCAATAGCGGCCTTCAGCTCTTCTGCATTTTTCGGTCTCATGTCTCTCATCTTTGTCTTGGCAATGTCCCATAGATTCTCTATGGGGTTCAGGTCAGGCGAGTTTGCTGGCATATCAAGCACAGTAATCCAACGGTCATTGAACCAGGTTTTGGTGCTTTTGGCAGTGTGGGCGGGTGCCAAGTCCTGCTGGAAAATGAAGTCAGCATCCCCATAGAGGTTGTCTGTGGAAGGAAGCATGAAGTGCTCCAAAATCTCCTGGTAGATGGCTGAGTTGACTCTGGACTTAATGAAGCACAGTGGACCAACACCAGCAGATGACATGGCTCCCCAAATCAACACAGAATGATGAAACTTCACACTGGACTTCAAGCATCTTGCAGTGTGTACCTCTCCATTCTTCCTCCATACTCTGGCTTCTTGGTTTCCAAATTTGCTCTCATCAGAAAAGAGGACTTTGGACCACCGAGCAACAGGCCGGGTCTGTTTTTCTTTAGCCCAGGTAAGACGCTTCTGATGTTTGTTGTTCAGGAGTGTCTTGACAAGAGGACTACGACATTTGAAACCCATGTCCAGGATCTGTCTGTGTGTGGTGGCTCTTAATGCACTAACTCCAACCACAGTCCACTCTTTGTAAAAGTCTCCAACACTTTTGAATGGCCTTTTCCTGACAATCCTCTCCAGGCTGCAGTCATCCCTGCAGCTTGTGCACCTTTTTCTTCCACACTTTTCCCTTCCATATAAGTTTATATTAATGTGCTTTGATACAGCACTTTGGGAACATTGTACTTATTTTACAATTACCTTTTGAGGCTTTCCCTCCTTATGGAGGGTGTCAATGATGTTCAACTGTCAGGTCAGTAGTCTTTCCAATGATTGTGATTCCTACTGAACCAGGCAGAGAGACCATTTAAAGACTCAGGAACCCTTTGCATGTGTTATGGCTTAATTAGCTGATTAGAGTGAGACACCTTGAGCCTAGAATATTGCACCTTTTCACAATATTCAAATTTTCTGAGATTGTGGGTTTGGGGTTTTCATGAGCTGTAAGCCATAATCATCACAATTATGACAAATCACGGCTTGAACTATCTTGCTTTGCATGTAATGAGTCTATCACATATATTGTATGTATACAAACACACACACACAGAGGTACCCCTGATGATGTCACATCTGATGAAGCGATCATCTGGACGCCACGCTCTGTGCATGCGCGATTGCCCACACACGTTTGTTTGTAGATTTTATACTTGCAAGGAATAGCTTTATGTTTATTCATATGAGACTCGGAGTCAGAATACCTGTATGTAGCACTGCAACCTTTTATCATTAAAGCGGAGTTCCACCCTTAAAATCACTTTGTTTCATTACATCCAGGATAATGGCGTCAGCGCCAGTATGCTGTTTTTTTTTTTTAATGCACGTACTTACTTTATATAAAATCATTGAATTTCAGGCGCACCGCGGAATGTCGCCACTATAAGGCCTCACGCCTTCCGGAAACAGCCGATTAGCATTCGGCTTTTCTCTGCGCCTGCGCACAGACCCAGGAGCTGACTGCGCAGGCGCCGAAAATAGCCGGTCCTAGTTCGGGTTTTTTCGGAGGGCGTGACGCGGCTATATACGGCGCCTGCGCAGTCAGCTCTTGGGTCTGTGCGCAGGCGCCGAGAAAAGCCGAATGCTAATCGGCTGTTTCCGGAAGGCGTGACGCCTTATAGCGGCAACATTCCGCGGTGCGCCTGAAATTCAATGATTTTATATAAAGTAAGTACGTGCATTAAAAAAAAAAAAAAAAACAGCATACTGGCGCTGACGCCAGTATGCTGGATGTAATGAAACAAAGTGATTTTAAGGGTGGAACTCCGCTTTAAATTCATCTTAAAGAGACAATACTGTACCATTGAAGTTATTTTTACTTTTTTTGCATGTTTGCACCTTTTTGATACTGGGGATATTTGCTCTGATCTGACCATCACCTGGTATACGGAGGCTCCCAGTAGGAGACACCTAGGACATCTGGATATCCTTCTATGGGATCATTGATCCAACTAGTGCTTTTTGACCTCTCTAAATAAGGGTGGTCGCTGGACTTCCGGTAAGCCTTTTACCTTACTGTGGTGATGGGTATCACGAGGTCAAGCACTTGGTCCATGCTCCACATTTCACGTGGGATTTCTTCTTTACTTCCAGACACTTTTATGAACTTTTTTTATTATATAATTTATCTCTTCTGGCACTTTATATGCTATTGCACTTTATAATTGCACTTCATAATACAATGTATGGTGTTTTTTATGTATAGTGATGGTCACATGCATAATCTGTATCTCACAGTAATTGCAATGTATTTTGCACATTTGCACTTTATTGATATCACATGTCATATTTACATATGCATTATCCTTGACTCATGTTTGAAGCGTTTCAAGCGCTGCACTTTATATTTATATATATATATATATATATATATATATATATATACTTTTATTGTCAAGGATTAGCTCAGTGGGGATCACCTACTCTGGGAAAAAAGGTAGTCCAAATGGTAGGTTTTCTTAAAATCTGACATGTAATTAGTTTTATTATAAAAGGTTGCATTAAAATAAAACAAACAAAAACAGAAAATAAATCCTTGCCATCCAGGCACTAACTAAACATTGCAGGTTCCTAACTCACGACGATAATGCAAACCTTTTCTCTCACAAAAGCAAACTTCACATAAACAGCTCTCTGGGGTTTGTAGCTTCCTGAGTCCCAGACCAAGAGCAACTCTTTGCTCCAGTCCTGCTTTATTTATACCACCTGTGGACTGCAAAATTTGGTCTGGAACCAACCCTGCCAAGGTAGCTGGTAAAAGCCGGACTGGATCCCACCTTAGATCTCAGCAAATGGACATGTGCGAGGTGAAACATAAAGTCCATCAATCACCTCGCCTTTCATAATGTCACTATATATATATATATATATATATATATATATATATATATATATATATATATATATATATATATATATTTGTTTTTTAATTAATCACTTTTCAGCTTTTAGTGCTGTCGCAACATTGTACCCCTATGACATTTTTATATTTTTTTGGAGACAGATAGAGCTTTTTTTTGGTGGTATTTAATCATCACTGGATTATAATTGCTTGCTAAACAAATGAGAAATTATCAAATGGTTTGAAAAAAAATATGTTTTTAAAGTTTCTGTTAATCTTTTTTGCAAACAAGTAATTTTTCTTCTTCACTGATGTGCATTGAGGTGCACTGATGAGGCTGCTCTTATGGGTACAGATGAGGCTGCACTGATGTGCACTGATGAGGCTACACTGATGTGCGCTGATGAGGCTGCACTGATGGGCACTGATGAGGCTGCACTGATGGGTATCGATGAGGCTGCACCAATGGGCACTGATGAGGCTGCAACGATGGGCACTGATTGGCATTGATGGGGCTACACCTATGATCAGTGCCCAGTGTAAACAATGTACTTACTGTGCCCTGTCAGACTTGCCGGTTATCCGTTCTCCTTTCCTCACACAGAGATAGCATGTGAGAAAAGGAGTGCCTATAACCAGCAAGTCTGTTTACATTAGTGTTGTCCCGATACCACTTTTTTAGGACCGAGTACAAGTACCAATTCTTTTTTTCATGTACTTGCCGATACCGAATACCGATACTTTTTTTAAATGTCATGTGACAGTTTTTAAACCACAATACAGACTAAGGATATTTTCTTTAGAATTATGAAGAACTCTAACTCAAGACATTATAAAAGAATAAAAATGAATAAAAATGTTTTATTTTTATGTCACGCAGTAGTAAAAAACTCAAAAAATTTTCACAGAACATGTTGATAAATACAAAAAAAGTATTCTATTTAGGTATCGGGAGCATTTGCACGAGTACATGTACTCCCGCAAATACTCGGTATCGGTCCCGATACCGATACTAGTATCGATATCTGGACAACCCTAGTTTACATGGGACCAGCTGTGATTGAACACAGCAGCGATCATAGTAAAGGGCCACTGTGATTGTTCCTTTACCGTGATCTGTGATCTGTTGTTTCCAAAGGACACAGCAGTCACAGAGCATGCCTGATGCCCATCCATGGACGTCCTCCCAGAACTGGAGAGCTGCGCTGTAGCTGACATCTAGCTACAGCATGGACAGGAACTAGTTAAAATGTGTGTATATACAAAAGTATATGAAAATACCAGTGGCAATGTGCAAGAAACAATACAGGGTAAGCACTTTTGGCTCTGCCGACTTAACACCCTCAACCAAACACAGTACTGTTTTGACTTATTGATCCTCATCAACATGCTGCGTTTTGCACAACAGGTGCAAGGGTAGAAGGGATTCACTGGAGTAATATTTATAGGTAAGTGAACATCAGGCAATACCCTAAGGAAAATGTGTGCCAATACAAATGCTTAGTATGACAGCATAGGAAACAATGTAAAAGCATTGTCTGCTTAGCCCCCGACAGTTTCAGACAGAGCAATGAGAAAACGATATGGCCATAAATGATTTTCAGGCTCTGCGTCGTCCTTTCTGTAAAGAGAATATATTAATGATGTCCTCATACAAGCATAGAACTGGTACATGAAAGTTGGACTCCTTACATGCCTGCTGTGCTGTTCATCCTATAGCTGCAGTTCACTTTCATCTCATCATGCACCATTCATGCTTCATACAGAGTCTTTAGAGAAATGTCCCTCTCTTCTGATTGGTGCTGTATAGGAAAGCAAGAATAAATACACTTTAACTTCAATAGAAAAGTCATCAATCGCAAAGCCATTTCATTGACAGCTTTGTATTTTCTTTGTTTTTTAATGTAATTTGATGGTTGCTTAGCAGGCATACAGTTAAATTTAATATATATTTAGAGATATGACTTTCTTTCAACTGTGCTGTCACTGATTTTTATATTTAGAAAGTCTATTATGTCAAGTAGTATTAAACCCTCAGCGTTTTTTAGCTAAGCACATTGGCCCAGATTCATAAAGCAATTTCAAATTTCGCGCGCCGTATCACTAGTTTGAATCCTCAAACCATGATACGGCGGCTTCGGGCTTCGATCCGAGAGGCTTACATCTTCGTAAGCCTTCGGATCTACGCTGCGATATTTTTGCGGCCGCTGGGAGGAGTTTGCGTCGTTTTGATGCGTCGGGATATGCAAATGTGTTTTTACGGCGACCCACGAAGATACGAGCGGTCTTCGCAATCGCTTACGTCTGTTTTTTTTTTACGTACTGTTAGACCAGCTTTTTGCTGGTCTAACGGTGCGTAGCCCATGTTAAGTATGGCCGTCGTTCCCGCGTCAAATTTAATTTTTTTTTTTTTTACGTAACTCGTTCGGGAATAGAAATGTCCGTAAACGACGCTACTCAAACAACAAATGACGTAACGACGTGATTTCGCGCAATGCACGGCGGGAAATTTGCGAACGGAGCATGCGCAGTTCGATCGCTGCGGGAACGCGCCTATTTTAAATCCTTCACGCCCCCTACTCGTGTAGATGGATTGCGACGGGAGAAATACACTACGCCGCTGTCGTTTACTGGACAAAATCTACCTGGATTCCACGTAGAGCCAGGTAAAAAACGGCGGCGTAGTGTATTTCTGATACGCTACGAGAATCCAATTCTCTCTGAATCTGGGCCATTGAGCACATAAAAAATAACATCCCCCAGTAAACTATTTGTTAACCACTTGCCGACCGCATCCTGTACATATACGTCGGCAGAATGGCATGACTGCGCAAAGCAACGTACAGGTACGTTGCTTTGAATTGCCCGCTGTGCGGGCACGCGCATTCCCCTGCCGCGAGCTCCGTGACCGTGTCCGTGTGACCCAAGGACATGATGTCCGCCCGTGTTTCCCATGATCGTGTCATGGAGCTGCAGAATGGGGAGATGCCAGTGTAAACAAGGCATCTCCCTGTTCTGCCATCTGACAGGACACTGATCTACTGCTCCCTGTCATCGGGAGAAGTGATTAGTGTCGTATCACTTGTAACCCAGCCCCCACACAGTTAGAATTACTCCCTAGGACACACTTAACCCCTTCCTTGCCCCTTAGTGGTTAACCCCTTCCCTGCCAGTGTAATTTACACAGTAATCAGTGCATTTTTATAGCACTGATCGCTGTATAAATGACAATGGTCCCAAAATAGCATCAAAAGTGTCTGAAGTGTCCGCCATAATGTCGCAGTCATGATAAAAAATCGCAGATCACCGCCATTACTAGTAAAAAATATCTAAGAATGGCATACAACTATCCCCTAATTGCTTATTGCAGTTTGTTTTTTACCAAAAATATGCCACATCCCGCAATTGTCAGTTAAAGCGTAGGCATGGATTAAAAGATAAAGAAGCGGCATACTCAGTAAGTCAAGAAATCAGCTGTTGAAAATGCTTAAAGCTTGTTTGACTGTATTTCTTCTGTGGATCACAGGAGTGCAGCACGACCTGTTTTCAACAGACTGGGCTAAAGCCTGCTATCGGCTGACGTCACAGAGCTGGTCCAGGCTGGGGCAAGAGCGTGACAATATGGTCTGGATCCGCCCACATGCCTTGACCGACACCCTGCTCAGCCTCTCAGCGAGCCTCTGAGAGCCTGAGCTGGCCATTCCCACCCCTTCCACAGCCCTGCGCTTCAGTGCGTGGGAGGGGGGGCAGAGGAGACAGCGGTAACTGGCAGTCACCAGCTCTCTGCTCACAGAGCTCTAAGAACCAAGCAATCAGCTGTGTTTGATCACTCGGTTCTCAGGCTTAGAGTCACCAGGGGAAATATTCAGCATTGGACCGATGCTGTATCCATCTAGGTAAGTATGATTCAAAAATTTAAACAAATCCCATACTTCTCTTTTCAAAAATGGTTTAACATGACTTTCAATTATTTGTACGCCGGCCATCTAAATAACAGCAGTTTGTTGGTGCTTGGAAGTGTCTATCAGAGCCAACGGATTCTGAATTACAGCCTGTTGGCTCAAATCGGCTTCTAAATAGTTAACCAGGGGACGCACATGCTGTGCGTTCCCTGGTTAACACTGACACGCGTCTCAGCCAATCAGGTTCACCGAGTCTTGTTATCGGTAACATGATTGGCTGAATTGACATCGAGGGCGGGACTCGGGAGATGACATCTAGGGAGCGTGGAGGGAGGATGGCTGACCCGAGAAAGGTAAGTGCCGGGCGACGGGGGAAGCAATCTGGGGTTTTTTGAGAGGGCAAACTGGCGGCAATTGATGGGCATAGTGGCGACAACTTATGGGCACAGTGGCCACAATTGATGGGCACAGTGATGACAATTGATGGCACAGTGGCTGCGTTTGATGGCATGGCACAGTGGCTGCGTTTAATGGCACAGTGGCGACAATTGATGGCATGGCACAGTGGCAACAATTTATGGCTTGGCACAGTGGCGACAATTGCTGGTACAGTGGTGACAATTGATGGGCACAGTGGCTGCGTTTGATGGGCACAGTGGCTGCGTTTTAAAGGGCACAGTGGCGACAATCGATGGGCACAGTGGCTGTGTTTGATGGGCACAGTGGTGGCAATTGGTGGGCACAGTGGCTGCGTTTGATGGGCACAGTGGTGGCAATTGATGGGCACAGTAGCTTTGTTTGATGGGCACAGTGAGGCTGCAATTGATGTGTTTTTATTTTGTTTGTTTGCGCCCCCCCCAACAAAAAAATTGAGTACCAGCAGCCACTGGCTCTGCTTCTAAAAATACTTATGCTGTTATGCTGACCCTTCAATAGTGTAGGCCAAACACCCGAAAACTTGTATGTGAACTGGTAGGCCTCGTACACACGATCGGACATATCCGATGAAAACGGTCCGCGGACCATTTCCATCGGATATGTCCGATCGGGAGTTTGATCCGATGGCGTGTACACACCATCGGATCAAATTCCCCGCCGCCGGACGGCGCGGTGACGCGGCGGTGACGTTGACGCCGCCGCGTCACCACCACGTCACCGCACCAGGAAGTAAAACACTTCCGCGCATGCGCCAAATCCATTCGGCGGCGGCGCGGCGGCGGTGCGGGACGACATGTCTGCTGGTAAGTGTACTAACCAGCAGACATGTCGGGCGGACGGATTCCACCCGATAGATTTCAAAGCATGCTTTGAAATCTGTCGGGTGGAGAAATCTGTCCGCTAGCCCATACACACGAGCGGAGATGTCTGCTGAAACGGTCCATCGGACCGTTTTCAGCGGACATATCCCCTCGTGTGTACGAGGCCGTACACTCGTCTTTTCTAACACAGTTTTGCATATTAGTCAAGAAACTGGTTAAACAATGACAGCCCTTCCTTACAACAGTTTTAACAAACCAGTTTTACACAAAATATATATAAGTCTGTCACCTATTTCTTATAGGAGTTCCACCCATTTGAAAATCATCAGCTACAAAAAGTGTAGCAGCTGACTTTGAATAATCAGACACTCTCCTGTCCCCCTCCTCTCCGAGGCGCCGGCATTCTAACTGTGGGCACCCGGCCGTGAATGGTTTTGGGACCTGTGACGTGTCCCAGAAGATTTCAGGGAGGGAGGGGGGAGAGGTGAACTTCCTTCCGGCGCCACTGAGCCATCGGAGGAAGTGGGAGTTGGGTACCCGCTCCCCCCCAAAAAATTACATGCCAAATGTGGTATGTCAGGGGGTCACCTGAATTTAAAGCGGAAGCTCCATTTTTGGGTTGAACTGTACTTTAATACCTTTAATACCTTTAATACCTTTACTCATCAGCAGTATATAGCAGTCTTGTGACTTCTAATAGTGTCAAGCTGATCACTGGTTAAAGCTTGTAGGAGGAGTTTTCATATTCCTCTGACTGCATCAGGCTGCATGACTCCTAACCCTCTGTCTGGACAGTGCTGATTGGCCCTGTGTCAATCACATGCACCCCCCCCCCCCCAAAAAAAAAACTCTTTATCGATACACACCAAACTGAGCATGTGCTGAGTGCCCCCAAGGCTCCTACACATGTATACACAAAATACAAAATTTCTTTGGACATATACCTATAGGTGTTATGCGTTTTGATTTGTTCTGTGATATTTGGTGGTTCTTGGTGTGTGTGTGTGTACAATAGTGATGTTACCTTCTGAATTTTTGTAAGAAAAATTTTTCCCTGATGTTGGTACACATACTGTATCATATATTTTGCGGTCAAATTATGATCATTTGGAAATACTAAACACACAAAATTGTGACTAATTTTTAATTTGCATCAGCAATGGTATTGTTTGTGGTTTGTAAAGACACCTGTGGGAGTTTCGGATTCAATTTTTGTGAAAAATATATTTTACCAAAAC
The DNA here is from genome assembly GCA_029574335.1 of Rana kukunoris. Classification (NCBI taxonomy): domain Eukaryota; kingdom Metazoa; phylum Chordata; class Amphibia; order Anura; family Ranidae; genus Rana; species Rana kukunoris. The sequence goes on from CM056056.1 coordinate 116,241,948, forward strand.
ATGAAAACATTACACATTTCTAGCATTCTAGAAAAATATGAAAAAGAAGCAACATAAAAATCCAGCAAGGACAATTTATTTTAGAGAAATAAACAATGAATCTCCATTGTAAACATTTATTTATTGTACGATTATAACCAATGGTTGAAACATGCATTTGGCTATACGTATAACGTACATTTTCATGTTTACAAACAGAGTTAATATGTGAATATTTTGCATGTCTGAGCATGCACATTTGTGCTCGTACATAGTTGTAGAAAGAGGGGGAATTTATCTCTTCTGATATTTCAGTTTATACATAAATTTTTTCAGCAGTTTAAAAGCAGATTATCTTTTTAAAAAAATATACACATATTTAAAGTGGTGTTCCGCCCCCAAAAAATAATTAAACCAGCAGCTACACATACTGCAGGTGCTGGCTTTTAATAAATGGACACTTACCTGTCCTGGAGTCCAGCAATGTCAGCACCCGCAGCTGATGTTTCCATCAGCTGTCGGGTGCTGCCGCTGTCATTGTGGGTAAGGGAACCTAGCAATGTAGCCTTTCGGCTTCACGCTGGGAGCCCTACTGCACATGCACGAGTCCCGCTCCTCTTTCCTACTGTGCCGGTGGCCGGGGGAGGGAGCCCCGCGCTAACGTCACGGGCCGTAGCCCGGACTCCCGGAAGTCGGAAAGGATACCTGTCAAAGACAGTACAGGGATGAAGAATTAATTAACCCTGAGTAAGTTCCAAACACTTACACAAGGCTAGTGGCAGGGCAACATGGTAATGGTGTCAGAGGGTGAATGGGGGTGTTCAGTTAAAAGAATAGGCAATGTGAGACAGTGGGCCAGATTCTCATAGAATTTTGCTTGCGTATCGTAAGCCATTTACACTACGCCGCCGCATCGTACTAGAGCAGGTGCCGTATTCCCTAACCATTTGCTCTGTCGTTTGCGTTGGCGTAGCGAAAATGGCCCAGCGTAAGCCCGCGTAATTCAAATGAAGCGGCTTGTATTTAAATTAAGAGCGCCCCCGCTTCGAACGAACTGCGAATGCGCCGGCCGGGGAAAAAGCCCAGTGCGCATGCTCCAGCTCACGTCGGAAAGCGTTGTTGAAACCGACGTCAAAACAACGTGATTGTCACTACGCAATGCCCCTATTCGCGAACGAGTTAGTAAAACGACGTAAGCGACGGAAAAAGCCGACGCTGACCCGACGCCATACTTAACATGGCATCTGACGGCACCCGACGGCATCCGACGGTACTTCGTAAGGTTACTCCACATAGAAGCTGGGGTAACCTTACGCGGACGAAAACGACGTACGCGACGACGGGGCGGCGTAAAAGCGATCGGGAATCGGCGTACTAGCCTCATTTGCATATGCAAACGAGAAAACAACGTAAAGGCCACCTAGTGGCCGGAGTTGTCATTACAACTACGATCAGCAAGTGTAATGGTTTTACACTTGTCGGATGTTGAAGCGTATCTATGCAAAAGTGATGCTAAGCATCACGCGCATAGATACGAGGCAAAAAAAACGGCGATACGATGGGGTATCTGAGATACTCCGTCGTATCGCTGCTGAGAATCTGGCCCAGTCTGTTTAAGAATATATATATTTTCATTCATTTTTTGGGCTCATGCCCATCACACTTAAAATGGCTTAGAAATTCTGTGGGGACACCATGAAAATATATAAGGATCATACACGATTAAGCCATAGCCACAGTAATGCCAAATATTCTAGTGCTATTTTATTAAACTAGCATCAGCAGTTCCGTATTAAATCTCCAGGTCAGCTTTAGTGCATAATAAATATATGTATAGCTTTAGTTTTATACATCATAGTAAAAATCCAGTTTTTATATACTTCCCCTTTGCAAGCAGAATCAATCTTGGTACAAAAGACTTACACATAGTAAAGCTGTTTTACATGGCTTTCCTGCATTCACAAATAATCATATGCTTTCAATACCATTTCCTTAGCCTTCTGGATAATCAATTAAATAGATAAGGAATGTGTGCTGGGCACAGAAAATATTGCAATTTAAGCAAGTTGTTGGTCTGTTCTGTCTGGGCAGGTGGATATAATGTCTAGCCAAGAATAATCAGCCTGTGTTCTCTTGTTTCTTGTAATTTCTTTATGAGGATTATTTCTTCTAATGGCATTTACTCATTTCATCATGGAGAGCCTCAGATACAGCCAAGAGATGTGCTTAAAGTGTCACTAAAGCAAAACCTTTATTTTTAGTTTTGGCTAGAATGGAGAGGGTTTAGAACTCTTGTCAGGTTTTATTGCTGTCTGTGTCCCTGTTAGAGAGAGTCCTGCACCCACTCATTACTAGTGTTGAGCAGAATATGCCATATTCGATTTCGCGATATATCTCGAATATATAGTCGAATATTCGAGATATATTCGCTAAATACGAATATTCGTGATATTTTTTGGAAAAGAAAATATTGCGAATTTTCGCTATTGCGAATTTTCGCTATTGCGAATGCGAATGCGAATCGCGAATGCGAAATTTTCGAGAAATGCGGAAAGGAGCACTCTGATTGGCTCAGAATATTCGTGATATATTACAATATACAATAATTGCGAATATTCGAGAAATGCGGAAGGAGCACTCTGATTGGCTCAGAATATTCGTGATATATTACAATACACAATAATTGCGAATATTCGGCAAATGCGGAAGGAGCACTCTGATTGGCTCAGAATATTCGTGATATATTACAATACACAATAATTGCGAATATTCGAGAAATGCGGAAGGAGCACTCTGATTGGCTCAGAATATTCGTGATATATTACAATATAAAATAATTGCGAATATTCGAGAAATGCGGAATGGAGCACTCTGATTGGCTCAGAATATTCGTGATATATTACAATATAAAATAATTGCGAATATTCGAGAAATGCGGAATGGAGCACACTGATTGGCTCAGAATATTCGTGATATATTACAATATAAAATAATTGCGAATATTCGAGAAATGCGGAATGGAGCACTCTGATTGGCTCAGAATATTCGTGATATATTACAATACAAAATAATTGCGAAATTTCGAGAAATGCGGAATGGAGCACTCTGATTGGCTCAGAATATTCGTGATATATTACAATATAAAATAATCGCGCGATATCGCTATTGCCGAATAATCGCATTGCGATTTTTCGGCAATATAAAATGAGCGCTGCAGCTACTTGGCCCAGGGTCTCTAATCATACCAGCAATGCTTTTAGACGTCGATGGGGATCTCTAGGATGTGATCTGTTCTAAAAAAAAAATTGAAAAAATTTGAATATTCGAAATAGCGAATATTCGCCGCGATATTCGTGTTATTCGCGAATACTCGAATATGCAATATTCGTAGCGAATATTCGCAATGCGAATATTCGTGAGCAACACTACTCATTACAGACCAACACAGACCCATTCTCCTGCTCTCCAGGATTGAGTCTGAAAGAGTGACTCCTCCCCAGGGCTTGAACTGACTCCAGTTGTAATCGGCGTGCGTCCTAAGAGTAGGACGTACGGCTCCTGGAGCCAGATAGGCAGGGTTTTCCTCCCCCAGCATCAGCCTCCACTGTCAGATCCGCTCTGACCTCGAGCCGCCCCTGGATCCCCTGGTTTCTCTCTCCCTCTGGAGCCCCCACCTGCCAGAAACCAGACAGGCAGACGGTGACAGACACTGCTAGGCAAGCCTGCACTATCCCTCCATCCCTCCTGCAATCCACCGCTTGGCTTCCCCCTGCTTCACCTGACCCCCCTGGCTTCCCTCCGTCACCCTTCTCCAGCAGGTAAGCCTTTCACTGAGGCTGCAGACGGCCGTCCTTTTGAGGACAGCAGCTGCTGCCACTTAAAAGCCCCTGCTATCTCCCTATCCACATCTCCCCTCCTATACCCCCTCACTACCCATCCGCCACCTGCCCTGCAATCCTTGGCAATTTTCAGCCATTTCTGGCATTTCTGGCTTCCAGGCCGGCATTTTTTGATACATCCGCGCCGGCCTGGAAGCAATCGCGGCAGCCGCAATTTAGGAAAGGCCGCGGTTTCACCCGCCGCCTAGTGGCGCGCCGCTTCTCACCCCCTCCAACCGCCACCAAAGTCCGAAAACGGACTTGAACCCCACCCCATACCCCCAGGAAAGTTACCTCACACCCCGGTCTAGTAATCCTGGCCCCAAATAGTAGCACCGATTCACCCAATCTGGAAGCTTTACCAGTCTGGATCCTGCGACCGATCGGCAGGCCATTTTTGCTACACCCAGCCCCAAATCTTAATGACCACTACAACTTGATCCAGGGGTTACCCGATCGCCTCTTACAGGGGTCAGGAAGGAATTTTTTCCCTGCCGGAGCATATTGGCCGAGCGCCGCCAGGGTTTTTTGCCTTCCTCTGGACCAAGCCAGGAGAGAGGAGTTTAGCCAATTCCTCTCCCCACTGCCCTAAAATCCACCCCCCCCCCTGGTGTATTGGCGAACATGGCATGTAGGCAATATTCTGCCGAGACCATTTGGAGTTTGAGGCAATGCGCCGCAATACTGCCAGCCATCACCAAAAAGGCCCTAAGAACTGAGCGACTATGGAGAACCAATCATAGATCGACGGTTAGACATTTCAGTCATTTACCCCAGGTCAAGCACATATCATGTGCTCTGATCAATACTAGATCGGCAGTAAAACACCGACTAGAAATCCGCGACTTCATTCAACAAAAGGATCTAGACTGTCTTTTTATTACAGAGAGCTGGCTCACAGCCGACTGTAACACCATTCTAGGAGAATTGGTGCCAGAAAATTACCGTATCATAACGGAAAACAGAATAGGGCAAAGAGGAGGCGGCCTGGCGGTGATCCACAAGACTCATCTTACGATCACCAAACCAGTCCGCCAAAACCCTCTTCCATTCATGGAAACCCTTACTCTGCAACTGCAAGCAAGTTCAAAGGAGACCGTCCACATTCTGCTCTGCTATAGGCCACCCGGCCCAAAATCGCAGCTGCTCTCATCATGGACGGATTTCTTCTCCACTTATACCCTCAACAGTAAACAACTTTTGCTGTTAGGGGATTTCAATCTCTGGGCCAATTCCTCACAAGACCCCATTGCCGACGCCTGTATTGACCACCTGGAAGGATTAGGATTGCAGCAACTAGTATGTGGGCCTACACATGCTTCAGGTCACACACTTGATCTTATTTTCAGACAAGCTCTGGAAATAAAAATTGGGGAAAATGAAAAATTGCCATGGACAGACCACCAGGCAATTATATTCAGTATTTCCACCATCCCCCCCGCAACAAAAACATCGAATCCAGTGGCAACACACTGGACTAGATGTCAGAAGAAGCTCCACTCGGAACTCTTCAAAACGACTTTAAGGAAAAAAATAGAAACAACCCAGCCGCAGCAAACGGCCGTTGAAACATTGAAAGCCATAAACTCGGCCATGCTACAGTCAGCCGACTTGGTAGCGCCGAAACGAATAACCCGCATTCGGAAAAACAACCGCAGCTGGTTTAACAACCAGCTGTCGTTACTGAAGCAAGAACGCAGAAGGGCAGAATCTGCCTGGAAAAGATGTTCTTCAGAGCTAAACCTATCCATCTACAAGGCGACCACAAGAAAATACCACAAAGGAATTTTCCAAGCCAAGAAGAATTATTTTTCGGAGGCTATCAACGGTGCCCAAAACCGCCCCCGCGAACTCTTCAAGATGGTCACCCAGACCATGAAACCAGGATGCATTGAAGCCCCCAGTTCGGACACACAAGAATTTTGCAATGAGCTATCGGATTTCTTCGTTAATAAAATCGAGGCAATCCGTGAAAGCATTCAGCAACATTTTTCTCCCCTCAGCCCCCCCTGTAGCCTCTCACACAGCACCCATAGTAATTCTCCGATATCAGGTAAGTTCACCCTGGAACCCATCTCCATCAAGTCCACTAAGAATGTCATTTGTACTCTGCGCAATGGCGCAGCGCCAAATGACATTATCCCCACAAAACTGCTGAAGGAATGCGCCGACATCCTGGCTCCTCCCATCACGCAGCTTATCAACCAGTCTTTCTTGGAGGGCATAGTGCCCTCACAGTTGAAAGAGGGTGTAATCCAACCCATCCTGAAGAAACCCTCCCTGGACCCCAAGGACCCACTCCACCGCCGTCCCATAACAAGCCTCAACGTATTCTCTAAGATAATGGAAAAAGTAGTGGTACAACAGTTGCAACTGCATCTAGATACCTACAAGCTACTTGACCCATTGCAATCAGGCTTCCGTCCCGGACATGGGACGGAAACAGCATTACTGAAAGTATGGGACGATGTTCTCAAGGCCGCAGACGAAGGAGAATCTTGTCTCCTGGTTCTGTTGGACCTAAGTGCAGCTTTTGACACTGTAGACCACAATCTGTTACTGACTCGGCTTTCTGAAGTAGCCAGGGTCGCAGAAGGCGATTTATCTTGGTTCTCCTCTTTTTTGGAAAACCGATCACAAACAGTGAAGCTAGGACCTTTTACATCTGAAAAACGCACAGTAACATGCGGAGTCCCTCAAGGATCGCCTCTGTCACCAGTGCTATTCAACATCTACCTTCGTCCTCTTTTTGAGATTATTAGCAGCCAAAAACTGCTTTATCACTCTTATGCAGATGACACGCAACTGTATTTCCGCATCTGCAATAGACAGGATCACCACCTCAATCTAGAGACATGTCTCTCTTTGATAGAGGACTGGATGACAAAGAGTTATCTTAAACTCAATGGAGCGAAAACAGAACTTCTTCTGTTTCACGCCAAGCGAAGGAATCAACCCTCAACAGCGTGGTCTCCCCCACCTATTTTGGGCAAGCTCATCACCCCTAGCGCCAAAGTCAAAAGCCTAGGGGTCATTCTAGACTCCTTTATGACAATGGACGCACAAATAGGGTCAGTGGTCAGCGGATCTCACCATCTACTGCGCCTACTACGCAGACTCACTCCGTTCATCCCTAAAGAAGATCTAGCGGTCGTGGTGGGAGCTATTGTAAACTCCAGGTTGGATTATGCAAATGCCCTCTACCTCGGTCTCCCCAAATACCAAATCGCTCGTCTGCAAGTCGTTCAGAATACGGCCGCCAGACTTGTGACTGGGAAAAAACCCTGGGAATCCATCTCACCTTCACTGAGAGCCCTTCATTGGCTGCCAGTTAAAGACAGAATCGCTTTTAAAGCCCTCTGTCTTACGCATAGATGTGTCCATGAGAATGCCCCCCTTTACTTATGCGAATTAATAAAAGCGCATAATCCAAATCGCGTTTTGCGATCCACGAATCAGAACCTGCTTCAGGTTCCGAAAGCCAACTTCAAGTCCAAAGGAGAAAGAAGATTTGCGATCCAGGGTCCCAGACTATGGAACGCTTTACCAACCAGCATTCGGTTGGAGGAGAACCACCTAGCATTTAGGAAAAAGGTCAAGACTTTTCTCTTTTGATATCAAAGGAGACAGGAACAACAAGCGCCCAGAGGCGATTCAGTTTGCATGTGCCGCGCTATATAAGTTTTCATTCATTCATTCATTCATTCTATCTGTCCTGTTTCCTATTATCGAAAGTATGAAAGTTTTGGGTTGACATCAGAACAGTAATAGAGGGAAAATCTTCCAATAGGGGCACTAGTTCTGGTAACCCTGGTGACACATCGGTATTTCTTCACTTTAGAGTGATTTCTTCTCACTTCCTGTTCTGGCTATGGGACAGGAAGTGCAGGGAAATCTCCCCAATGAGACACAGATAGCAAAAAAAAAAAAAAAAACTATCTGGAGTTATAGCCCTCCTTTACTGAAAAAAAAAAAGTTTTACCGTTAGTGACACTTTAAAGCCGACCTTCACCCTCCCGAGGACTATTCTTCCTCTCCACCCCTTATCCCTTTCTCTGTAGGAATATGTCACCTCCTCACTGCCAATTTTAACCCTGTAAATGCTGCACCACCACACCACAACCAGGGCAGTCAGGGCACTTTTCCAATCACTTGAATGGGTCATGTTTGGCAGCGGCACTGCCCGACAAACACGACAGGGCAAACATCAAAAGTTGTGGTGCTACAACCCAACTGCATGATAGAATAGGCTATAGAGGATCAAGTGCATTCACTGTCAAACGAGCTGAAATCCGCAACAGAAAAGTCTTTCGATGTAAGGTGTAAGTCGGCAGCCAGGCGAGTACATATAAAACCATTCTTTATTGCATCGAAGGAGTACAATTGTTCCAAATAAGAGCCAACACTGATACCTTTCAGCATACAAAGATTTATTCATAGTTGTACTTCATACAACTATGAATAAGGCGGCAGGCCTTTGTCGGCCTTTGTAGGCTGAAACGCGTTAGTGTTTGCTCTTGTTTTGGAAGACTGTACTCCTTTGATACAATAAAGAGTGATTTTAGATTTGCTCACCTGATTGTCAACCTAAACTTACATTACATTTGAGTGGTTAGATCTAGATACCCTGGCTAAATAACTCATGCTTTATTTACATGAGTTGAAGGACAATATGGTCTCACCATGTACATATGGATTTAAAAACTATAAGTAGGGGGAAAAAAGTCATATTTGAACATTGTCAAGATGATTTATATTAGGGCTTGCGTTAACCAGTTTATGTTCACTTGAGGTGAGTTTTGCACTCTCGTACAAATCTAAAGATGTAGGTCAAATGCACTTGTCAATGAATTCTGAATGTTTTTAGAAGTTTCCCAAGCTGAGGTCAAACTGATGCCCAGTGGTGTATTTAGGTTTTGTGCTGCCCTAGGACTGACTAAACTTGTGCACCCCCTAATTTAAATATGACCCACTCATTCCTGTCAAAGCTACACTCCTTTCTGTTTAAGACCTGCCCTGAAATTTTCAAGTGGGGACACTAGTTCTGAGGGTCAGGGGGCAATGGATTCCCTTTAATTTGCATAGATTTCCTCTCACTTCCTGGTTGGCTATGGGGCAGGAAGTAAAGGGAAATCTATGCAATGGGACAGGGATGGTAAAAAAAATTAACTGACAGGGGCTATAACCCTCCCTTACTCTATCCAAAATGAAAAAAAAATGTTGTCTATAGTTCTACTTTAAGTACAAATTTCTGATAATTTTATGAAGATATAACCATGGAAATAGTGCAGCAGAAAACATATAGCACAGTGGGGAAGGTTTGTGGTCCAGAATGATAGGACAGTCAAAATTAGAAGCAGCTAATTTGCCTCTCGGCCCAGTCCGCCCCATAAGAGCCAGCGGGGACTCTTTCTGTGCTGCTTCTCTGCAAAGTGCTGCCCTAGGCCTGGGCCTTGTTGGGCTAGACCAGGATACAGCATTTCTGATGCCATCAACACAGGTATATAGCCAGTAGACACACACCTTATTAAATATTAGAATATTGCACCTCTTCATGACTATAGTATACCCTTTTAAGTCCACATGAAAAATGCCTATGCATGTGAAATGTTAAATTACCTTGCACTAAGAACTAGAAATGCGCAATTATATGTGTTCCTACTTCTCAGGCTAGATGTCAAGTTGAAATATTAGTCATAGGGTTATTGTCAAGTTAACTGGCACATGCTGAAACTGCTATATGTTTTGTCTTTTTTTACTATATATTACAAGACAGACGACAAGAACATTAAAATGTGAAAATGTAAAACATGTAATAAGCAGAGGGTTAAACCCTTTGTCAAGTTTTTTTTATTGATGCTTGTGCTCCTCTTATGGACATTTACCCATCTGTTTGTCCTGGTGACACCTTTTACTGAGAAAGAAAGTGAGGTGATATTTTAACCAGTTCAGTTCTTTGGCTGTATGTAGTATGCCCAAAGAGAAAACTGTTGCAGGCTGTGGGCTTGAAAGTGAAAGTGATACAATGCCTCAGATCACTTTCACACAGAAGGCGACAGGTGACGCCAACCACCCCCTCTCTCTGTAAGCGGGCCCCCGTGGTTCATAAATTCTCCCACACTTAATGGAAGTCAGGATCACAACCGCTAGCTTCTGGAGGCAGAGACATGTTAAAGTGAGGCATATCCCTACCTCACTGTCCCATGTAAACAATGAAACTGGAAGTGATGATGATTTCATCACTTCTGGTTTCAGATTCATAATTTCCTGGCCGGTACAGCCAGGGGACACATCTAACTAAGCAGATCTGTGCTTGGTTAGATGCTTTGAAGGGCTGGAGAGACATTGGGGTCTATTAGACCCCTAATGTCTCCAAAAAGAATACCAGTCATCTGCCCAGTGCTATATCACATATCGCAAAGAAAAGTTCGCAGGCATTGTGGAAGGCTCTGTACTTGCTGCGGTCCCCAGAGAATCTTTCCGGAGTGGGGACTCTGGGTTTCTGGTGGCAACATCACTACGGAGGGGCAGAGGAAGTTCCAGATGCTGCTGGAGCTGCTGTAGGCAGGGTTTGGACGCGTCCCTTCAGACGGGTGTAGGCTTATTGCAAATTCCTTACAGCAGCGGTGAGACCGTCCAGATGACGGCATAAGTCCTCCATTGGAGACGCTCCCTGCGTGGGCTCAGACATGGCTGTCCGGTACTGTCACGTACCTGGTGGTGGAGCCCAACGTGCAGGGAGCGGCCTCTTGTAAGCCTCTGACTCAGCAGCCCCTGGTAGAGCAGACAGAGGGTCACGAGTCTAGAGGGGCACAAGCGCCTGATGGGTGGTTGGGTAGCCGACTAGAAGGGGTAGCAGGAAGGTGTGTAGTGGTCCTGGCGGGCTTCCAACAGCAAGCCGGAACGGATGGATGGCACTTGCGGAACAGGGATCAACTGGTGGCACGGACCGGGTTGAGCACAGGCGTGCGGATCAGGAGCCAAAGTAAGTCCCAAAGGAAGGTCAAAGTCCAGGCCGGGTCGGTACACAGGCAGGCAGGGATCAGAGCCAGGGGTCAGGCAAAAGCAGTGGTAAAACCTAGCCAGGAGGTCAGGGGCAGGCTGCAGACAGACGTGGTCAGAGAAAGCCGTGTCAGATGAACAGGAAGCAATTCTCATTCTGTAGACCTGGCAGCAAGAAGGAGATTGGCTGGACTGTTTTTATAGCGTCACTTGGCGGCAAAACGCCGCTAGCGTGCACGCGCGCCAACACGCCCACATCGGGACTGAGTTTTCCCATTGTTGTCATTGATGGCAAAACTGCTGGGACGTCTTCCATGACAGGTTAGTAATACAGGAATAAGGAAAAAACCCAATCACAGGAGTGAGTAAAGGTCGGACTTTGAGGCAAGGCGGAAGTATGTATAAAAATAATTATTTATTACAAAAATAGAAAAATACAGAATAGCAAAGACATAATATTGAAAAATAAATAAAATAGAATAGAACCATCTGGATTAATAATTCATGAGTGATAGACAAATCCTTTGAAGTCGCCTACGCGTTTCGCCATTGGGCTTCTTCAGGACGAGACAAGCAGGATTTTTTGGTAATATATAGATATTGTTTCATAATCTAGTACATCGTGGCAAGTGCATTCATCCAGAAAACTTTGGGCATTCCACAAAAAATGCCAAGATATCAGGGAGTCAATTGAGTGTCACTTCCAATGGTGTCAGAAAAATTGATCATCAATAGTCCAAGTTAAATGCATCAATGGTGATAATCCCATGATATCAAGGATTGAGTGATCAAATGAAAGACCAAGACAGGGTTGCAGGGGTTTTGCCAAAATATCGGCAAACGAAAGAGAACCCCTATTCTGAACAATCCTGTCGTAGAATTAAAGCTGGGGCAAGTTCTCACACAAAGTCAGATATGGGCATAGATGCAATGGAGATCCAAACACAGTTTGGGTACTCAACATATACGGTCAATAGAGCTTGCACAGCCAAACGCTTTATTGTTGGAGAGAGTCCGCGTATGCCCCAGGGTAACACCAGCAACCCCAATATATCCGGTATCGATATTGGAGCCCAGACTCACAAAATCAGTCTCTTTGTGGATGACGTGATTCTGATGTTGTCTAACCCGTCACGTTCACTACCAGAAATTCAAAAAGTCCTCACATGGTTCGGCAAGGTATCATTTTATAAAGCTAATGCCACAAAATCCCACATCCTTGACCTAGGCGTAGAACCTATAACACGTAACCTTTTTCAGCACCAATTCCCATACACCTGGCCAACAACCAGCATACCGTACCTAGGCATTAACCTTACGAAATCTACAAGAGACCTTTTTGCTCACAACTACATTCCACTGAGAACTAAAATCCAACAAGACCTCCACAAAATGGGTAATATCAAGTTTTCTTGGTGGGGGAGACTTGCTGCATTTAAGATGATACACCTCCCACAACTCTTATATATGTTCCGCAACCTGATGATTCCTGTCCCAATCAGTTATTTTAGATTATTACAGGCCATGCTAGCCAAATACATTTGGAAGGGGAAGAGATCTAGATGTCCACATTGCAAACTGATAAAACATAGACTTTTTGGAGGAGTAGAAAATGTAGACTTTAGAGACTATTTTTATGCTTCAGTATTGACCCAGATGAGAGAATGGTTCAGACGTGAACCATTGACCATATGGGGTGAAATAGAATCCACTTATAGCTCTTTGGGCCCTACCAATCTATGGTTGTTTGCAGCTCTTCTAGGCCAACGTACTCCACCTCACTTTTCACCCTCAATGATAGTTACCATTTAAACATGGCTTAAATTTTTAGCAAAACTTCAGATCCTATGGTCACTATGGACATCCCGCTTGTTGTTTTGTCACATATGATCGACCAACTATCTATCAAGCTGTGGCAAGCACACGGTATTACGCACATTAAAGACTTATATACCATTAACTCCCTTTAAACCTTTGAGCATCTACAGAAGGAATTCAATCTGCCTCACACAAGTTATTACCAACACATACAAATCCAACACAGCTTGGAGAGAATTCCAGCACACCCCCATGGGATACATCCCTCAGCATGGCTATTTCTCTCCGCAAGTACCCCGCAGAAAAAAGCTATTACACTATTCTACAACTTGCTCCAACAAAAACAATCCTTTGTTAAGTCCTCTTCCCACACACAATGGGAAAACGACTTGCAGCAATCTTATACGCCACTTCAGTGGCATAAAGCCTGCAAAATTACTCAAAAAGCATCACACTGCACCACTTTGTGGGAATTATCAGTTAAAATAACTCTGAGGTGGTATTATACACCAGCAGTGCTCTCAAAATGTAATATTCAACTCCCCAACTCCTGTTGGAGACAATGTGGTTGGAGTGGTGATCTTTACCACATCCTCTGGAATTGCCCTAAACTTCGATGCTATTGGAGCAACGTGTTTAGTATTCTCTCGGAATTAACCCAATCACGAATTACACCAGACCCAGCACTGGCACTCCTATCCCTAGGGATAGAGCTATTACAAAGCGATAAACAACATACGGTAGTTAACCTCCTACTTGCAGCCAGGTTATCGATCACCAGGAAGTGGAAAAGCCTTCTTCCCCCTACTATAGATGAGGTAATTGACCTGACCAATCTACACTGCACTCATGAATAACTACTCGCATCTTCACTAGGACGCCTTCATATAGCAACTGATATGTGGTCTCCGTGGTTAATCTAGTTCGCTCGCATTGAAAACTTTTCATCATGATTGAGTATGGATTCTGTTTGTATCTTCCTATGAAAGAGAGCCAGTATCCCACTGGATGCAGTGTGTTCCCGCAGGGGCATCCATGGGACCTGGATCTCCAATCTACTGTGTTAGCAAACCAATGTTTACTGATGAGCATTTGCCTACTCAAGCTTGAAACTATCCTATAGCACAATATCAATATGTTCGTAAACCCTCATTTTGACTAGACTAATTCTGTCTGTACCCGTTAATGCTGTCGACTTGCTATGCTTATATTGCATCTTTATTCAATGTACTGAATGTCAAGCATTTATGTTTAAAACTAATAAAAACCATTGAAACAAAAAAAGAGTACAATCATTCCATATAAGAGACAACACTGATGACTTTCAGCATACAAAGGTTTTATTCATAGTTTTACTTTATAAAACTATGAATAAGGCCTTTGTAGGCTGAAACGTGTGGGGGTTAGCTCCTATTTTGGACAATTGTACTCATTTGATGCAATAAAGAGTGATTTTATATTTACTCACCTGATTATCGACTTTAGCTTACATTCAAAGACATGTCTAGTACCCTATCTGGCTGCCTTTGCAGCTTAAGGGTGGCAGTCACATAGTTGCCAACAGTCCCAATTTTCCAGCAACAAATCTGATTTTGGGACCCTCGTCCCAATTTTAGTTTGTCACCATTATTTTCCCGGGATTTTGCTTTTGTCCCAGGAAAATGGGGAATGTTTTTGGCTAAAAACGGCAGCGGCTACACAACAATGTCTGCTGCCGCCGCCACGAGTTTTATTTCCCCTTGTGTTCAGTGCAGAGGAGAGGGGTAGTCAATTGGCTTCTTTTTTCAGTGTACAAATAGAAAATTCTATTGTACACTAAAGCCTATTGGCTACAGGGATTGGTGACCCCTCCCCGCTCTCCACTGAACACAAGCTGGAAGTGATCAGCCTCCACCCGCCGCCGCCGACAACCCTCCGCCCCTGTGTGTCCGATGAGCCAGGGGAGGGGGTCCACTGGCTGGGGACAACACTGATGGTCCTGGCTCACCCCTTTCACAAAGCTCCATTTGGAAAACCCCCAGCTTGGCCTAGTACAGCCACACATCCTCACGCATGCGCACCACAGGTACCATGTTGTGGACATGGCTCTGCTGGGTATTGTAGTGTAGTGTAGTGTATGGGCTGTGTAGTGGATAGTGTAGTGTGGTAATCAGTGTAGTATGATAATCAGTGTAGTATGGTAATCGGTGTGGTAATCAGTGAAGTGTAGTGGACAGTGTGTAGTGGACAGGTAGGTCAATGTACTGGTCAGTATAGGAATCCATACCTCCCAACCCGCACGGATTCTGCGGGACTTTCCCACACAGACTGCATCTTCCCGCAGTCCCACAAACAAGTTCATTTTTCCGCACAGGAAGCTGTGCAAGAAGGGGGAGCACAGAAGGAGGAGGAAAAGGTCTGAGGGGAGACATGCTACATGACCGGAGCGGTGTGTGGACTGCGGCAGCTGAAGGAAAGAGATGAACCGACAGGCTGTGCACAGGTGTGAGGCAACAATTACAGTCCACGGAACCCCCCCCGCTCAACAACTCGGACCCCCCCGCTCAACAATTTCAATCCGCGGCATGCATCCCCCCGCTCAATAACTTTATTGAATGAATGTCCCGCAGTGAATTTTTTAAATGTTGGGAGGTATGGGAATCGGGTAGGTCATTGTAGTGGACAAGTATTTTTTTTTTTGGGGATGAAGCGCACACAAATGAATGCCCCGCCCATAATTATGGCAAGGCTCCGCCTACATGCAAAAAAATGTGTCCCATATTTTTTTTGTATAATTTTGGCAATTATGCAGTCAGTGGTAAATGCATGGCTCAACTGTGCCTTGTAAACAAGCCCAAACACTGTTAAATACCTGTTTATGTGTCTGATAGTCAGAAAGTTTTAGACATACTAAGACCTGTATACCAGTCTGCCCACATCTAGTACAGTTAGATGCAGCAAACTGGTTGGAGGGTAGAAATAAGGGCCTATATAAATGAAGCCATTCTCAGTGATGTATAAATGTCTAAACGTCTGGGCTACAGTTTAGGTACCATGATTTATGAAGACATGTTTGTATTGACATACTGATGTGTTACAGAACTAACCCAATCGAAAAGCCTTGAAGGAGATGTAGTCTCTGCAGCACTTGCAATAACTTCAGTAGCTGTGTTATCACATTACAGAAACTTAAAAAAACATTGACATTTATTGTTGCCATCAAACCACAGGAAGGTTTGCGGAGAGAAAGCTATTACAGTCAGCCCACTCTGTCTCATTAGCCCTAGCAAGAGTTCAAGCCCTTGTGTCTATAGGGGCAAGTAAAATTATGGAAAAATAATGCATCTACTTCTCACATACTGAAATAGACTTACAAAAAAAAAATGCATTCACATCTGCTTTTACAAGATTCAAGTTGGACAAAATAATGTAAAATTCAGGAATTAATGAGTACAGTCTTGGAGCTAGAAGATATCATTTTTAAAGTGACCCAGTTGCTAGATTAACCACTTCAGCCACGGAAGATTTAGCTGCTCAATGACCAGGCCATTTCTTGCGATACGGCACTGCGTCTCTTTACTTGTGCGGTTGTGCAACGCTTTACCCAAACAAAATTAATGTCCTTTTTTTCCCCACAAATAGAGCTTTCTTTTGTTGGTATTTGATCACCTCTGCGGTTTTTAATGTTTGTGTTATAAACAAAAGCGTACATTTTGAAAACAAAAACAATATCTTACTTTTTGCTATAATAAATATCCCCCCCCCCCAAAAAAAAATATTTTTTCCTCAGTTTGGGCTTATATGTATTCTTCTACATATTTTTGGTAAAAAAAAAAAATCACAATAAGTTTATATTGTTTAGTTTGCACAAAAGTTATAGCATCTACAAAATAGGGGATAGATTTCTGTCATTCTTTTTCTTCTTCTTTTTTTTTTTCACTAGTAATGGCAGTGATCATCAATTTTTATGGGACAATGATATTGCGGTGAACAGATCGGACACTTTTGACACTTTTACTGTATAAATGTCACTGGCAGAGAAGGGGTTAACACTAGGGGGCGATCAAGATGTTAACGGTGTTCCTTAGTAGGTGTTCTAACTGCGGGGGAGGGGACTGACTAGGAGGAGAAAGAGATTGGTGTTCAACACACGATCTGTCTCCTCTCCCCTGAGAGAACCGGGATCCTGGTTCCTGCTCTGTCATGAGCGATCGTCGGTGACCAACTGTCATTGCATTGGCTCCGGTGGCCAAAAGGCGAACCAACGTAAGGTAATGTATTTTTGCCCAGGGGAGCGAACCTGCCACAGTACAACTGCGCCGACTGATCGAGAAGGGGTTAACAAAATTAAAGTACACACATCCTGTAAGATAAGATGTTTGTACCTACTGTTAAATCCTTTTCTGTGAGTCTATGGAGGGATTTAGACATTCTTATAATTCCTAGTTTGTCTGGTTATACCACCACCTAAAGAAGAAATGGACACTGATAACAAAATAGTCATTGACCAGCACAGGGTGACTCCACCCACAACCATCATGCAAAATTTTTGTAGCAAAGTAGTACTAAAAGCATGGAATAAACATGAAGTGGAGGGATCAGTGTCTCTCAATGAACTACAAGAAAATAATTTTATGGTGAATGTATTATTGCCTAAGAAGGGACTGTTATGCCGCAAACAGACCATAAGACATTCTGACAACAAAACCGTGGATTTTTTTCCAACAGATGTTGGCTAAAACTTGCATACACACGGTCAAACAAATGTTATCGGAAGTTCCGAACGTCAAGAATGCAGTGAAGTACGATGAGCTGAGAAAAATGGAGTTCAATAGCCTGCTTCTGCTTGATTCCGAGCATGCATGAAATTTTGTGCGTCGGAATTGTGTACACACAATCTGAATTTTTGACAACACGTTTTGTTGTCGGAAAATTTGAGAACCAGCTCTCAAACTATTTTTGTCGGAAATTCAGACAGCAATTGTCCAATGGAGCATACACACAGTTAGATTTTCCGACAACAAGCTGACATCGAACATTTATATAGAGTTTCTAATCAGTTACAACACACAAACAGCACAAAATAAAAAGGTGGGGGGTGGAGGGAACAAATGAGGGTAAGAGATTTGGGGGACAGAAGGAAGGGTTGAGGAGGGGGAGAGTTTGGTCCCAATGTTTACTCACAGGCTGGACCCCGGAGGCTCAGGCTGACTTTATGAAGAGGAGATGCGCTGACCCTCTCTGCATGGTGGCCTGGCTCTTGATTTGATATATTAATAGCAGTGCAGCCATTGGCTCCCACTGCTGTCAATCAAATCCAATGACGTGGGTGCCAGGGGCAAGGCCGTGTTCGGCATTCGTGTCTATGGATGCAAATGCTAGACTCATGAGTGCGCCCAAAAGGTAACCCCCCTAGGAGAGCACTTTTCCTAGGGGGCTTATCTGATGCATGGAGGAGCCGCGAGAGCCGCCGAGGAACCCCAGAATTCGAGGATCTGGGACACTCTGTGCAAAACGAGCTGCACAGTGGAGGTATGTATGACATGTTTGTTATTTTTAACCACTTCTGCCCCGGAAGATTTGTCTGCTCAATGACCAGGCAATTTTTCCCGAAACTGCACTGCGTCGCTTTAACTGACAATTGTGCGGTCGTGTGACGCTGTACCCAAACAAAATTGATGTCCCTTTTTCCCACAAGTAGAGCTTTCTTTTGGTGGTATTTGATCATCTTTGCGTTTTTATTTAATATTTTGTACATTTTGCTATAATAAATATCCCCAATTATTTTTTTTAAGTACATTTTTTCCTCAGTTTAAGCCGCTATGTATTCTTCTACATATTTTTGGTAAAAAATTGCAATAAGTGTATATTGATTGGTTTGCATAAAAGTTATAGCATCTACAAAATAAGGGATAGATTTATGGAATTTTTATTATTATATATTTTTTTACTAGTTATGTCAATGATCTGCGATTTTTATACTGCGAGATTATGGTGGACAGATCAGACACTTGGTGGGTGGGCCTTAATGCCAAGCAGCCGTATATATATACTGTATGTGGCCCTGTTAAAACAACTTACAGCGCTGAGAGCGCACTCCCAGCATGGTATCTGGCGGGTATCGGAAAGCTCCCGATGCATTCTAGTGATCAGGAGCTTTCCAATCATGTGACCGCTATGACAGCCAATCACTGCAAACACATGATCAGAAACTGCACCTCCCAGCATCTGAAACCCCTTTAAAGACCGGGAGGCACCGGCACCAAGTGGTTAATAACTTAGCTGTCTTGTTTTGAATTAATATGTTTATGACTTTGATATGCAAAAGGGATAGATGTTAAGCTTGCAATAAAAAGATTTATGACTAAGCTGTTTTGTTTTTTAACATTAATATATATGCGAATATAGAATTCTTTTTTAAACCAATAATAAAAGGCTGCAGCCAAGTTATCTTGCAAAAGGTTATCTATGTCAGTTATTTTATTTAGCATACCGCCAGCAGTCTCATTTGTCTTCCTGAAGAAACAGTGGCTGGCTGGTTAAATAATTGACTCTTACAATTCTCCCAGTCTCATAGCGCACCCAACTGTTCCAGATAGTGCCTATATCCCTCTTTTCACCTCATTTGGCCCTCATTTTGGTCTGATAGAAATAGTTTTATATAAAATGCACTTTTGATCTTAAAAAAGTGTTTCCCAGTGCTAAACTTTTCACCAAATTTCTAAATTGCTGCATTTGTAAAAAGCCAATATAAAGCAATAGTAGTGATATACAAATCATTGTGGGTTTAACTAATCTTTTTTTTGTATAATTCTCCTTTAAGGGGCGTGTCAAATTTCTACATACTTTTGCTAATAGGTGTCCCTTGTTCCAATCTCAAACAATTGGAAGGTATGCAGTCTGAACCACATCTTGGCAATGCAGGTAAACTTTTGGTGAATTGGAGCTTTACAAGGGGTGGGGGGACTGGTTGCTGGTTAATGTTAAAGGCAGAAACTACATAGACCAAGCAGGAGGTCCTGGGCCTCCACACCATCGTGTCCCTATGCAAAAACAAGAAAGAGTTCTTTGTATGATATGGCCCCCAGTTCAGATACTTGCCTTATAGAGGTGATGACGACAAGAAACACCACCTTGTGGTTAAGAGTAGAGAGAGGAATGTCTCTGGATTCACATGATGCTGAATGAAAGATGGAAGTCAAGCCACCATAGACACACCTAGTGTCCCTGAAATATACAGTTCCTAGTAAATGGAGAAAGAAGAACCATCAGGCACATCAATGTAAAAAGTGCAATTGTTACAAGTTGAATAAAGCTAGTATTGGGACACAGAATAGAAAAGGTAAAGTTCATTTTCACACATTGCCCTGCTAATGGCACTCTGTTTTCACATGACATGTTAAGGACCGACTTTGCCCTTATTGACCACCCCCCCCTTTTTACCTTCCAAAATAATAACTGACACTGGTGTGGAGTAAAGTTGGCCTTACGGCCTATTTATTTAACAAAATTAAATTCACATAAATAACCATATCTGCCTGCTTCACATCACCAACTTCTCGCTTAAACGATATAAACAATCTTTGACTAAGCATTTAATGAATGCTGCAAAATCTCTGATACCACTCCTCTGGAAGAGTGTTACCCCTCCATCCATTCAGGACTGGCTGAGGAAAGTGTCGGAGATCTGTTATATGGAAGACACTCTCGCCCAGACTACCGAGAGTTCCAAGACGTACCACGACACGTGGTCTCCGTGGTTTGCTTTCAAAGCTTTAAGTGCATATGATTCCCTAATGTGTCAGTAGTGGGGAGGGTGAGCTGAGCTACAGTACCTGTGCCTGTCTGTTTGAAGACATGTCTAGGAGCGGGTGGGTCCCACCTGCTGATTAAATAGTCCATTGACTTGACCCGCTAAGAGTCCTCTAATGAGTCCATCCTCCCCCCATTTTCCCTCTCTCACCCCTTCCCTTTCTTTCTTTTTTCTTTCTTTTTCATTTCTACCAGTCTTTTTGTCTCTCTTATTTCCTGCAGCTTGCAGTCAAGGCTGCCATGTAATGGTTTACTATATCAAAGATAGCTGTGATGGTCTAACCTATATCACTATATCGACCTCTTGTGGTTACTAGTGTTGAGCAGAATATGCCATATTCGATTTCGCGATATATCTCGAATATATAGTCGAATATTCGAGATATATTCGTTAAATGCGAATATTCGCGATATTTTTTGGAAATGAAATGATTGCGAAATTTCGCTATTGCGAATGCAAAAAGGGCATGAAATTTCGAGAAATGCGGAAGGAGCACTCTGATTGGCTCAGAATATTCGTGATATTTTATAATACAAAATAATTGCGAAATTTTCGAGAAATGCGGAATGGAGCACTCTGATTGGCTCAGAATATTCGTGATATATTACAATACAAAATAATTGCGAATATTCGGCAAATGCGGAAGGAGCACTCTGATTGGCTCAGAATATTCGTGATATTTTACAATACAAAATAATTGCGAATATTCGGCAAATGCGGAAGGAGCACTCTGATTGGCTCAGAATATTCGTGATATATTACAATACAAAATAATTGCGAATATTCGGCAAATGCGGAAGGAGCACTCTGATTGGCTCAGAATATTCGTGATATTTTATAATACAAAATAATTGCGAAATTTCGAGAAATGCGGAATGGAGCACTCTGATTGGCTCAGAATATTCGTGATATATTACAATACAAAATAATTGTGAATATTCGGCAAATGCGGAAGGAGCACTCTGATTGGCTCAGAATATTCGTGATATATTACAATACAAAATAATTGCGAATATTCGGCAAATGCGGAAGGAGCACTCTGATTGGCTCAGAATATTCGTGATATTTTATAATACAAAATAATTGCGAAATTTCGAGAAATGCGGAATGGAGCACTCTGATTGGCTCAGAATATTCGTGATATTTTATAATACAAAATAATTGCGAAATTTCGAGAAATGCGGAATGGAGCACTCTGATTGGCTCAGAATATTCGTGATATATTACAATACAAAATAATTGCGAATATTCGGCAAATGCGGAAGGAGCACTCTGATTGGCTCAGAATATTCTTGATATTTTATCGTAATTTCGCAAAAATGCGAATGAGAAATTGATTGCGGAATTTCGACAGTAACACTCTGAAATCGAATATATGTGTTATTTTAGCTAAAAACAATATTGCGAATTTCTCGAAAATAATTGCGCGATATCGCTATTGCTGAATAATCGCATTGCGATTTTTCGGCAATATAAAATGATCGCTGCAGCTACTCGGCCCAAGGTCTCTAATCATACCAGCAATGCTTTTAGACGTCGATGGGGATCTCTAGGATGTGATCTGTTCTAAAAAAAAAAAGAAAAAATACGAATATTCGAAATAGCGAATATTCACCGCGAAATTCGGAATATATCGCGAATACTCGAATATGCCATATTCGAGCCGAATATTCGCAATACGAATATTCGTGAGCAACACTAGTGGTTACTCTGCTGCTCTCTATACGTCTTGTAGGTACATCACTTTTAGATTGTGGTGCTATGATGTAAACCCACACTGTTGTTTTTCGTTTGACCTTTCTACCTCACATGTTCTTTACAAGGATTTTTGTAATGTGCCTACGCTTTGATCTGTATCGCTTTATTCTCTACAATAAACTTTTGATGTTTAAAAAAAATAACCATATCAATAAAGAACTTATACACAACTTTTAAACCTCCTGGTGGTCAGATGGACCACACTTCCAATTGGCCACTGGGACAATAACTGTTCAACTTCAGCCTCAGTCGCAGACCCCAGACTCGGAGGCAATACACCTGTCCACAGAGACCAACACATTAACTCCCTCCTGGTCGACCCGCTTTGCCCGGAAGGTACCCGTATCCCCCATATCACCTATGGGTACAACTGTTACTCTTGAAACTTCCTCCTTTCTTCCTCTCGAGAAACCCCAAAAAACACCGCCACCGCACGCAAGGGCAAAGCCTTACCCTTGTGTGCACCTCCACACCCGAAGGTCCCTCTGTACTCCCTCCTGCAAGCTCAAGGCCCACAAATCAATGCCCACCTCGTTGAGGTGGACAACATCCCTCCTCAGATACCGCCAAGTGTCAACCTCTATCTCCCTGTGCCTAACCACCAGGCCCCCATTCCTGACCACAAAGCGCCCCACCTCCTTATTCACCTTGACCCGGGCCTTGTTAATCTTTTCTGCAGACCAGGCCTAACGCCAATGCACCCTTCCAACCATCTCAGACCAAACAATTACCATCCCAGGAAACAAATCTCGCAAGCGCAAAAAATCGCACTTGACATCCCTAATCAGTTGGCACATGGACCTGACCCCCATGACGTTGCCCCCAACATGTAGTACCAATACGTCCGGTGCCCTGCCCAAACTGGTAAACTTCAGAAACTCCGGCATCACCCTGCTCCACACCATGCCCGGAAAACCCTATCCACCGAACCTTCACTTCCTAGACTGGAAACCCCATCTGCCGCCCGGTGGACCGGATCTCCGGCCGCCTGGCCCCCCAAGACACTTAAGAATGCCCAAAATCCAAACCAGACATGGCTCACCACCTGGAAAACAAGAACACAAAAACACCAAACATATCAATCAGTCCCAAAAGAACACCCAGATTAGCCCTCCCCCTGCTGCAACCCTCGTCCAAATCCCCTAATCATGCAACAAATAAGGGCGAACGTACAGTCTAAACCTGTCCGAATCCCAACGCCCAATCCACTTGACCGCGCCTGCATCCAATCCCGCCCTAGCCGCCTCCTTGGCTGCCCCTATCCTAAACGAATGTGTAGCATACTCCTTGGGAACGTACCCCGCTGCTAACACACACTTCCGGAATACCGCTAAAAACTGAAAGCGGGATAGTGCTGAGCCATCCTGGTGCAATAAGAAGGACCCATCGAGTTCAGGACGCATGGAACAAAATTCATCCACCGCCCGTACAGGACAAATGGTCGCACCAGGCACTCGAAACAGTGTTAGTCGCATGCCCTAACCCCTTTGATCCACTTTTGACTGGCGCACCCAAACTTTGACCTCGTCCCCACTAAGCTCTACATCGCGTTCCAACAGGCCCCCATGGGCTGTCCTGGACGCGCTTACTAACTCACCAATTCTAAGGCACGCGCAAACGCTGCCCGGAACAGAGCACACTCGTAGGCCAAGCTGCAGACCAACTGAAGGTGTCGAAATAAACACTGCAACATTGCAAATGACACCGGGCGGCGACCGTCCGCAGTCCTACGTCCCCTCCTATACCCCTTCACTGCCTGCTTCACCCAAAAGTCCTTGGTAAAATCCCTGCTGCCGTGCCATTTGAAAAGAAATGCCATGCCAACCAAAATCGATCACAGACACCGAGACCCCGTCCTCCATTTTCAGCGTAAGAAAATACAGGAACGCCGGGCCAGCCTCCTGCCCTACCTGTGGAATCCCCAAACCATCAACAAAATGTTGCCAGTCCCGCCATACCTTAGAGTAGGCGTGCCAGGTAGCCCCACTCACCGACCGCTGAATCCACAGCGCCGCATGCCCAAAGCAACATCCCACATCCAGTCGGGACAGGGGACTCGGTGCTGATCCGCTGCTGGCGCCAACTCCCGGAATTTGTCCCGGTAGGTGCACAGCATACACAAACAATTTCAAGTTCATGCACCTAAAAACCAACTGACGCAGCAACCGCACCACCGGCAGTGAGGCAGCCGACACGCGGTTCACCACTTGTACGACGCCCAGATTGTCGCAGTTGAGGCGCACTTTCCGATTCCGAAACGACTCGCCCCACAACTCCAGAGCCACTCGAAGGTTTCGAACAAGGCACAAGAGATGGAACAACCCATGGGCAAACAACGATCCACATAGTATGCTCCATCCCAGGTGCAGCCCAGAAAACTAAAGCTGTCCGGGTGGACCGGGAGCAGTCAAAAGGCCGATTCCACATCCGCCTTAGCAATGAGCGCTCCTTGTCCGCACTTTCGTACCCACGACACCGTCGCATCGAAAGAAGTGTACGAAACCGAACACTCCTCTGAAGCAATAGCTTCATTCACCGAACCGCCTTTCGGGAAGGAAAGGTGATGGATCAGGCGAAACTTGAGCGGCTCCTTCTTAGGGACTACACCCAAAGGAGAAACCACCAAGTCCTTCAGCGGAACCGCCGGAAAAGGCCCGGCCATCCGCCCCAATTGCACCTCCTTAGCGAGCTTGTCAGCCACCACCGAAGGATGCAAGAAGGCGGACTTCAAATTGTTTGCTTCTGGGGGATAACTAAAAGGGAGCACGGGATCCGGAAACCGCTAGTAAAGCTGTCCTCCAACAACCTGGCGGCGCGCCTGTCTGGGTACCTATTGAGAAAGGGGAGCATCCTTTCCACCCGAACCGGAGTCGACCCCTTTTCCCACAGAATCTCCGGGATGCCCTTTCCCCCGCTTAAAACACCTGGACAAGGAATGGGAGCCCCCGCACCCTGAACAAGTGTGCTTGAAACGGCAGCTCGTTCCATATTTGCATGTACTGTCATTGAACTGCCAGCAATAGCCCCAACGCTTTTCAGTCAGCTGTCCCGAGGCCAAGGCCGAGACACCTCCGACCCCGTACGTACGCTGAGCCTCACAAATAGACTGCTGGTAAATGAATAAACCCGAGCAATGCTCAGGGTGTTTTTCCCCGACCACGCATGCCAAAATCGAAAAGGTCTTCAGCCAATTGGTAAACGTGCAAGGAATCAATCGATAACGCCGCTTCTCCTCGTCCACCTTCTTACACTCCTCTGGCTTCAATCTGTCTAGATTGAACTTCTCCAGTGGTAGCAACGTGAAGATCTCCACATACTCCCCCTTCCAGATCTTCTCCCACACCTCCGCCTTGAGATGTATTCCCAAGGGGGCCTCAAAGCAAAAATAAATTTCGCTCTTAGCCGCATCCACCAGCCGTACCGCCTCCTTCTTTTTCACAACCGCCTCCACTACCCCCTCGGACAAGGATCCCCCAGACCCACCAGCCTGCGCCTCCACCGCCGGTGCTCCCTCACTTGAGGCCGCTGCCACCGCCGTGGGCGCCCCTGGAGCCGCAACCGAGGTGGTCTCCACCGGTGCCACCACCGCCGGCTCAACCGAGGACCCCCGGACAACTGCCGGGGAGTGTATCCCACCGCTGCCAGGCCCAAAATGCTGTACCAAACCTAGCAAGCCCAGCCATAAGTCCTGACTCTTCCCCCGCCCCCTGACTCGCCAATACCCCGCCCCCCGCAGTCCGTGCACTAACCGAGCTAGCCCCCACCCCCTGCCGACCTTGACCTATCAAATCCTGTAACAAAGCACAGATGGTAGAAGATGTATTAGACTCACTGGGCTGCCGTGGACCAGGTCCCCGATCCGCTGCACCGCCATCCACCGCCGACCGATGTCCCGGGTCCTCACCGCTCTCTGACCCGGACAGCTCCCCCTCCGACCTGGCCGCACTCCTGGCTGGCGAGACATCCACCTGTTGCACTCCCGTCAGACGTGACCCGGATGCCGAGGGTCCCTGCCGCCGTCCACTCTGCCATCCTCGCCCTGAAGCACCGGACCCGCTCGCGACGTCCATCGATGGACTTCTGCCCCGTCCCCAGGTTCTGGCATCGCTCGTCCGCCCTCCAACATCCCGCACAGCAGCCCCTGCTGGCTCGCTTCCAGATGAGTTGGGACCCCCGGCCGCACCCGATGCCTGGCCTCTGGCCCGTTGGTAAGGTCTCCCTCGCCGAGTCGCAGGACTGCCCTGGCCTCCCCCGGCAGCCTCGACCGCATCATCCGACATCTCCGCCGCGCTGTAGGAGAAGAGCCCGATGAAGTGCTCGCACCCCCCGCCGCCAAGCTCTGTCCACGCCGAGGATTCCTCCCGGCCCCCCGCAGACGCTGGTGGAGAGCGCCGCGAGGCTGAAGCCTGAGGGCCCCTGTCGGGTCTCCCATCCTGCCGCCCAGCCCCCGGGGAGTTGTCTGGTGAGTACCGCTCCGGAGGACTAGACCTCCGAGCGCTTGCCGCTGCTGCTCCCCCCCCCCGCCTGGCGCCGCCGCCGGGCCACCCAGTGCCGCTGCCACCTGCGCCCGCACCCAGTCCGATCCCTGGGCAGATACCGCCGCCCACAATTGTGCCACGTTGTTCCTGCAGCTAAAATGGAGAAGTGATGCAACGTCACTTCCTCCCTGCCGAGTATAGTGGCCAGTCCCTCCTATTCCAGGTTGACCTCCCCTCCCCTTAAAGCGGCACCTCTCTTCCTCCCCTGCCTTAAAACGGCCACCCCCTGACCACACCAGGTTCCCCAGCGGTCCCCCCCTGTCATGCCGTCCCTCCTCTTACTGGTTCCCTTTCAGCTCCGGGACTCTCTATACTGGTTCAGACATGTAGCCAGGAGCTGGCTATTATGCCTGCAATTCAGAGACATTTTTGCTGTGTTATTAATGTGGGGTTGGCTCCCTCTAGTGTTTGCTGGACTCTATGTGTCATTTCCTTTTCTTGTGACAAAATTCAGAGCAAAGCATTGTGTGATGTGTAGTTCGGAATGCTGACGTTTCAAAGCCAGCATGACTGATCTGAACTACAATTAACAGAATGCTGAGTGGACAGAACAGACTGCTGAGAAAGGATATAAAACGGGCTGGTGTGGCCTAGAACAGCCTCTTGGGATGCTGTTTGAGTCTGCCAGCAGGAGGTCTGTGTGATAGCGAGCTGCTGTTGATTTGTGGCCAACACAGCGGGAAGCGGTTAAGCTTTACTCAGAGGGACCTCAGTGGACAGCATTGCTTCTTCCCTGCAGCGGACCAGAGGGTGTTCCAGATCATCCAGAGATGCCTGCAGTTCAGATTCAAGTGAATGGTGCTGTGTGCACCATTTCCCAGAGCCAGGATACAGAGAGAGTTCCTGATAGTCTTCTTCATCACTTTCTGTACATCGTTGCCAGCTGTATCTGAGTACCAGAGTGGTGAGCGGGCTTAGCCCATCTTGTTGTTATAAGACACTGCTTTTAGACATCATTCACACAATTCAGCTTGGTGGTAGTTTTAGTTCCACTGGAAGTCAATCCATAGGCTATAATGAACACTGAAAGCAGACATATATGCCTTGTTCACATTATTGATTATTGTAGCTACACTGGATAACACCCTTAGGTTTATATGAGAGGAAGTTAAAATACAACAAGGATACCTTAAAGTTCTGCCAAATTTGCTATACCTTATTATCAAAGATTACCTTAGTTACAATACAACAAGGCTAGCTGAAGACATCTGGATTTCAAGGAATACCCTTTTACCTTTCGTTATTCTTTTTTCCCCTCATCTGCTTTAATTGTATCAGACTTCATTTAAAGGGAGCCTGCCAATTTGAATATAATAGTCTGCATATTGTTTTCTTTATGTTGTGCAAGTTTTAATGGCCTATGGGTTGAGGAGACAGAAGGGAGGAGACAGACATAGAAGATACAGTGCTAGCTCTCTACCCTCCTGCTGACCTGTTCACATAGGTGTCTGTGATTGGGTTGATATCTGTGTTTATTGACAGTTGAAGGAACTTTGGATCATTATATTGTCTTTTTCATAAGTATAGATAAAATATTTGTAAGAGTGCCTTTTTATTATCTTACAGTGTTGAGATATACTTATTTCTGTGTTCTCACTAATTAAAACTTGAACTGTTTTATTAATACTGCATGAGTCTCTCTTTATTAATACAGTTAGTAAAATAACTGAACCCAGGGTGTCAG
This sequence comes from Rana kukunoris, assembly GCA_029574335.1. Taxonomy (NCBI): domain Eukaryota; kingdom Metazoa; phylum Chordata; class Amphibia; order Anura; family Ranidae; genus Rana; species Rana kukunoris. The sequence continues at coordinate 116,270,397 of CM056056.1, forward strand.
AGGAAATTGAGGATCTGCAGAGTCAACGTAATCAGTGGGGTAGAGTCTATTAGCAGTCCTTATGGGTGTACCACTAAAGACAGTTTTAGATACAGCTAAGGTAAGTATCCTCAATACAGCATTTGTCTGCTACATCCACTCTGCTCTGGACTAACAAATCCATAAGGAATACCCAGATATACTGGCCTGACCTGAATAACTGAGTCAACCCTGTGTGAAAGGGCCCTAACTGACTGATTAACTTTATCTACAAGTACTGGTACTGGAGAAACTTTAAGGCCACGTACACATGTTCGATCATGTGCACGGCCTATCGAACCGTTTTCCAGCGGACCAAAGTTTAAAAACATACTTTAAAACCTGTTCGATGGAAACCTGTCCGTCGGACAGGTTCGATGGTTAGTACACATAATCATCGGACCAAAAACCCGCGCATGCTCAGAATCAAGTCGATGCATGCTTGGAAGCATTGAACTACGTTTTTTCATCACGTCGTTGTGTTCTACATCACCGCGTTCTGGTCCGATCGGATTTTGGTCCGATGGTGTGTACCCACATCAGACCAACAGACCACTTCAGCGTGGTCCGATGAAAACGGTCCGTCGGACAAGTTTCATCGGACCTGTCTGATCGTGTGTACAGGGCCTTAAGGATTTCATTTATCTGGTATTAATTTACCAGCATCTGTTGATATCAAAAAAAATCTTCCAAACAAAACATGTCCATTCTCCTGAGAACACTTGCAAAAAAACGAGGCAATATGGTTGTGGGTCTGGTTACCCTATGCTGGCCATTGGCCAACAACTTTTTTTGTTGCCAGTGTCCATTTCTCCTGTAATCAGTGTTATAAGTTGACAGTCTAAGAATTTTAGGAGTTTCTGTGTCTCTCAATGAGTCACATGTCTCTGAAAGACCTATGGGCATTGCTTGTATCTTTTTTAAAAGCCAGCAGCTACTAATAGTGCAGTTGCTGACTTTAAAAAAAATTGACACTTATCTGTCCAGCGTGCCCACAATTGCTCGTCCCTCAGATGCTGCACCACCATCCTCGGTGAGGGAATCAGGAAGTGAAGCTTTGTGGCTTCACTGCCCGGTTCCCCACTGTGCATGTGCGATTCACGTGGCGCATTGTAACTGGTCACGGGTCTCTCTTCCTGGGAACAGTGTGTTTCCCAGAAGACAGCGGGTGGGGGAGGGTTGTGGCGTGACTCTCACAGGAGTCAAAGCCTGGAAGTGGGTGCAAATACCTATCTTAGACAGGTATCCGCACCCCCCTGAAAGGTGCCAAAAGGGACAACGGAGGGGAAGAGGGTTCTGAAAAGCGGAAGTTCCATTTTTGGGTGGAACTCCACTTTAATGTACCTCTTAGAATATATTTGAGCATGATGGTCACTAGCTGTTCGGGAGAAAGGTTGTTAAGCAAATTAGCACTGATAAAGAATTATCTGAGAACCACGATGACCTGGAAAGACTAAGTGCTCTATGCCTACTGGCTCTCAAGAGCAGTTTCCTCAAGATGATACAGTTTGATGAGTTAGATAAAGATTTTGTAGATGCTAAGTTCTAAGGAAGAAAGACTTTTTGAAAACATAGTGGTGTGATGCATATATGTGATGCTTGACTTGCCAGTTTCCATTACTTGTGTAATGCCTATTCTTAAAGACAAATTGTCTTTTTCAGAACCTAACCTTTTTTTTTTTTTTAGAATAAATGCAGTCTATCATTAATTTCAGTTCACATTTTTTGTTTGTCATAATTAATTTTTCTATGTTGAGGCCCCCCAAACTTTAGGTGCCCCCCCCCAGGTCTAAATCAGGCACTAGGCAAGTGCCTTAATATCTGATTCACATCCACTAGTATACAGTTTAATGCCGGGTTCACATATGTGTGGCTGTGGTGTGAAGTCCGGGGTCCAGTGCGTTCGTATTCACTGGCTCTGATAGGCACTTCCACTGCCAACCAGCTGTCGTTATTCAGATGGCCGGCGCTCGTCAGGGGCGGGCCATCTGAAAATTTGGCGGCAGTGGCAAAACATAGGTTCATGCAATGCATGAATCTATGTATTGTATACAGTGGCGGTGCGAGAGGGGGCGGCGCTCCGGCGCCCTCAATGGACGCATCGCCGCTGCTCCGGGAGAGATGTCCGTGGCCGGAGGGGGGGGTCGAGGATGGCTGTGGGGGCTTCAATCTTAGGTTAGTAATACATAATGAGCTAGCTATGCATACTAGCTCATTATGCCTTTGTCTTGCAAGTTTTTGTTTTTTATTTTTTAAATGCAGGTACTTCAAGCAAGCTTTATTAAGGACTTCTATGGAAGCACCACTAAAGCGCCATGGGGTATAATATTTAAAGCACAGTCAAAGCAAAGCAAACACAAGGTGTAAACAGGGCTGTAAGCTAACCAATTTATTTGGTGACAGGGGCTTTGACTGGCATTCAGAGAGCTTTAAAAAAAGGTGTCTGAAGCCTTGTTTTCAAACCAGTGCAAACGAGCCCTAACTGGTCGACCCTAATGGCCGTCTACCTGTAATCTTACCATGTTTTTAGCTTTGACTTTTCAGGGATACTAAGTAGTCAATTATTTTTATTTAACTTTATGGCATAGAATGGAAACACGGTCTCCACACAAATACATTACGTCTAGCAGCTGTAATCTACATTGCATATTGAGCTCTGCCATTTGTGTTCCCTGTCCTCTACAGCTTGTAATGCCCTCCTGCTGTCCTTCTGTGGAATAGCTATTAGGTTGCTATGACACAGTAGCAGAGCTGTCGTAACAAAATCAAGCATAGCACACTTGCCGAGATGGCAACAGGACAAACTGTCATTATGCGCTGTGGCACCCTGGGATCTAGATAGAACATGCATAAATAGAACAACACTTCCCTGGCCTGCTTGAGGCATATATGATTAAATCTATCCAAACTAATTAACACAGCATTGCTCTAGGTAAAGTGTCTGCTGTCAGATCAGTGACAAAATGGCAGCGTGGCATATAGAAGGGAGCCTGAAAGAAGTGTTAAACCCAAAAGCAAACATTTATTATATTCAGCTTACCAATACCGTTTTATTTTTTGTAAGCTTTTTTTTGTCTAGTTTTATATGGTAATCCAGTCAGTAAGTCTTTTGTTTTTCAAAAGAACACGTTTTTTTCCAGATATATGAGTTTACAGGGTTGAGACAAGCCATTTACCACTGACAGGGGTGCTTAGAGTGATCAGATTTTTTATTTATTCATGCAAAACTTTTATCTCAAAAGAAAAAACAGCTTATAAAGTGTTAGCTAGAGTTTGGCTTTAATTCGTTAGTGTATTTAAATCTGCAAGTACATTTAACACTCCCCTCCCCCCTAGACTGACAATGTTGCTGTCTGTTGGGGACACTCTAATACGGGAGGTGCGTTACTGGCCAGATCACCTGGTAAAAAAAAAAAATGCAGCCACCACATCTAATGATTGGGAGCTGCAATATATTAAATGTTGTAGTTTAACCACTACGGATCCACGCTATTGACAAAAGACGTCAACAGCGCGGACCTGAGGCGCCGGGGTCACGTCTTTGGACGTCAATGTTTTTGTAATTCCCTGCGCGCCACTGGGTGGCGCGCAGCAGGGAAAAACAGTGCCGTCGCATCGCCGAGGATTCGATGCGTGTACCCGGCGGCCGCGGTGTCCGTCAGGTACACACGATCGGCAGTGACAGAGCAGGGACGTGGAGCTGTGTGTGTAAACACACAGCTCCACGTCCTGTCAGGGAGAGAGGAGACCGATCTGTGTCTCTTGTACATAGGAACACAGCATCGGTCACCTCCCCCAGTCACCCCCCTCCCCCCACACAGTTAGAACACACCCAGGATATACATTTAACCCCTTCATCACCCCCTAGTGTTAACCCCTTCAATGCCAGTCACATTTATACAGTAATTAGTGCATATTTATAGCACTGGTCGCTGTATAAATGTGAATGGCGCCAAAAATGTGTCAAAAGTGTCCGATGTGTCCGCCGTAATGTCGCAGTCCCAATAAAAATTGCAGATCGCCGCCATTACTAGTAAAAAAAAAAATATAAAAAAAAAATCATAATTCTGTCCCCTATTTTGTAGGTGCTATAACTTTTGCGCAAAGCAGTCGCTTATTGCGTTTTTTTTTTTTTACAAAAATACGTAGAAGAATACGTATCGGCCTTAACTGAGAAAAAAAAATAGTTAAAATAGTTTTTTTTTTTTTTTTAATTGGGATATTTATTATAGCAACAAGTAAAAAATATATATATATTTTTAAATTGTCGCTCTTTTTTTGTTTATAACGCAAAAAATAAAAACCGCACGGGCGATCAAATACCACCAAAAGAAAGCTCTATTTGTGGGGAAAAAGGACGCCAATTTTGTTTGGGAGCCACGTCGCACGACCGCGCAAATGTCAGTTAAAGTGACGCAGTGCCAGAAGCTGAAATTTCGCCTGGGCACGAAGGGGGTTTATGTGCCCAGTAAGCAAGTGGTTAATACTGCTTTAAAGTGTATTTCAACTTTTTCAGCCAAATTCGGATAACACCTATTTTATATTTGGTCAATGGAAGTGAGCAGAAACCAACATAATATTGATCATAAATTATATGGCACCAACACCCCTAAATTGGAAAATGATTAATGTACAGGATATGGGATTTTAAGGGTGCTTTGTACACAAGTCCATTGGACTAAAATCCAAAGTACAAACACGCATGCTCAGAACCAATGCTAAACATCAGTCAACAATAGCAGAAGTTGCCCAAAGGGTGGCGATAAAGAGCTGAAAAACCAAATGATTTGGTGATTGTTGGCTGAAAATGTCAGCCGTGTGTATGCATACCAAGTTCATGGCCAACGCCCTTTCAGACAAAAATCCACGGAAAAGTCAGATGGAAATCCGATCGTGTGTACGAGACTTTAGGCTACTTTCACACTGAGGTGCTTTAGGCAGACATTTTAGCGCTAAAAATAGCAAAGTGCCTCTCCTGTGACTCTGGATGGTGCGCTTGCGGGAAGTTAAAAAAGCTCTGCAAGCAGTATCTTTGGGGTGCATTAGAAGCGGTGAATACACCGCTCTTAAAACCCCTTACCCATTGAAATCAATGGGCAGCGCCGCCGAAGAGCCAGCAAATCGTTTTGGCAGCGGTGCTTTGCCGGCGCTATTAACACCTTCCTTGGCCACTAGCCGGGGTTAAAAGCACCCCGCTAGCGGCCAAAAACCGCAGCTAAAATGACTGTAAAGTGCAGCTAAAAATAGCAGTGCTTTCGTGAAAGTGACCTCATATTATATTGTTTTGGTAAATCTAAAGACAAAAATATGCAGAAAGTCTAATAGTGTATATGGGGCCTAATACTGTTCAAACACCATTGCAGTCAACAATGACACCTCCCCCTGAGAAACATTGAAAAGTAATAATTACATTTATAAATAAATAAATCTGAATTTATGATTTCTTACCACTTTGCAGAGAATCATAATCACAACAGAAACTATCCAAAGTGCCCTGATCAAAAGTTTACATACCCCAATTCTTGAGACTTGTCTCTCTGCTGTTTGGTGTATTGTAAGCGGGTTGAAAATAAAAGTCATCTTGTGCTAAAGATAACAACACTCTAAAACCACCCTAATAAATAAAGCACAAAAAGTGACCATAAGATAAAATAAGTGAACAGGTGAGCAATAAATGACCAAATATAAAGTGTTAGTGCATAAAAAACATCAATGAAAATGGATGATGAAAGTCCACTTATAATGAATATAGACAGACAGTTCTATAACTTGGATGACTATCTGAATATGTGGGTGTCCCAATGATGGTTCCCTTGGGAATGTTCCGATGGGGATGATGGATAAAGGAGAGAAAGATAATGAAAATATACAGAAACCTCTGACTAGTCTCTCAAAACTCTAACCTCTATTCTAAGCATATAATGGTGACCATATACATCAGCCTCATATGTTACTCTCTCTCATTTCTCTCCTTTTTCTTCTCCAATGGTATATAGGAATATAATCGGTACCTCCTTCCTCACCCGTGGGTCAACCGGTGTCTCCGATAATAAAACGTTCCAAAAGGGGGGACATATGGATAGGAAAAAAAGAGTGCAGTATTGTTAAAATGTAAACTTTTATTGAACGCTAAAAGCTGGACTCTTACCAATGAAAGATGAGTGATGTGCAAAACAATGAAAAACAGCCTTCTCACATGAGTACCGGCCACTTCCGGTTTGCGTCAGCCTTGCATGCCCAAATTGTAAGGGGGTTACTTTGTGGCATTTGCATAGTAATGGCTTTCTTCTGGCGACTCGACCATGCAGCGGTCGAGTGCCTCCTTATTGTGCATCTTGAAACAGCCAAACCACATGTTTTCAGAGAGTCCCGAATTTCACATGAAGTTATTTGTGGTTTTTTCTTTGCATCCCGGACAATTGTCCTGGCAGTTGTGGATGACATTTTAGTTGGTCTACCTGAACGTGGTTTGGTTTCAACAGAACCCCTAATTTTCTACTTCTTGAGTTTGAACACTGCTGATTGCCATTCTAAATTCCTTGGATATATTTTTATATCCCCTTCCTGTTTTAGCTTTAACTACCTTTTCCCGCAGATACTTTGACAATTCTTTTGCTTTCCCCATGACTCAGAATCCAGAAACGTCAGTGCAGCACTAGATGAAAGATGCAAGGGTCTGTAAGGAGTCCAGAAACTCATTGACCTTTTATACACACACACTAAATTACAAGCATCTCGAGAGAGATGATAGAAAGGTAACAGTAACTCAAATAACCACTCTTTACGACCAAGGTTTGCAGAATACCATCTCTGAATGCACACACATTGAACCTTGAAGCAGATGGGCTACAGTAGAAGAAGACCACACCGGCTGCCACTCACTCCTGTTAGCTAAGAACTGGAAACTGAGGCTACAATTCACACAGGTTTACCAAAATTGGACAATGAAAGATTGGAAAAATGTTGCCTGGTCTGATGAGACTTAATGTCAGCTGCAACATTCAGATGATCTCACCACTGGTTTCTTGAACATGAAAATGAGTCTGTACTCCAATGCCCTTCACAGTCACCAGATCTCAAAACGATAGCGCACCTTTGGAATGTGGTGAAATGCAAGATTCGCATCATGGATGTGAAGCTGACAAAACTGCAGCAACAGCTTCATGCTACACAAAATCTCTGAGGAATATTTCCAACACCTTGTTGAATCTATGTTGCAAATAATTAACACAGTTCTGAAGGCAAAAGGGGGCCCAACCTGGTACTAGCAGAGTGTACCTAATAAAGTGGCTGGTGGGGGTATATATATATATATATATATATATATATATATATATATATATATAGGGCCAGATTCAGGTAGGAGAGCGGATCTTTATTTTGGAGTAACGTTTGTCATTTACGTTACTCTGCCGAAATTTTAGGAGCAAGTACTGTTATTCACATAGCACTTGCTCCTAAAGTTGCGGCGGCGTAGCGAAAATGAGCCGGCAGAATTCAAATTGGGCGGGTAGGGGGACGTGTATTATTTAAACTAGGCGCGATCCCGCGGCGAACGTACTGCGCATGCGTCGACTGTCAGTGCGCATGCTCCAAATTCTGTCAGTGAACGTCAATGACGTCAATCCCCATTCACGGACGTTTTACGCAAACGACGCTAAACTTAACGGCCATACTTAACATAGGATACTCCACCTAGGGGGCATGTTTTTCTATACGCCGCGTATCGCTTACGAAAACGTCCGAAGTCACTGCGTCGGGCCCGCGTGCGATTGTGAATTTCCGTCTCTCGCTGATTTACATATTCTTGGCGTAAATCAGCGGGAACTCTCCGAGCGCCCATTTTAAAATTGCAGTTCCGATACGACGGCGAAATACAATTACGCCGCTCGTATCTGAACTCAATCCCGGCGTATCTTGTTTTCTGACTACAGAAAACAGATAAGCCGGCTCAAAGTGTGAGTTATGCTGGCGAATCACTGATACTCCAGCGTAACTCTACCTGAATCTGGCCCATAGTATCTAACAAAAGTGAGTACACCTCTCACATTTTTGTAAATATTTTGTTATATCTTTTCATGTGACAATACTGAAGAAATTACACTTTGCTACAATGTAAAGTAGTAAGTGTACAGCTTATATAACAGTGCCAATTTGTTGTCCCCTTAAAATAACTCAACACACAGCCATTAATGTCTAAACCTCTGGCAACAAAAGTGAGTACACCCCTAAGTGAAAATCTACAAATTGGGCCCAAAGTGTCAATATTGTGTGTGGCCACCATTATTTTCCGGCACTGCCTTAACCCCCTTAAGCATGGAGTTCACCAGAGCTTCACAGATTGCCACTGGAGTCCTCTTCCATGATGACATCACGGAGCTGGTGAATGAGACCTTGCGCTCCTCCACCTTCTGTTTCAGGATGCCTCACGGATTCTCAATAGGGTTTAGGTCTGGAGACATGCTTGGCCAGTCCATCACCTTTACCCTCAGCTACTTTAGCAGGACAGTGGTCGTCTTGGAGGTGTGTTTGGGGTCGTTATGTTGGAATACTGCCCTGCGGTCTCCGAAGGGAGAGGATCATGCTCTGCTTCACCTGGGTTCCTCCTGGTGCATGACAATGGCTGGTCTCATGTGGTGATAACATGCAGCCAGTTCCTGGAGGATGAAGAAGTTGATACCATCGAATGTCCCCCATGCTCACCTGACCTAAATCCAAAAGAACACTTCTGGGACATTATGTTTTGGTCCATCTGGTGCCGCCAGGTTGCACCTCAGTCTGTTCAGGAGCTCAGTGATGCTCTGGTCCAGATCTGGGAGGAAATACCCCATGACACCATCTGTCGTCTCATTAGGAGCATGCCCCGATGTTGTCAGGCATGCATACAAGCACTTGGAGGCCATACAAACTACTGTACTGAGGACCATTTTGAGTTGTTGAAATGAAATTTCAGCAAAATGGACTAGCTTGCTGCATAATTTTTTCACTTTGATTTTCAGGGTGTCTTTGAATTCAGCCCCCTGTAGGGGGATAATTTTCATTTCCATCAAATGATGTGCCATCCTTTCATTCCTAACACATTAGCCAGTCCATATTAGTATAGATATCCAGTTACAGAAATAACTAGCTGGCTGCCTGCTTCGCCATTCCCAGTAAACAGGGATGTTAAATGATAAATGATAACATCTTTTATATCCAAACAATGTCCTGCATCTCATATGTATGAACCCCCCCTTTATTTATGAGCCCTATACATTTTTAGGATTTACAAAGATTGGCTATATTAATGCTTTCATAAATCATTACCTAATAGCAGTGTAAGGCTGAAAATGTTCTGCTATGCCAAGTACAACATAACAATTAAGAAGCTTAAATACATGTTACAGATCGAATTGATTCATTTGGACAATTAAATAAATGTAATGTTACGATTACCACTTAACTCTATCGCCAAAGCTTTATATTATCATCAAACAAGAATTTAACATGTTGCTTATGGCGTATTTTACTCTGTTTATTTATGCTCCCCTTATGGGTGTGAATAATTTTAAATGTATGTAACCTCTCTCCGAAATCATAAGCAGAGACTGCATGGCTATGTTCCATCTGCTGTGCATAACATACTACTACTCCTGTATTAAGTAAAATAGATAGTATTCAGACCAAGAGTGGGTGTTGGTGAATATATTTTCACCAGCATTCCTCATCTTATAATTATATAAATACAGAGATAATTTAAACCATATGTTACAGACTATGGGAGTGTCAAATAATATTTTACCCTGGATAGGACAAGACACTGGGAAAAGGGAGACATGATCCATATTTATGAGAAAGGGAATTGAAGTATTTTTGAACAAAGAAAGTTTTGTACTGAAAGCCATGTTGTAACTTTGTATCAGTAGAAATGTCTACAATCCACTGAATTTGTAATACTTTTGTACTTACTTTCATGCTGTAAAATGAATGTAGTACTGTAGTCAAAATGTAACCCAGTCTAGAAATGGGGCACTATGCACTTCTGTTGAGAACAATACAAGTAATACAATCATGGAAGGCACCAAGGATAATCTTAACACCAATGGAAATATGCCTTCTAATATACTGTATTTATCGGCGTATAACACGCATCTGATTTTAAGAGGGAAGTTTCAGGAAAGAAACTTTCCACAGCACATGAACCCCCTGCACATAACACAGACCCCTTGCACAGCACACGGACCCCCAGTCTCCAGGGACAGTGCTGCCAGCATACATATGTGCTTGCGAAGGTGTTGCCGACAGCCCTTTCTCGTGCGCCTCTCCTCCTGTGTCACTTTAATTGTGGATGGGGCTTCTGTGTGCCTCAATTGATGCTGCTCGCTCGTGGACACAGTCATGTGACTCTCCTCTTTCATTGATGATCACATGACCGCTCTCCTCCTCCTATCAAACTCTACACTCGAGGCAGAGCGGGAGAACGAGAACGGCCAGAAGGAGTGCCACGGATTGAGGTATTGCAGGCTCCCGTTTACATTGGGGGTGATGCGGGGGGGGGCAGTGTGTGGGAGGGGGCTGACAGGCAGTGTTATTTTCTTTTTAAGTATGGCATTGCTGTCCCAGGGCCAGGGCCTTCCCGACACTCTCTCAATGGGTGGCACCCAGGGTGGAGGGCCCGATCCCCGCCCCACTTGGTAAAAAAAAAATATTGGCATATAACATGCAGGCATGGTTTACCCTCTATTTTCAGAGGTAAAAAGTGTGTGTTATACGCCGATAAATACGGTACATATAGATCTCCTGTAAGATGAAAGTAGATCTAGACTCAATGTTAATGTCGTTTTAAAAGTTGTTTTTAATCTTATAAAACCTGCAACTTTAATTAAAATAATTGAAGGCCTTTGTTCAGGGGCTTCCTGTTATGGTATTTTCGTTTTGCATGGGTTCCATCCTGTGGAATTAATGGATGTTTTTCTATGGAATACAGTGGCAAGATCCCAGCCCTCAAGTTTCTATCTCCATTTACCAGCCTTGGTCATTACAATTGTTACTCATGCCTATTGGTTATTCATCTACCTTACATTAGCAGCATAAAGAGAAACACACAATCACTTGTTTAGTTTTGGAAGCGGTGAGGGTAGAAGCCAAGGATAACACCAGGCAATGAACGGTTCAAAATGTACTTAAATAATAGGTCAAATAATCTGTGAGTGGGAAACCTGTATGTAATATCAGCAGAATGTATAAAATACACTTTAACCTGCCCTTTTCCCACTCACCTTGAATCGCAGCCTCTCCTCTGCTGCCTTTCTCTTCCCTGGTCTACCCTTCTTATCTTGTGAGATGAAGGGGCAAACTGTAAATTGTAAACAGCAGTACTGTTTACATCTGTAATTACTGTGACTGGATGTCACAGTAATTACAAGGTATAGAGCCATTCTGATCAGCTCTCTGCCTTTATCCTCTGATTTTCTTTATTAAATGACATAGTTGCGCTCTCTCTCTCTCCAAGTGCTTGGAAGTGCAGTCGCTGTAAATCTGAAGGATAGATCTGAAATGAGGGGAAGCTCTGCTGATTTTATAATCGAATCATGTGCAAGCTAAAATGCTGTTTTTTTTCCTCCTTGCATGTTCCCCTCGGATCTACAACGACTGCACTTCGAAGTGCACTTTCAGTGCAATTTCAAGTGCACTTTGTAGTGCACTTGTAGTGCAAAGTGGATTTGCCTTTCGTAAATAACCCCCATTGTCTCTGGTCTGGAGACATTAATTGTTTTTTACAATTATAGAAGATTTAAAATGACTGAGGTCTTTGCTGGACTAATACAACTGATGCAAAATCTGACTAAGAATCCTGCTATTAACAGGCAGGGTTACAATCCATGAGCTCAGGACTGCAGGATTCTTGCAGAGTTCTGGGTCACCTGAGCAATGTTTTGCCAGATCACCTCACCTGAGCAGAATAATGGTATTTCAGGGAATTGGGATATAGCATTTTTCACAGCAAATAAAAGTCAGTGGGAAAGAAATCTGAAAAGGATGTGTGTACTCTTGACACAGTAGATCTCTAAATGAAAACCGTGCTTCCTGTAAAAACCTCTACAATTTAATTTCTTCCCATGGTTTGTTGGTTCTTGTTCACCGGGCAGGAGTCTGAAATTTTGAAACGCTTGTGGTCTACAAAAGGATCTGAAATGTTTCCGTATGTTATGGCTTGGCGCCATCTGTTTAAAAAATTATTTCTCTTCCTTGTAAAGCAGTGCATGTAGGTAAATGGACTGAAAGCCATCATCAGCACATTTGTATTGAGGAACATTCTGTAACTCAGTTCATGATAATGTTTGTATTTACACTCAGTTCATATGATGGAACCACAAGCGTTACTATGGAAACCAACCATCGAGCCAGTATGATGGAGGAAATGGAAAGAACAGACATCGTTTTCACATAACCTATCAACCTAGTGACACTGTTCTAATGTATAGCCATAGTGACATATTGTAGAAAGAAAAGTTCCACCCCCTTTCTTAATACAAAGTCAGTCATGCAAGCATTTTAAGGTAAGTGCTCTGTGCAAACTGGATGGCTGTCTGGGTGGTGTGGGTTGAAGAAGATGGTGCAGTTTGGAAGTGAGATGGCGAAATGGAGAAAGTATGCTCCGGGTGTTGGCTTTGGTCTGAGTCCAAACCTGTTCTGACTGACTCCGGAGTGTGGTACATATCGAAGGGTAGTCTTGCACTGTATACAGCTGGAGGCTATGAGGCCTTGGGACTAATCTGTGAGAAATGTTCCAGTCTGGCCAGGCATCTGAGGCCTTGGCTTGTCAGTGGACTTTGCGGGGAACACCTGCTTGAAGTAGTCCCGCCAGCTCAACCTCCGCAGATACTGCAGGCGGATTGGGACAAGAACATCGCTATTCCGGATGTGTGTGATATTACGTGTCCACCTGTCATCACCTGAGTCGTACAGGAAGCTGCTATCCCTGTCTGAACGACTCCACCAGAGCCCAGAGCTCCAGTCACCCCTCGAGGCCATGGTTCGGCCCATCTGCTCGCTTTGATATTGAAGCTTCCAGGGAAGTGCATGCCAGAGTCGGGTATGCCTGCAAAGGGTGAGAGCAGTGTGCCTGTAGGGGAGGTGATACATGTTGCCATTAAGGAAGACAACACGGTTGTGCCGGTTAAAGCCAGTACAAAGCACAGCTACCTCCCGGCCAAGGAGTGCTCTACCATAACCAATTCAGACATCCACTCTGATGGATTATCTGAACTGTTTTTGGACACTTTATCCTGGACAATGAAGTGGAGTGACAGTGAAACAGATGAAACTCAAAAAATTAGAATATAGTGCAAAAGTTCATTGATTTCACTAATGCAACTTAAAAGGTGAAACTAATATATGAGATAGACTCATTACATGCAAAGCAAGATAGTTTGAGCCGTGATTTGTGATGATTATGGCTTACAGCTCATGAAAACGCCAAATCCACAATATTGTGAAAAAGTGCAATATTCTAGGCTCAAAGAGTCCCACTCTAATCAGCTAATAAAGCCATAACACCTGCAGAGTGTTCCTAAGCCTTTGAATGGTCTCTAAAACTTATGTAGGGAGATCTGTTTCATCCCTGTGTATCAACTGAGGCTGTTCACTTTGCTGGGTATATGTAAGGGTTTACATCCACTTTATGGGCTGGTTCACACTGCTGCGTTGCGGGAACCCTGCGACTCACACTGCCATATGCGAACTGCTGGGGAGTGTCATACAATGTTAACGACACCCCCATTTCATCTCGCATATCGCACTGTGAACTGATAGTTCGGACATGAATCGGATCACATAGGTGTGAACAGCCATGTGATCTGATTCTGGTGCAGACAAAAAAAGGGTCTGAAGGGTCTAGAATGCATATTTGGAGGGATCCCCACGTCATTTTTTTTTAAATTGATGGCGGGGTTCCCCTTAATATCCATACCAGACCTGAAGGGCCTGGTAATTGAATTTGGGGGGACCCCCACGCTTTTTTTATCTTTTTTATGAATGACTTTTCTCTAAATTGCTGGGAGCCGACAATTCATTACAGCCGTGAGTGATTTTAAATTACTTTTTTTCCTTCAGAAATGACATTTTGTGCAGGGACTTTTCTAAGCACTGGAAACATGCGCCATTTCACAGGCATACTATACACACACCCCCCCCCCCCCCAGGTATTAAAATTAAAGGAATATTTAACTTTTATTGTTTCACTTATTAAAATCACTGCTCCCGAAAAAACATCAGTTTTTAAAGCTTTTTTTTTGCATTGATACATGCCCCCTGGGGCTGGACCCGGGTCCCCAAACACTTTTTATGACAATAACTTGCATATTAACCTTTAAAATTAGCACTTTAGATTTCTCCCATAAACTTTAACAGGGTGTTCCATGGCTTTTTGAATTTGCCACGAACACCCCAAATTGTTCGCTGTTCACCGAACAGGCGAACAGGCAATGTTCGAGTCGAACATGAGTTTGACTCGAGCTCGAAGCTCATCCCTACTGTCCAGATCACTAGGTTAAAAAAAAAAAAAGAACCCAGCCACGACATCGCAAGCTGCAATATATTTTACTTTTTTTTTTTTTCAGTATATTACTGCTTTAGACTAAAACAACCATGGCTTTTTTTTTATTGCTGAAGTAACAATCCTTATGGATCTGTGTGCTTGTTTTTACGCTTTAACAGGGAATTTTTATGAAAAACATATTTAGAAATATTCCAACGATGTAAAGGAAGTTTCAGCTTTTACAACCCAGACTCTGACCAAACTTTGCTAGAACCATCCAACAAACATACCACAATACAAAATTTTTCCTAAATTGTGTAATACATATGTATGCACATCTAGAAACACTCCTAAATAAGTAATTGTGTGTAAATTTCTGGATGCTCATTTTTTATGGTTAAACCAGATCAAGCTACACATTCTCTGCAAGACATGCACATTTCCTAAATTAAACAACCCTGGTCATTTAAAATTTGTCTCACTTCTACTTTTTACAAACAAAATACAAAAAATGAATATTATAGTATATATCCAGGCTTTGAAATGTATACAAAATGTATATGTTCTGCACATTTCATGAAAACACTCAGTAATACAGGCCTTGTTAAATAGCTCCCCACAAATTCATGGAAAAATCTCATCTGGTTTGGCATTGACTCAAGTCCTGAGACTTTGCACGGTGCCACTGTGCTGTTGAAGAGGTGTGTTTAACAGATTTGTAGAATGTTTAGGAGGTGAAGGGTAAAGATTAATTTTGCTGATGTGTTGATGTGTAAGGCTTAGACAATTTTGTTGAAGGCAATTGAGTGCAAGAGATGTTTATTGCATGCATCCCACAAGTTAGGTTCATTATAACACGCACTCATGTGGTTATCATTTTCACTGTTTTCATAATTACTACCTTATTGTTACCTAGATCTGCTGCAGTTCTGAGATTTATGGTTCTATTAGCCAAAAATATTTAGGCTAGCTTTGATTACTAATAATACATAATCAGTGTTGCTCATCTTACTTTAAAAAAGTAATTAGTTACAGTTACAAATTACTTCTCCGAAAAAGTAATTGCGTTAGTGACTCAGTTACTACATTGAAAAAGTAATTAGTTACTCAGCAAAGTAACTGACTTTTTTTTTAATATTCTACAATGCTATGTTGAGAAGCAGATGACGGGCTCTTGCCAGGGAGCAGTGAGTTAATACTCCAAGACAAAAGAATGCCAGATCCTTGAGAGAAGAAAACCAGAAACAAATGGTGATCTTGTGTATATCCCAGCCTAGGTGCATCCGTCCCACCATGTATGTGCAGCTAAGGACTTAAAACCCTTATCCATCTGCTATATATTACATCCAAATTATAAGCTGGATTAAAATGTATGTTTATAATATACATTCCCTTGACGTTTACAGAGTCTGTAATTTAAAATCTTATATTAGGCTTTATTAGAATTTTCTATAGTTTATTGTTTATTATTTTGATTATCTTATATAAGCTTTATCAGAAGCAAGGGATCTGGAATGGGGATGTCAGATTTTTCTTTGTTGTCTGATGAAGAGATGAAATCACTGACCAAAAATAACCTGCTGATCATTGGTCTGTATAGGTGTCCTGCACTCACCATGTTGACCACTAGATGTCGCTGTGTACACTGTGTTGTATAGGGAACGTTTGTTCTGTGGAAAATTTTGTTCCGGCCATGTGTTCCCCGAATCATTGATCAGGTTGCGCACACAGTGTGTGTGATCGATGTGAGTTGTTCCCCGGTGATAGGTCAGTGTGAGGCGGGTGGGGCTCATTGTATCCAGGGTTCCTTGCGATTGGGAGTTTTAAGACCGCTGTGACAGGCCATCACAGCGGTCACATGATTCTAAATCGGAGTTCCACCCATATTCATATTCACAGCGCCGGCAGAAGCAATTACTCTGCTGCCATCTAGTGGCGGTAGATGTAATTGCAGTAACGCCGCCCAAGTAATGGGAACTGCGTCACCGTGAGGGGTAGAGTAATCAGGTAGATTACTCGTTACCCTCAAAAGGGGCTGCGTTAGGTAACTGCGTTTATTGTAACTCCGTTACTTACAACACTGTACATAATATAGCCTTACATTCATTGCCAAGCTTATTGGTTTACAATTAGAATCAAATGACTGTATCAAAATTGCCCTTATTTAAATATGGTCTTTATTCCTAATCTGTATTCAATGTTGTAAAGAGACACAAGCTGTGATATAATGGGAAACAAGACTTTTAACCAACTTGAAATAATGATTTGTAGCACCCTCTACCATAGGTAGGTGCTAGAAGTATAGTGTTTTGTAGGTACTGCCAGTGCAGGTAAATTTAAGCAGGCCTATGCTGTAAACTAGGCCTGTTTGTTTTTGGTCTTGGGGCAGGGGTGGTTAGTGTAGCAGTGGGTGTGACTGACATGTACTTCAGCTTTTGGGCCCCCCCTGCTTATAGTGAGAATGTTCTGGAAAAGGGTCATGGCTGAGAGTTGGAGTGGTATGGAGTACATGTGAGGAGCCCTGACCAATTCCCAACTTGGATTGGCAGAGGGCATGCCTCCTACATATACTCATGGTCAGCCTGCTGGGGGAGGAGTTGTCGGCTGGGTGAACTAAAGGATGGAGTGCTGGACTGAGTGCAGGGGAAACTGGGGTGTGTGGATGCAACAGAGGAGTTCAGGAGCTGGGTGGCAGTCTCTTCATACAGTCATGGAGAGGTGTCCTGGAACAGGAGCTGGAGAAGCAGTTGGTCTGCACGGTAAATCCTTCAGGAAGGACTCAAGGCAGGAGTCGGTGAGTGAAGCACAGTGGAGATCTGGAAGGGGCATGCCAGGGGAGCTGGGTGCAAAGGAGACTGTGGGGTTTTGTGCCAAATCATTGCAGCATGAGGGCGCAGGATGGGAACAGTAGTCCATCATCAGATATCTTTTACAACTAAATGTTCAGGGCCGCCAAGAAGGGGTACTGCAGGCCCCTGGCCCATAAAGATTCAAGTGGAACTATTTCTAGGACTTATTCAGAGTGAGGCCTTGTCAGCTCAAGTTGGTGGGACAGGATGTTTAATGCTGTGACAGGAAAGTGTTGTGCAGGAGGAGAAGTGTTCTGGAGACAGAACTCTGCAGGAAGAGTGCAGGGGAGGAGAATGGTCTAAAGTAACGCCGTCAAGATTAGAGTCCACCATTTCTGCTCTATTTAAGATAATGCAAAGATAAGAAGCATAACCGCTATAACATTTGCAAAGGTAATGAGTAAACCATTTGTCAATGTAAAGCCGGATCCGCTCTCACATGGCAAATACCAATTTGTTCTATGGGCATCCCATATCCCTTCCACCAACCAAGTTCAATCCCCCAAATAAATAAACAAAACAAAGCAAAAGACTTTTCATTGTCTACAAGTGTGGCAAATGGATGTCTGGCAGCAGGGTGAATATACGTGGATGTTAGTAACTCGTAGCAACACACCGCTACACTTGGAGGTCCCACCAAGATCCACCTTCACAATTAACCTGCTAGCTGTCACCAATAGCAACCGTCAGAGAGGGGGGACTTTGCTTGTCTTGTCACCCATAGCTGCCAAATGCAGGACTCGGCCCCGCCCCCCGGTGCCCGCGTCATTGGATTTGATTTACAGCAGCGTAGCCAATGGCTGCGCTGCTATCAAGCTATCCAATAAAGAGCCGAGAACCCATGGGCAGGGAGATAGCATGTCCTCGCCGTGGGACATTCCAGGACTCGGGTAAGTAAAACGGGACAGTTGATGAGAGCAGTGACTGCCAAAAGTCTTTTCACCTTACCGCTTGCCAACCGCCCACCGTAGTTTTACGGCGGCAGGTCAGCTCGTCTGTGCAAAATCACGTAATATAAAGTCATTTTGCATTGCGCCCACTAGGGGCGCGTGCGCGCGCCCCCTGCTCGCCCCTGGTGCCGATGCGAGTGCCTGGCGGGCATGATCACTGCCGGGTAGCATGATTGCTCGTTACAGAGCGAGAACCGGGAGCTGTGTGTGTAAACACACAGCTCCCGGTTCTTTCAGGGGGAGAAATGACTGATCGCATGTTCATACAATGTATCAACAGAGATCTTTAATTTCCCCTAGTCAGTCCCACCCCCCCTTCAGTTAGAACACAATGAGGGAACATAATTAACTCCTTGATCGCCCCCTAGTGTTAACCCCTTCCCTGCCAGTGACATTTTTACAGTAATAAATGCATTTTTATAGCACATATAAAATTGCCAATGGTCCAAAAAAAGTGTCCACCATAAGGTTGCAGTACCGATAAAAATCACAGATTGCCACCATTACTAGTAAAAAAAAAAATAATATTAATAAAAATGCCATAAAACTATCCCCTATTTTGTAGACGCTATAACTTTTGCGCAAACCAATCAATAAACGCTTATTGCGATTTTTTTACGAAAAATTTGTAGAAGAATATGTACCGCCAAAAGTGAGGATTTTATATATATATATATATATATATATATATATATATATATATTTTTTTGGGGGGGGGGGATATTTATTATAGCAAAAAGTAAAAAATATATATATTTTTTTTAAATTGTCGCTCTATTTTTGTTTATAGTGCAAAAACCGCAGAGGTGATCAAATACCACCAAAATAATGCTCTACTTGTGGGGAAAAAAGGACGCCATTTTTGTTTGGTAACCACGTAGCACGACAGTGCAATTGTCAGTTAAAGCAATGCAGTGCCGAATCGCAAAAAGTGGCCCGGTCATTGACCAGCAAAATGGTCCGGGGCTGAAGTGGTTAATGCATAGGATGCATTAAGTTAAAAAAACAGGAGGGTTTACAGCTCCTTTAATTCTATTTCCAGAGAATAACAGCCAATGTCGGAGACTTTCCTGGAAATATGGAATAGAAAATGTAATTATCCAGTTCATGTTAAACAAGAACCTTAAGTATGTACAGTATATTGTGCAGTTTGTAGACACTATTTATTCTGTCATCCAATTCATGGTCTATAGCTTTGTGTTTACTTGCAATGTCCAATAGATATGGATGTACACCCTTGTCAGAAAAACCTAGTTCTCTGTTACTTGAAGTCTCTATGTTATCGGATTTAAAAATATTATTTTTGGTGTTTTCAGCTGTTTAGCAAAGGATTTTGCAGTACAGGGACTTTTGGCAGTACTGAAATGGAAAGCACCTCAAAATCCAAGCTTCACACTGAAAATATGTTTTATAGGTTTAAAGCAATTCATCAGTTCTACCTTAAAGCTGAACTCTAGGGCCGCGTACACACGATCAGACCGGTCCGATGAAACTGGCCTTAAGGCCAGTTTCATCGGACCAAATTGATCACGTGTATGGCCCATCGGACCGTTGTTCATCGGACCAAAGTTTTAAAACTTGCTTTAAAATCTGTCCGATGGACGCCTGACCATCGGACCAAAAACGATGGTTAGTACACAAAAGCATCGGACCAAATCAAGTCGACGCATGCTTGGAAGCATTGAACTTAGTTTTTTCAGCACATCGTTGTGTTCTACTTCACCGCGTTCTGACCTGATGGGATTTTGGACTGATGGTGTGTACGCACATCAGACCATCAGACCACTTTAGCGGTGACCTGATGAAAACGGTCCGTCGGACCATTCTCATCGGACCAGTCTGATCGTGTGTACAGGGCCTTGGAGGCATGTGTAGCACTACCCCCGGAGGAGCTGCTGGTTTGTTTTGGGTGGCACATTTACCTTGTGGCTCTTCCGAATTCCTAGGGGTGAATGGTGCATATAGCAATAGTAAATAGTAAAGGAATGTCCGCAACAAGTGTCTTTTCTGTGCTCTTTATTACCCAGCCGGGTAAAAACAAATAACCTTGTAGTGAGAAAAGTAGAGTTAAAGAAAGGAAGGAGATGTAACAGGCGCCGTTGCGCCACCTGTTCTATGCCATAGTAGGCACTTTCAGCGCCGTAATGTATTCCTTGCTGGAACGCATTTTGCGCTCGCGCAACGACGTCATCGCCCGACGCCGCGGTGCGCTCCAGCTTGGAATGCGTAAGTGCGCCGCTACTCACAGCGGTTCTCTTGAACTCAGTGCTGATGCGCTGCAGCTGTCAGTCAAGCCCTGTTCTATTATTGTCAGCCGTAGCTCGGCCACGCTACTGATATTGGTGCCATCGCTCCCCATGCTGCAACAGCGCTCCAGCCTACAACTACTACTTTAGTGCTGTTACATCAACAGAGAGCCATTGCTGGGAACAACCTTGAGGCCTTCCTTGCTGAACACCTTACACCACAGAATCCCTGCTCACTACACTGAATCCTGCAAACGGATAAGTAGCTATTGTGTCACTTATAGTGTCATAGGAAAATCTGTTGCTTGTGTTCCATCTAATACTATTGCTATTACTTATTATGCCTTGTGGATATCAACATACTATTTGGGATATATTATTGTGCTAAGGACTGTTTGCTAACGAATACCTTAAAGGGCCATCTACCTCCAAATTATCTGAGCTATATTTGCCTCTCATATGCAACTATAACTACCTAAGCTATATTGCCTCTTATATGCAACAACTATTACCTGAGCTATATTGCTTCTCATAAGCAACTACTAGTTGTCATTACAACTCCTATTTACTACGAGTTTGACATAAGTACAAACCGCTTAGGCCTCGTACACAGGATTAAATGAGTCTGTTCAAATCGGTCGGACCGACCGATTTTAACAGATCTGTCTGCTGGGATTTTGGTTTGCTCGCGTGTACACACGAGCAAACCAAAATCCCTTCCATCAGACAGCGCGCTGACGTGTCGGTGACGTGGCGGGGACGTTGACGCCGCCACTTCACCGCACCAGTAAGTAAAACACTTCCGCGCATGCGTCGAAATCATTCGGCGCGTGTGCGAGAAGACATGTCTGCTGGTTAGCATACTAACCAGCAGACATGTCGGGCGGACGGGTTCCCAGCCGACAGATTTCAAAGCATGCTTTGAAATCTGTCGGGTGGCCAAATCCGTCTGTTTGCCCGTACACACGATCGAATCTGTCTGCTGAAACGGTCTAGCAGACCGTTTCCAGCAGACAGATTTGATCGTGTGTACGAGGCCTTATAGGCCTTGTCCTAAGTTATTAAACATGTTCGCTCTAACTTTCTCTGCTAGAGGTTGATGATATTTCATACCAACTCCCTTAGTGGCCTAATACATCCCTACATGTTCAAAGTCATATGATGTAGAGGACCCCCAAACTCCTGTTTGTGTGGAGTGACGCATGGGGTCCCATACTGATAATCATTTGCATATAGAAGTGTATTGGAATCTTGATCTTTAAAGTAAAAAATATCATTTTAAACGCTAAGCTCTGGTCGCATGTTGTAATGCGTCCATCCTTAGTAGCTCAACGCCTTTCATTATGTGAGAGAGAGATGATGTAGAGATCCCCCAAACTCCTGTTTGTGTGGAGTGACGCCTGGGCCCCAATACTGAGTTCTCACATAAAGAAGCGCATTAAAATCTCTGCTAACCACAGTTGTGGTTCACTCCGTTCACCAGTGCTGCTAAAGGAGAATAGCAAATTCAGGCGTTGCAATAGGGAAACAGCCCTGCTCCCAAGTGTAACACTTCTCTGCACCACTCCTGCTTGAGTGGGAATAGCGTACCTGGACAGGCCTCTCTCACTGACCTGGCAGCCAGAGTATCGCTCAAAACTTTGAGGAAAAGTCTCTGCCACAGACCCTCCTTGAAATGAACGTCAGGGAGACATCTCTGATTGCAGTTACGGAGACAATCCTCTTTAGGTGAATTACGCCTGGTTCTCCTTCTTAACGTCGCCCAGGTACCGACTGACAGGTGATCAATCCTTCAGTGTCCGGCTACCTTGATCCCCGATGGTTTGTCGAAATCCTTTTGGACGGCCAGCCTCTCATTGGCGCTCCTCAGACGGACTCCCCACCAAACAGCTATACCACTTGGGATCCTCAGAGGTGGGAACCCAGTCGATCACTGGGTCCCTGTCGCTGCTGAAATGTTCCGGACCAACATGGTCCCGGAACCAGGAACACCGTGTGGCACGCACGCCCCGGCCAGATAGGCCATAACGCTGGGGCGCCGTGATGTAGTTATCCCTAAAGGTGGGTGCCACACTGGATGAAGAAGACCCAGAACCAATGGCGTCTGCCCCAATAAATACCCTCCCCCAATATACACAGCGAGGCTCAACCCTCCTGATTGGCTGCTGGGGAAAAGCACCCAAACTTTGACTCGACTGCTGCCATGTACTGCACTGGGGTGGGAAGAAAACCCCAGCACAACAGAATGAGCCCACAGCACAGGCAAGCTGAGCCAGAGACCCAAATAAAACATTTTAACCAGATCAGACTTTTACTAAACTCTGATCCCCCACTAAATTTAAATAGCACCGGTAATTTGAAGTAACCAGGCGCTACACATGTAAAACCAGTTGATGTAGTTATGTGTTTATTACCTATATGAACACAAATTGGCAAGTAAAAAAGCTCTCAGTGATTTAGGTCACTGTAACGGCACCCCAAATTCGAAAGGGGTTAAAGCCGTTTAGGATATTCCCTTTCCGAACACAAGGCAGCTACTGACACTCCACAGTCAGACGAACAAGACCCCTAAAAATAATTCTCCCCCAGATACAGTACCTGCCGCTGAGAATGTGTTTTTAGCACGACAGCATCGCGCTGATTCTCGGCGACAGGGTGCTGACATCTCGCACTCGCTGGAATATTAAAATCACATTCCAGCGAGCATGTCATAGAAGCGACGGGGATCCGACTTGGATTCCCGCCAATTCTACACGCGGCGTTCGGTATGAATCCTGAGGGGGAACTCTCCGCCGGATTTTTAAATAAAAATCCGGCATGGGTTCCCCCCCAGGAGCATACCAGGCCCTTAGGTCTGGTATGGGTTGTAAGGAGACCCCCCTACGCTGAAAAAAAACAGCGTGGGGGTCCCCCCACAATCCATACCAGACCCGTATCCAAAGCACGCCGCCCGGCCGGTCAGGAAAGGGGTGGGGACACGCGAGCGCCCCCCCTCCTGAGCCATACCAGGCCGCATGCCCTCAACATGGGGGGGTCAGGTGCTCTGGGGCAGGGGAACGCACTGCGGCCCCCCTACCCCAGAGCTCCCTGTCCCTATGTTGATGAGGACAGGGCCTCTTCCCGACAACCCTGGCGGTTGGGGTTTTCGGGCGGGAGGCTTATCGGAACCTGGGAGCCCCATTAATAAGGGGGCCCCCATGAACCGGCCCCCCACCCTATGTCAATGAGTATGGGGTACATCGTACCCCTACCTATTCACCTGCAAGCAAAGTGTAAACACAAATAAACAACACCGGGTATTAAAATATTTTATTAGTCTGCTCCTACGTGGGTAGGTACCGGAGCATGATAGGACTGTGACGTCGTAGGTGGCCTATATAAATCAGTGCGAGCCGCGCACCCGGAATTGCAGCAGGAGGAAGCGACGTGTCAACATCTAAAGGAAAGAAGAAGTGAAGACAGCAGAAGGCAGAAGAAGAAGCAGAAGAAGGAGAAAGCAGAAGGCGACAGAAGAAGACGGAAGAAGAAGACAGAAGCCTGGGCACACCACCCCCGCCGAAGATGTCGGAGAAAACCCCCAGGGGGAGGCTTTTATAAAAGCGACCCCCCGGCAGCGGAAGAGAACCAGATGGCGGGCAGAAGAGCGGCCCCCACCCGAAGACGTCAAAGAAGCAAGCCCCCTTCTTTAAAGAGCTAAAGAAGAGAGGGGGGGCCCCGGAGCAGACTAATAATACCCAGTATTATTATACCCAGTGTTGTTTATGTGTGTCTACACTTTGCTTGCAGGTGAATGGGTAGGGGTACCATGTACCCCATACTCATTTACGTAGGGTGTGGGGGCCGGTATCTGGGGGCCCCCTTATTAAAGGGGGCTCCCAGGTTCCGATAAGCCTTCCGCCCGCATACCCCAACAACCAACGGCCAGGGTTGTTGGGAAGAGGCCCTGTCCTCATCAACATGGGGACAGGGTGCTCTGGGGTGGGGGGGCCGCAGTGTGCCCCCCTGCCCCAGAGCACCTTACTCCTCCATGTTGAGGGCATGCGGCCTGGTACGGCTCAGGAGGGGGGGGTCGCTCGCTCATCCCCACCCCTTTCCTGACTGGCTGGGCGACGTGCTTTGGATACGGGTCTGGTATAGATTGTGGGGGGACCCCCATGCCATTTTTTCGGCGTAGGGGGGGTCTCCTTACAACCCATACCAGACCTAAGGGCCTGGTATGCTCCTGGGGGGGAAATCCCATGCCGGATTTTTATTTATTAATACCAAACGCCGCGTGTAGAATTGGCAGGAATCCAAGTCGGATCCCCGTCGCTTCTATGACGGCATTGTCCCCATCGCAGCAAGCCGGCTCGGCGCTGGCTCCCATGATGGGGCTTGTAGGTGGTCAATCTCGCTGAGAAAGGGAGCGAGATTGACACAATATCGCGGTCACCTACTGTACAAGACAACGCTCTGTATGAGGTTCAAGCAGGAATGACACTTTATTGGAAGGAAACAGTTCCTTTTTATACACTTGAGAATACTGTACAATGACCCGGATCCATCCACAACATCACACAATGGTTACCTAACGAGCCCCCAATACACATTATTCTGAGTGTCAATACATCCCCTAGCAGAAAAAATGACTCCGAGACCTGACATTTGAGTTCCCTAGACTAGCCGACTCCTAACTTACAATACACATTATCATATAGTAAATACACCTTCACACAATTGCAGGGTCAATTAGCACAATCCACGAAGAGAAGATCTTTAGAAGTTAGTCTGGATTCAATTTACATTACACAGGCAGACAGGTAGCTGGAGATGATGACATTAACATCTTTCAATTAACCTGTTGAGTTCAGAATCAACAAACAGTAATTAGTCCTTTACAGATATCCGGGAATATATTGTGGATTATTCTCAATCATCCTATGCCCCTAATGGACATAAGAGGGTTCCGGGGAAGCTGAAACAAGGGTATCTCATACTTTTCAAGAGCTTCTGGGTTCCACGGGCCCCCCCGTTACAGTCACCATATTTAGAGTATATTTAAAGATCTAAAGCCCCAAACAATTTTTTTCATTTTGTATAGAGAAGGGGAGGGTTAAAAGCACTGATTTTCCTTCACTTTCTGTCCTGTACTCTTTACAGGGAGTAAGAGGATATCTTTCCAATGTGAGGGATATCGACTTGTTTTATGATTTGCCATATTATTTCTGTTCGGAGGACACTTTTACCCTTAACCACTTCCCTACCGCAGTATGTCGTATGACGTCCTTGACTTTTAGGGGGGATATCTGAATGATGCCTGTCACTACATTCAGATATCATTCTTTTCTTGGGTGATTCTGTGCACAAAAAGAATGACCATAGTGGCAGTTCCGCCACTTGATCATTCTTACAGGCGACGGGAGGGAAAATCCCCCCTCCCGCGGCCATCCGGTGCTTCTCCGGGCTCTCCCGTGCCATCGGGAATACAGAGAAAGAATCCGCCACGGCCGGTGACAAATTGGTCGCCAGTTATCTCCGGAGGCCCGGGTGCGACGGTATGATGTCATGTCTGGGTCGCGGATGTAAACAAAGCCACGATCGCGGCTGTCAGCATTAAATCAATGATTTTTTTAGATCTCGTGCTTTCCAGCCTGTATGAGATGTGGGGTCTTATTGACCCTGCATCTCTCCATAAAGAGGACCTGTCATGATAGATTCCTATTACAAGGGATTTTTTTTACATTCCTTGTAGGGCTGTGCAAATTAACTTTTAATTAATCGATTAATCTTTAATTTTTTTGATCGATCAAAATCTTTTTGATCGATTAAAATTCTTTTGATTGGTACTCACCTCTCTGCCGGCTTCTGGGCCTTCAGGGAGTTCCGTCGGAGATCCGGTGACGTCACGGACACTGGCGGGGCTTTTGCCATGTCCATCTGAAGGGCTCCTTTGCTGTGCCTTCATATCTGCATGCTGGCGGGACCTTACTATCTGCCACACGCAAGGGCTGTTACACTTCCCTCTATCACTTCCTATCAATCTGGGATTCTACAGCCATTCACTGGGAGTTGTGATAGTTCCCTTCATGGGACATCTACATGCCGATGGACTGATGTTAACCTCTCCTCATCTGGATTCAGCAGTGGTATTGTTGTACACATTTTTATACCAGTATCATACTTAGCTACATGTTTTTATGACTGCTTTTGGTACCGTTTGGTATTACTCGCACCATTTTTACAGTTTATGTAGCTACATCGATTTTATCTCCAGTGCAATATTTATTTTGTTACCTACTTGAAGACTATAAAAGTTGTAATGCTATTCCCATCGAGAGCTGCCTTTGTGTGTTTTTTGTATCCTGCTATCCATTTTTCCAGTGGTTGGTAGCTGCACTGGGAATCAGCCTGCAAGGAGATCAGCAAAAAATAGTTGGATCTGTATGTGCGTTAAAATTAATCAAAATTAGTCGATTAATCGATTAAAATAAAAAACGATTAATGGAACACAAAAATTTTGATCAGTAACAGCTCTAATTCCTTATATTATTAATAAAAGTGATAAAAAAAAAAAAATGTAAAAGAAAGTGTAAAAAAAAAAAAAAAAATGTAAAACGCTCCTGTCAGAAGCGAACACACATATGTAAACGCTGTTCAAACCACACAAGCAACAAGCAACAATTCTAGCACTAGATATCCTCTGTAACTCTAAACTGGTAACAGAAAAATAAAAAGATGAAGGCGATTTTTAGGTACCAAAGATTGGCACCATTCTATGAGTGTGCGCAATTTTAACGCGTGACATGTTGGGTATCTATTTACTCTACGTAATCATCTTTCACGTTATACAAAAAAAATTGGGCTAACCTTACTGTTTTTTTATTTTTTAATTCATCAAACTGTTTTTTTTCCGAAAAAGGCATTTGAAAATGTATTGCGCAAATACCGTGTGAGATGAAAAGTTGCAATGACATATATAATGTTTGGGTGTTCTGAGTAATTTTCTAGCAAAGAAAAAATGATTTTTACATGTAGGAGAGGAGTAACAGCATAGGTCGGTATGGTCACTGCCAAAAAACGTGTGAAAACATTTACCAATCTCATGTTTGCATCACCAACATTCATTGGATTATAAAAATGCAAGTCTTCTGGGTTTTTATACCAAAACATAATATTTTGTACATGGTTTATTTCTGGCTTGTGCATATCAAGGACTTAGGCCACGTACACACGATCAGGCCATCTGATGAGAACGGTCCGAAGGTTAACCGATGAAGCTGACTGATGGTCTCATGTGCCTACACACCATCGGTTAAAAAAACCGAGTGTTAGAACGCGGTGACGTTTTACGTGTTTTAACACAACAACGTGCTGAAAAGAGTGAAGTTCAATGCTTCCAAGCATGTGTCGACTTGATTCTGAGCATGTGTCGACTTGATTTTAACCGATGCTTTTGCTTACTAACGATCGGTTAGGCGTCCATCGGTCAAAATTTAAAGCAAGTTCTCATTTTTTTGACCGAAGGATAACTGACCGATGGGGCCCACACACGATCGGTTTCATCGGTTTTGACCGATCGTTTGTATGCGGCCTTAGATGTATTCTCACAAATCCTATCCCACAAGGCTTGGGGCAACCTCGGGCCTCCAGCTGTGGTGAAACTACATGTCCCATGAGACATGGCAGACCCTGACAATCAGAGGCATGACTCTTAGGCCGCGTACACACGATCGATCAAAACTGATGAAAAAGGACTGAAGGACCGTTTCAATCAACATTTACTATTTTAAATCCTTACTCTGCTAGCATTATTACATAGCCAAGAAAGTATACTATATTGACGATGTTCCATTGGACGAAACGCTGCGTAGGGTGGAGCTCTAACATCACGACACTGTCATGTGTCGACTGCAGACATCTTTGTGGTTGGAAACAAATGCTATTCATGACAGACTACAGCCTTTAATATGCCTGTTTTTATCTGACAAAATGTGAGTACCCTGGCTGTTTTTTTAGAAAAAAAACAATTGCCTGGCTTTAATACTACACCATGTATTTTATGTATACACCAATGATCTTCCATTTGGTGAGACTACAAGACCCAGCCATCTATGATCCAATTGAAGTGGTTTTGTGGACATATCATGCTTGTTTGACCACCTGTAATTCAGTGATCCGTTCTTTTTGGTAAGAGGCCCGGTGTGTTGATGTTCGGTTGAGGATTATTTCATGCTCACCTGATTGTGTCTTTTTTTACACCGTGGGTGATTCCAGTTTCCTTTCTTGAACAAGGACTTTACTTTAAACACTATGGACTCTTACTTTTAATTTTACACTACTAGTGCTGCATTCAGCAATTTTTTATAATATATTTACTTGTTTTAAACTTTTTTTTCTGGTTTCTAGGTCTAGGCAAATGATGTCATACACCCAGGAGTCTTCAGGAGGAAAGGAGGGGAGAATGGGTTTTCTCACCTAAGCACACCCTCCTGCCTGCATGCCTAGCTAAAGGCAGATTGATTCCATGAAGTAATGATACATGAATCATCTGCCCTTTCTTAAAATGGCCACAGCCAGAAATGTCAAGTGGTATTTTTTTAAATAATTATTTAACAAAATAAAGAATGGAAACATGGATGGACAGGTGAGTTTATGAATATTAAAAATGAATTATTCCACTTAAGACCCGGACCATAAGTCAGCTAAAGGACCCGGCCAGGTTTTGCGATTCGGCACTGCGTCACTTTAACAGACAATTGCGCGGTCGTGCGGCGTGGCTCCCAAACAAAATTGCCGTCCTTTTTTTCTCACAAATAGAGCTTTCTTTTGGTGGTATTTGATCACCTCTGCAGTTTTTATTTTTTGCGCTATAAACAAAAATAGAGCAACAATTTTGAAAAAATTCATTTTTTTTACTTTTTGCTATAATAAATATCCCCCAAAAATATATATATAAAAAAAATGTTTTCCTCAGTTTAGGCCGATACGTATTCTTCTACCTATTTTTGGTAAAAAAAATCGCAATAAGCATTTATCGGTTGGTTTGCGCAAAATTTATAGCGTTTAGAAAATAGGGGATAGTTTTATTGCATTTTTATAATTTTTTTTTTTTTTACTACTAATGGCGGCGTTCAGCGATTTTTTTCATGACTGCGACATTATGGCGGACACTTCGGACAATTTTGACAAATTTTTGGGACAATTGTCATTTTCACAGCAAAAAATGCATTTAAAATGAATTGTTTATTGTAAAAATGACATTTGCAGTTTGGGAGTTAACCACAAGGGGGCGGTGAAGGGGTTATGTGTTCCCTAATGTGCGTTTACAACTGTAGGGGGTGTGGCTGTAGGTGAGACATCATCGATTGTGTCTCCCTATAAAAGAGATCACACAATCGATGACGCCGCCACAGTGAAGAACGGGGAAGCCATGTTTACACACGGCTCTCCCCGTTCTTCAGCTCCGGGGACCGATCGCCTGTGACTCACGGCTGGGTACTAGTACAGGACGTACCTGTACGTACATGTGCCCAGCCGTGCCATTCTGCTGATGTATATGTGCAGGAGGCGGTCCTTAAGTGGTTAAATACTGTTTTTTTTTTTTTTTTTAGTGGCGCTCAGATACAGTTTTGTTCCACTTTAACTTTGCATATATCCAGCGCTTGGTGATAATTTATTAATCATCTATTTTCTCCTTTGATTAAATAAAATAAAAAAACATATGCAAGCGCAGAATGCAGTTAAAAAAAAACTTCACACAGAGATTCTGTAACAACAGATGTTCCTTGATGTGATTATTATTGTACAAACGTAAAGTCAAACCGGAGACACACAAGAGCACAACCTGAAAATATGAAAAGGTATTTTATCGCTGTATGCTGTTTCTGTGTCACAGCAGCCACGGTAATAGGGGGTTTAAGGTATTCAGGATATATGCTATGACGATATCTCCACAAACTAGCTCATGTAATCCTGCAGCCAACCAACAACATTTTGGAGCGGCGACATAAAAGAGAAGCACTGACTTCCCCACTGTTCTCAAGTTACGTTTGCACACTGTCCCCAGTCAAAAATAAACTATGGCAGGGAGGACAGTTTGTTAGAGTGCATTAACGTCCACGTTCCAGACTATATTTTTAGGGGTGGCATTTATGTTTGGCTTGGATACAACCTGCTGAAATGTGTGGCATTTCCTTTTCCTGTTATGTGATATTCCGCATTACCTGTTCTCCCAAATTTTATAAAGAAAATGTAGTTGATACTTCCCAGGAACTAACGTACAGCATTTACTTTCAGTTTATTTTCTAGCTATAAGCCTATGATTAACATATGTGGACAACATGCCAGCATTATGACAAAAAAAAACAAAAAAACATTTGCATTAATGTTCCAGTAAATTAGGTCAAGTTATTCCAAACCTTCAACTGGTTAATTGTAAAGTAAGTCTCATGAGAGAGGAAAACTGTATAAATCCTACAATATTGTAAAAGTAAAAAAATTTTATGTATGAAAAAAAACAAAAAAAACAAGATGATTATACATTTTCTTCTGGCTCTTTGGCACATCCATTCCACATGTTTTCATCTTCCGAAAATAAGCTATGCAGTTTTTTTTTGTTTACAAACTTTTATTAAAAAAGTAAATGATGGTACAAAACCAAATGATTAAGGCAAACAGAAAAATACGGATTAAGGCAAAAAAGAAGTCAGTACAAATATACACATCAACTTATCATTTTAACGGTGTAAGAGTCGGTTCACACTGGGGCGACTTCAGATCCGACTTGAAGTCGTCTCAAGTCGTCCCAAATCGCGCTGTCTAGAAAAATAATGCAAGTGAATGGGAGCGGTGTTAATACACACTACTCAAGTCGCTCCGACTTTTGAAAAGGGTCCTGTACGATTTCAATCCGACTCCTAGGCGATTTGTACCCATTGATTTCAATGGAAGTCGCTTCCAAGTCTGATCACTGTTCAAACTGAGGCGATTTTACAGGAAGTAGAGAGGAATTTACCCAGAAGCCCCCAGGTACTGCACAGTCCCCAGGCTGACCCCACCTTCTTGGCACAGATTGCTTTCAGTTTCAACGTTATCTCTGTATGTACCATGGCTACCAGAGGAGGAAATAGAAGAGAGGCAGTCGATAATGAGTCCCTCATCAGGCTTATAAAAGAGAGACCATGCCTCTACAACAAGAAGGACCCTGGGTACAAGGACCAACTCAAGAGGGACAATGCCTGGCTGGACATTGCTCAGCTGACATACAAGGATTGGGACACAATTGTCTGAGACCGTCCGCACTGCCAAATGTAAGTTAAACCTTTATTATATGTCTAATTTCCTTGGCTAGGCATGCTGGTTGTAGTTCCATACAGGCCACCTGTTTGCACAGAGAATGGCGGCATGAACTCCCTCTTGAAGACAGCAAGACTAGAACACACCGGCATCAATAGATCCCCTGTCAGGAACAGTATATCCCCTGCTGGCAATAGTAGATGCCTGTCAGGAACCATAGATCCCCAAACAGTAGATCCCTACAGGAAAATTAGTTCACATGTCAAGAACAATATATCCCCAACAACAGTAGAATAGATCCCCCACAACAATAGATCCCTTAGGCCTCGTACACACGATCGAATCTGTCTGCTGAAAGCCGTCTGATGGCCGTTTCAGCAGACAGATTTGATTGTGTGTACGGGCAAACAGACGGATTTGTCCACCCGACAGATTTCAAAGCATTGCTTTGAAATCTGTCGGCTGCAAACCCGTCTGCCGACATGTCTGCTGGTTAGTACACTTACCAGCAGACATGTCGTCTCGCACCGGCGCCGAATGGATTCGGCGCATGCGCGGAAGTGTTTTACTTCCTGGTGCGGTGCCGTGGCGGCGTCAACGTCACTGCCACGTGACCGACACATCAGCGCGCTGTCTGCTGGCGGGGATTTTGGTTTGCTCGTGTGTACACGCAAGCAAACCAAAATCCCAGCAGACAGATTTGTTCAAATCTGTCGGACGGACAGATTTGAACAAATCTGTCTGCTCATGTGTACGAGGCCTGATAGTAACAAAAGTTCCTGCGACAACAATAGATCCATGACAAATGTAGATCCCTAACAGAAACAATAGAACCCCCAACAGCAATAGATCCCTGTTTGGAACAAAAGTTCCTGCGACAACAATAGATCCATGACAAATGTACATCCCTAACAGAAACAATAGATCCCCGACAGCAATAGATCCCTGATAGTAACAAAAGTTCCTGCGACAGCAATAGATCCATGACAAGAGTACATCCCTAACAGAAACAATAGATCCCTGACAGCAATAGATCCCTGATAGTAACAAAAGTTCCTGCGACAGCAATAGATCCATGACAAATGTACATCCCTAACAGAAACAATAGATCCCTGACAGCAATAGATCCCTGATAGTAACAAAAGTTCCTGCGACAGCAATTGATCCATGACAAATGTAGATCCCTAACAGAAACAATAGATCCCCCAACAGCAATAGATCCCTGATAGTAACAAAAGTTCCTGCGACAACAATAGATCCATGACAAATGTACATCCCTAACAGAAACAATAGATCCCTACTGTTTATGTTAGGGATCTACATTTATCATGGATCTGTTGTTGTCGCATGAACTTTTGTTACTATCAGGGATCTATTGCTGTCGGGGATCTATTGTTTCTGTTAGGGATCTACATTTATCATGGATCTCTTGTTGTCGCAGGAACTTTTGTTACTATCAGGGATCTATTGCTGTCGGGGATCTATTGTTTCTGTTAGGGATGTACATTTATCATGGATCTGTTGTTGTCGCATGAACTTTTGTTACTATCAGGGATCTATTGCTGTCGGGGATCTATTGTTTCTGTTAGGGATGTACATTTATCATGGATCTGTTGTCGTCGCATGAACTTTTGTTACTATCAGGGATCTATTGCTGTCGGGGGATCTATTGTTTCTGTTAGGGATGTACATTTGTCATGGATCTATTTTTGACGCAGGAACTTTTGTTACTATCAGGGATCTATTGCTGTCGGGGATCTATTGTTTCTGTTAGGAATCTACATTTGTCATGGATCTATTGTTGTCGCAGGAACTTTTGTTACTATCAGGGATCTATTGCTGTCGGGGGATCTATTGTTTCTGTTAGGGATGTACATTTGTCATGGATCTATTGTTGACGCAGGAACTTTTGTTCCAAACAGGGATCTATTGCTGTCGGGGGATCTATTGTTTCTGTTAGGGATGTACATTTGTCATTGATCTATTGTTGACGCAGGAACTTTTGTTACTATCAGGGATCTATTGCTGTCGGGGATCTATTGTTTCTGTTAGGAATCTACATTTGTCATGGATCTATTGTTGTTGCAGGAACTTTTGCTACTATCAGGGATCTATTATTGTGGGGGGATCTATTGTCACATTCACTACAGTGTATAGTCGGCATAGGTGCATCAAAAGCAATTATGCTAAATAGCAACATTTGCCATTTTATTCTCTAGGGACAATGCTAAAATGACGCAGTGCCGAATCGCCAAAAAATGGCCAGGTCCTTTACCAGCATAATTATATACACAGACAAATATGTACTTGCCTTGTGATTGACATCCGGGTATAATTGAAAAATTTGTCCTCAAAACCACGCATCTTCTCATACATGGCCCAGAACTGCCCTCTGTTGGCTCTATTAGAAATTATTGGATGGATCCAATAGCGCCGTCTTCTTCTCATCCTCATCCTTCGCTTCCTTTCTTCCTCTTCCTCTTCCGTCAATACTGCCAAACCAGCTGTTATGACAGCTGCCATTAGGTAACGCACAGGGAGCATTTTGGACACAGAAAAACAGGGAACAGGGAAGAAGAAATGAAACAGGAAGAAGAATGATGTCAGAAGAGCTTAGTAGCTCTGATTGGCCATTTCTGACATTCCCTGTCCTGGAGGAGACTTGTAAATCGCCCCAGATCGCCCCAGGTCGCCTTGTGGTTCATGTTCAAGTCGTGTCGGAATCGCCTCTGAAAGTCGCTTTGAAAGTCGGATCGCCTCAGTGTGAACCGACTCTAACAGTGACAGAACCAGAAGTCAAATAGTGTCAGCTAAAATATGAACCTTGAGGGGGAACTAGACTGGGTTAAAGAACATGGGGGAATGCTCCAACCAGGGGGACCATTTGTTATTGTAAATGTGTAAGGCAGGGGTCTCAAACTCAAATTATCTGGGGGCCACTGGAGGTATAAGCTGGGTAAGGCTGGGCCGCATCAAGTATTGGACCAAAATTTTAAAATGTACAACTGATGCAATCTTAATAATAGTTTGCCGCCAGTGTGTTCTGCCAGTGTGCCCATCAATTGCTGCCAGTTTGCCCATCAATTGCGGCCAGTGTGACCATCAAACGCAGCCACTGTGCCATCAAACACAGCCACCTTGATGGGCACAGCTGAGTGGCTGCGTTTGATGGGCACAGTGGCTGCGTGTGATGGGCACAGTGGCTGCGTTTGATGGGCACAGTGGCTGCGTGTGATGGGCACAGTGACTGCGTTTGATGTGCACAGTGACTGCGTTTGATGGGCACAGTGGCTGCGTTTGATGGGCACAGTGGCTGCGTGTGATGGGCACAGTGGCTGCGTGTGATGGGCACAGTGGCTGCGTTTGATGGGCACAGTGACTGCGTTTGATGGGCACAGTGGCTGCGTGTGATGGGCACAGTGACTGCGTTTGATGGGCACAGTGGCTGCGTTTGATGGGCACAGTGGCTGCGTGTGATGGGCACAGTGGCTGCGTGTGATGGGCACAGTGGCTGCGTTTGATGGGCACAGTGGCTGCGTGTGATGGGCACAGTGGCTGCGTGTGATGGGCACAGTGGCTGCGTGTGATGGGCACAGTGGCTGTGTTTGATGGGCACAGTGGCTGCGTTTGATGGGCACAGTGGCTGCGTGTGATGGGCACAGTGACTGCGTTTGATGTGCACAGTGACTGCGTTTGATGGGCACAGTGGCTGCGTTTGATGGGCACAGTGGCTGCGTGTGATGGGCACAGTGGCTGCGTGTGATGGGCACAGTGGCTGCGTTTGATGGGCACAGTGACTGCGTTTGATGGGCACAGTGGCTGCGTGTGATGGGCACAGTGACTGCGTTTGATGGGCACAGTGGCTGCGTTTGATGGGCACAGTGGCTGCGTGTGATGGGCACAGTGGCTGCGTGTGATGGGCACAGTGGCTGCGTGTGATGGGCACAGTGGCTGCGTTTGATGGGCACAGTGGCTGCGTTTGATGGGCACAGTGGCTGCGTGTGATGCGCACAGTGGCTGCGTGTGACGGCACAGTGAGGCTGCAATTAAGGTTTTTTTTTATGCAGACAAGGAAGGCAAGCTTAAATAACACAAAAAAAAAATAATTCTGACATTTTTTTAAATTAAAAATATGATGGTCACCTCAGTCCAATCCCCCCTCCCCCCCTCCCCAATACAGACTAATTTAAGTTGTCTCTTACTTTTTTTATAGTTCACTTCTTCTTCTGTTGCAGACAGTCCACTCCACACACTCCACTCCAGACAGTAGCAGGCTGAGGCAGGCAGCAGGCTCCTCGTGTCTTGTCCTCCTTTTTTTTTTTTTTCCAGACGCAGCTCCGCGCGAGTCCTCCCTTCCTCTCTGCCTCAGTCACCTCTCACCCCCGGCGTGACGTCACGCGGTGACGGCGCACGTCGGGAATATACCAGCTTTCATGGGGGGGGGGGGGCGAGAGGCATTGCAAAGAATGAAAGGGAGCCAGGACCAGGACAGAGGAGCGCAGTCGGCACACAGTGTGCCACAGCCGCTGCCTGCGCTGTCTGTCACTCAGTGAAAGTGAGTGACAGACAATACAACTGATCTGGCGGCCGCGGCTGATCCGGGGGAAGGGCTTGACAGTGGGCCGCAAAATCTTGGTCTGCGGGCCGCAACTGGCCCGCGGGCCGGGAGTTTGAGACCCCTGGTGTAAGGTGTTTTGTAGTGTGTGGAAGATTTTTTCCATTAAGTTTATCTCATTGATTCTGGATTTAAGTGGGGCTAAGGGAATCGTAATTGACTTCCAATGGAAGGCTATCAACCAGTGTATGGCGACACAGATTGTGTGAATCAATCTCTGATGGGTTGAGGATAGACCGATGATTGGGGAAAAAAGGAGGCAGTTTTGTAGTGTTAAGGTGATGGAACTGTCGGAGATCTTGGAGGCAAATTTCTCAGCCTGTAACCAAATGCCCCTGACCTCGCAATACCAAAAAATGTGGGGGAACGAGCCTAAGGAGTTGCATTCTCTGAAACAAGAAGGGGAAGACAAAGGGAAAATCTTGTGGAGTTTAATTGGGGTATAATACCATCTTGTAAATAGTTTTAGGGCAGTTTCTTTAATGAAGCTATGCAGTTTTAAGAAGGTTACTTGCTTGAATTTTTACCGACTGTTCATAAACAAACATGAGAAGCAAGATGGTTATTTTAGAAAATATGAGAAGCAAGAAACGTTATTTTTAAAAATATGAGAAGCAAGAAGAATTATTTTTTCAAATATCAGAAGCAAGAGTTTTTTTTATATTCTTTTCATTATTTGGTTAAGCGAGTTATTCCTAAGAATTACAGGACTACAATCAGGGCAGTTTGAAGACATTTGGGGGCCCCAAGCACAAAAAAAAGTGACTTTTCAAGTTCAGAAGCTGGGGGGTTGGCAGCTTACCTCTATCCTCCGCCTCACACGTACACGCCGCCATATGTTGGTGTCCGTACAGGGGCCCCAGCAGGGAGGGCCCTTGTCGCATCGCTGCGTCCTCCTGCAGTCCGGTCGTCCGTGTACCATAACCGCGCGGTACAGGAGATTCAGTTTGCTGATCCCGGGGCCGGACTGAAAGGGAGTGAACACTCAGTGTGTGCACTTCCTGTCAGTCCGGACGGGAACAGGAACCTGAATCTCCTGTACCGCGCGGTTATGGTACACGGCCGACCGGACTGCAGGAGGACGCAGCGGTGCGGCAAGGGCCCTCCCTGCTGGGGCCCCTGGCCAGCTCGAAGGCCCCAGGCAATTGCTTGCTTTGCCTGTCGGGTTCCGACGGGCCTGTCTACAATATAAAATGCCAAATTTCCTTGCAAAATAATGGTACCGCTTTCAGCACCTAAAACCAGAAAGAATCATACCACCAGGGACGTTAATCGGCTTCTGTCTACATTGGCCCTAGTTAGGGATGAGCCGAACACCCCCGTGTTCGGTTCGCAACAGAACCGTCGAACGGACCGAACGTTCGCGCGAACATTTAGAACCCCATTAAAGTCTATGGGACTCGAATGTTCGAATTCAAAAGTGCTAATTTTAAAGCCTAATATGCAAGTCATTGTCGTAAAACGTCTTTGAGAACCCGGGTCTTGCCCCAGGGAACACGTATCAATGGAAAAAAGTTTTAAAAACGGTCATTTTTTCAGGAGCAGGACTCCTGAAAAAACAACCGTTTTTAAAACTTTTTTTCCATTGATACATGTTCCCTTGGGCAAGACCCGGGTTCTCAAAGACGTTTTCACAGGCAAACTATAGACACCCAGCAGGTACAATATTTGCTCCGGGAGCAGTGATTTTAATGATGCTTAAATAAAAAATAAAAAAATTAGAAATTCCTTTAAATATTGTACCTGCTGGGTGTCTATACCTGTGATAAACCTGCCTGGTTTATTCAGAAGCATGTAGACACTCTGGTTATTGACAACTGCAGAGTAAATAATTTGTCCCTCCGCCTGGGCATTGTGCCTTCTAGATTCAAGAGAGCAATTATACTCCCATTATTGAAAAAAGTGTGCTTGGACCCCATGATACTTACCAACTACCGCCCCATTTCTCTACTGCCTTTTCTATCTAAGGTCCTGGAGCAGGTTGTGTTTATCCAGCTGCAGGAGCGGTTTGAGCCACACGGTCTGTTCCATGACTGTCAGTCGGGATTTCGACCTGTTCGTGGTACGGAGATGTCTGCCCTAGATATGAGGAAACGTCTGCTGGGTGTCTGCGACGCGGGGGGGTCCGCAGCCTTGGTGCTGCTGGACCTCTCTGCAGCGTTTGACACCATTGACCATTCTATCCTTCTCTCCAGAATGCAATCCTTATTTGGCTGTGAGGACGCAGTGTTAAATTGGATCAGATCCTTCCTGTCCGAAAGAACGCACTCCAAAAAAATGGAGTCGTACCGCTCAAACACCCAGTCATTGACCTGCGGGGTACCTCAAGGCTCGGCCCTTTCTCCCTTATTCTTTAACTGCTACATGCGCCCACTTGCTGACCTTATTACCAGCTATGGCCTAGGCTGCCAGATCTATGCGGATGACATACAGATCTTGGCAGACCTTGCAAGTCGTCCTAATATGCCTGAGCAACTGAATAAGGGACTATCTAACATCCAACAATGGATGGACACAAACAGACTAGGCCTTAACACCGACAAGACGGAGCTTTTGCTGATCAGCCTACAGGCCAACTCTACCTTTTTACCTGCCTGGCCATCCTTGTTTGGCCCTGCCCCAACTCCAGCTAAGCAGGTTAAAAATCTGGGTATAATTTTTGATGCTGAACTAAGCTTCGTACCTCACGTAAAATTTTGCATAAAATCAGCCAACTATCATCTGCAATTATTACGGAAAATTAAGAATCTCTTCACCCAGCACAACCAAATGATCTTAGTTCATGGACTTATCCACTCTAGGTTAGATTGTTCTAACATTTTCTTTCTAGGGCTCCCACAGAAGTGGTTAAAACGATTGCAGATTACACAGAATCATGCTGCAAGATTAGTCACAAACTGCCCAAGGCGGAATCACATCTCCCCG
This sequence comes from Rana kukunoris, assembly GCA_029574335.1. Taxonomy (NCBI): domain Eukaryota; kingdom Metazoa; phylum Chordata; class Amphibia; order Anura; family Ranidae; genus Rana; species Rana kukunoris. Next base: position 116,309,792 of record CM056056.1, read on the forward strand.
GTGCTTAAGAATCTACACTGGCTCCCGATAGTAAAACGGGTTGAGTTCAAGGCACTCTGTCTGGTGTTTCGGGCCTATTGGCAACTAGGTCCGTTGTACTTATCACACATGACACAACACTACTGTCCACCCAGAGAGCTTCATTCGAGTGACGCCTTGTTAGCTATTATTCAATCTAGCAGATCAGCTTTAAAAGGTGGCCGCCGGCTCCAAACACTGGGGAATTCTCTTTGGAACAAGCTCCCTCATCAGCTCCGAGCATCCTCCTCCTTGATGGCCTTCCGTAAGGGCTTGAAAACACTTATTTTTTCACAAGCCTACAGATAGTGACTCGGCCTTCCAAGCCCTTAGCAGGACGCTGCCTTAATTCCAGGCTGCGGTGCATGGTTAGAGAGGTGTGATAGGCTTTTTGTGCCCGGATACCCCCCCTTCTTTTTATATCTTTGTTTATTTCTTGTCTGCCCCCAGCTTTTACTTAAGATGTCCTAGTTTCTTATTTTTGCTTCTGGGAATTGGATACCCCCAGCTTGTTGGTAAGCGCTTAGACGCGAGTTTCATAACTTGCATTCGGCGCCCTATAATTATTTATTCCAATCCAATAACGTCTTTAAATAGCACAATCACCTGCTGCCAGTAAATTAGGAAGACTGATCTAGCTAAGCTATACAGTGTATAAATATATGTACAACTCCTGGGATGTATATAAATATATCCTCTACACACTGTAAATTTAACTAAACTGACTAGCCTACCTGCTATCTATCTATCTAGTAATAAAGACACTGTCTCTCTCTTTCTCTCTCTCTCTCTCTCTCTAGGACTGATCTCTTTAACAACACCGCAACACACTACACAGGGCCGCCTTGCAGCCAGCCTTTTATAGTGTGGGGCGTGTACTAAACCACCCTGGCTTTGGCCAATTATGGCTCTCCGTTTTTTGCGCGCAATGCCGCAGTGAATTATGGGCCGTGACGCGTCACTCGAATTTGGTACTAACGACCCGTTTTGTTCGAATTTCGACAAAGGTACAAACAGACGATGTTCGAGTCGAACATACGTTCGAATCGAATGCGGAGCTCATCCCTAGCCTAGTGTATGTATAAATGTGAGTTAGAGAGACCTTAGATTGTAAGCTCCTTGAGGGCAGGGACTGATGTGAATGTAAAATATATGTGTAAAGTAGGGATGAGCCGAACACCCCTGGGTTCAGTTCGCACCTGAACCTGCGAACAGACCAAAAGTTTGAGTGAACTTTAGAGCCCTGTTAAAGTCTATGGGACTTGAACATTTGAAATGTAAAGTACTAATTTTAAAGGCTAAAATGCAAGTTATTGTCCTAAAAAGTGTTTGGGGACCCGAGTCCTGCCACAGGGGAGTGTTTGGGGACCTGGGTCCTGCCCCAGGGGACATGTATCAATGCAAAAAAAGTTTTAAAAAACGGCCGTTTTTTCAGGAGCAGTGATTTTAATAATGCTTAAAGTGAAACAATAAAATTGTAACCTAGAAAACAAATCGTACCTAGGGGGATGTATAGTATGCCTGTAAAGTAGCACTTGTTTCCTGTGCTTAGAACTGTCCCTGCACAAAATGTAATTTCTGAAGGAAAAAAGTCATTTAAAATCACTCACCTTAGGGTCTGGTATGGATATTAAGGGGAACCCTGCATCAAATTTAAAAAAAATGATGTGGGGTTCCAATCAAATATCCATTCCAGACCCTTCAGGTCTGATATGGATTCTAAGGGGAATTCCACTCCAAATTTAAAAAAAAAATGCCGTGGACCCCCACACATTTTTTTTTTATAAATTACTTTTCTCTGTATTTCCGGGAGCCGACAATTCATTATAGCCACCAGTGATTTTAAATTACTTTTTTTCCTTCAGAAATGACACTTTGTGCAGGGACAGTTCTAAGCATGGGAAACAAGCGCTACTTTACAGGCATACTATACACCCCCCCTAGGTACGAAATGTAAAGGAATATTTCACTTTTATTGTTTCACTTAAAGGAAATATTAAAATCACTGCTGCCAAAAAAACGGCAGTTTTTAAAACTTTTTTGCATTGATACATGTCCCCTGGGCCAGGATCCAGGTCCCCAAACACTTTTTATCACAATAACTTGCATAATAGCCTTTAAAATTAGCACTTTAGATTTCAAACGTTCGAGTCCCATAGACTTTAACAGGGTTCTAAAGTTCACACGAACTTGCCGCGAACACCCCAAATAGTTCGCTGTTCGGCGAACAGGCAATGTTCGAGTCGAACATGAGTTCTACTCGAACTCGAAGCTCATCCCTAGTGTAAAGCCCTGCATAAATTGATGTTCTTCCATATCAAGATTTTTTTTTCCCCAGGCCCCTGGCAACAACCAAGCTTTTGCAAAGTAGGCATAGAAACTTGCGCCTCCTCTTATAAAGTGATTCTGTTACTTTTCATAACAATGTTGTGCTTTAAGCCACACTTTATGGGCCAGATTCAGGAACAGTTAGGCTGGCGGATCAGTGATCCGCCAGCCTAACTGTCACTTTGAGCCGGCGTTTCTGTTTTCTGTAACCAGAAAACAAGAAACGCCGGGTTGAAGCTCCGATGCGATCAGCGTAACTGAGTTTCGCCATCGCATCGTTACTTCAACTTAAAAATGGCGCCGGGGGCGTTCCCGCCGATTTCCTCTCAAAAAATATGTTAATGAGCGGAAATCGGCAATTCACGAGCGAATTCCGGCGCGACGCAATGACGGTACGACGTTTCCGGAAGCGATACGCGGCGCGAAGATATACCTACATGGGGTTGGAGTATCCTATGTTAGGTATAGGCGTCGTCATCACGTCGGGAAAAAAAAAAATCACGTCGCTTGCGTAAAAAGATCATGAATGGGAATGTGACGTCATTGACGTTCATTCACAGAATTTGGAGCATGCCCACGGGGATGCTTTGACACTCGACGCATGCGCAGTACGTTCGCGGCGGGATCGCGCTTAGTTTAAATAATACACGCCCCGTACCCGCCCAATTTGAATTCCGCCGGCTCATTTTCGTTACGCTGCCGCAACTTTAGGAGCAAGTGCTTCGTGAATGACAGCACTTGCTGCTAAAATTTCGGTAGAGTAACGTAAATGAGAAGCGTTACTCTGGAGCAAAGATGCTCCCATCTACCTGAATCTGGCCCTATGAGTTTTCCCCAAATTCGTGACTTTTGCTTTTAATTGTAAATTCTGCAAACTGTCATGTGAAAATAATGCTTGGCCTCATACAACTAGAACAGATAGTGTAACTGTGTTTTTAAGTTTTAGTTTTTACAAAAAAAGTGGTCATAGGGCTCCATCTTTTATGAACTACTGTATACAGGGGCGGACTGACAACTCATGGGGCCCCCGGGCAATAGAAGATTATGGGGCCCCCGGGCTTACAGATGGCCACCAAGCCAGGTGGCAGTACAGAGGCAGGGCAGCTAAAATCTCTGGATTTTCACATCAAAAGCATGTAGGTTTTGGACATATCAGGGACAGATGTAAAAAAAACACAGATTTTTACATACTGTCCCTGGTTTTAATGAGCCTGGCAACCCTGATGGGGGCCCCTAGTGGCATGGGGCCCTCAGTCAGTGCCCGAGTTCCTCAATGGTCAGTCCGCCCCTGACTGTATATAAGCAGCTATACGGTTTGTGGTCATAGGTGGTAGAATAAGTGCTTACTGTTTATTCATATTGCAAGAAGCCAACATAATTCAACAACTGTAAAAAAAAAAAACATGTTAAAACATTTTCATGGTTATTTTTATTTTAACGTTAGTGAAATCAGAGAGAACTGGCAAATACACAGGAGCAGGCCAATTTGAGGAGACTGTGCAGCTGAACAAAATACTTCCAGAATACGGAGGCCAATTTATACTTGAAATGGGTCAGTCAGGTGTATGGAAACCCTACTTTTATATTGACCTGGGCACTGCTCACTTTTAGAGCAGGTGATTTGTGAGAAGCATTCTTCATGATATTTTAACCATCCTGATTTATGCTCAACTGGAATGGGGCAGTAAGAATAATCTTCCTTCATTACTTAACCAGTACTGGGACAAGCAGAGTGCTACTTCTCTTTTCATATTGACTGGTAGTTGGGAGACTGTTCGATGTCTGACCCCAGTTACATATACTATGAGCAATGAGAGAGTTTGGGGTATAGCAAAGGATGAGCAGATAAACACATACACAGATAATTAGGAGCCATTTACATTAGATCTGTGTGTTATGGTAATGTGTGTTATGACAACGCACAAAATTACATCAGTGCATAGAGATGTCATTCACAATGCATTGGCATTTTAATACACCACGACATGCAAATGTGAGCCATCCAGTGGTGGCTGGTGCTCAAAATTTTTGGGGGGGCGCAAACGAAAAAAAAAATATTGCAGCCTCACTGTGCCCATCACATGCAGCCACTGTGCCATGCCACCAAATGCAGCCACTGTGCCATCAATTGTCACCACTGTGCCATGCCATCAAACACAGCAACTGTGCCATCAATTGTCACCACTGTGCCATGCCATCAAATGCAGCCACTGTGCCATCAATTGTCACCACTGTGCTATCAATTGTCACCACTGTGCCATGCCACCAAATGCAGCCACTGTGCCATCAATTGTCACCACTGTGCCATGCCATCAAACGCCACCACTGTGCCATCAATTGTCACCACGGTGCCATGCCATCAAACGCCACCACTGTGCCATCAATTGTCACCACTGTGCCATGCCATCAAACACAGTTACTGTGCCCATCAATTGTTACCACTGTGCCATGCCATCAAATGCAGTCACTGTGTCATCAATTGTCACCACTGTGCCATGCCATCATATGCAGTCACTGTGCCATCAATTGTCACCACTGTGCCATGCCATCAAACGCCACCACTGTGCCATCAATTGTCACCACTGTGCCAGGCCATCAAACGCAGATACTGTGCCCATCAATTGTCACCACTGTGCCATGCCATCAAATGCAGTCACTGTGCCATCAATTGTCACCACTGTGCCATGCCATCATATGCAGTCACTGTGCCATCAATTGTCACCACTGTGCCATGCCACCAAATGCAGTCACTGTGCCATGCAACACAGCAACTGTGCCATCAATTGTCACCACTGTGCCATCAATTGTCACCACTGTGCCATGCAACACAGAAACTGTGCCATCAATTGTCACCATTGTGCCATGCCACCAAATGCAGCCACTGTGCCATCAATTGTCACCACTGTGCCATGCCATCAAACGCCACCACTGTGCCATCAATTGTCACCACTGTGCCATGCAACACAGAAACTGTGCCATCAATTGTCACCAATGTGCCATGCCACCAAATGCAGCCACTGTGCCATCAATTGTCACCACTGTGCCATGCCATCAAATGCCACCACTGTGCCATCAATTGTCACCACTGTGCCATGCCATCAAATGCCACCACTGTGCCATCAATTGTCACCACTGTGCCATGCCATCAAACGCCACCACTGTGCCATCAATTGTCACCACTGTGCCATGCCATCAAACACAGCCACTGTGCCATCAATTGTCACCACTGTGCCATGCCATCAAACACAGCCACTGTGCCATCAATTGTCACCACTGTGCTATGCCACCAAAAGCAGCCACTGTGGCATCAATTGTCACCACTGTGCCATGCCATCAAACGCCACCACTGTGCCATCAATTGTCACCACTGTGCCATACCATCAAACGCCACCACTGTGCCATCAATTGTCACCATTGTGCCATGCCATTAAATGCAGTCACTGTGCCATCAATTGTCACCACTGTGCCATGCAATCATATGGAGTCACTGTGCCATCAAGTGTCACCACTGTGCCCTTTAATTGTCACCACTGTGCCCCATGCCACTGGGCTCATTGTCGCCTCTGTGCCCTTTGTCGCTACTGTGCCCCATGATGCCACTGTGCCCCATGCTGCCACTGTGCCCCATGATGCCACTGTGCCCCATGATGCCCCTTTCCCTGTTAAAAAAAACACTTACCTGACGCTTCCATGTCCTCCCTCGATGTCTTCTGCCGCCGTGGAGAAGCTTCAGCCAATCAGGTTCCTGATAACCAGAATCCTGGGACCTGATTGGCTGAAACGGCTGTCAGTCTAATGCAAGGACCGCAGATTGCCTGCGCTCCGAGCATAGACTTCCGAGAGCCGGAAGGCGGTACTGGAAAAGCCTATCAGAGCCGCTGGCTTTGATAGGCAGTTCCCCTCAGCCAACCAGCTGCCGCTATTCAGGTAACCGGCGACCCATGTCCGGTTATATGAATAGACCAGGCAGCTGGCAAAAATAACACACGTTCAATGCATTGCATTGTACGTGTGTTATTTGCAAGAGGGGGTGGCGCCAGAACTTCGGCTAAAATGTCAAAATTACATTTTAGCCGAATAAAAGTTCTTAAAGGGCCCGTTTTTTTTTTTTTGTTTTTTTTTGTGACTGCGGGAGGGGGGGTGGCGCCCGTGCGCCCACATGGGCGGGCCGCCACTGGAGCCATCTGTTTATTGTGATCCACTGGGTTGTAAATAAATGGTGAATGTCCGTTTAAAATATAAATTGTATTGAATTGGCATTCTATTTAGGCCTCGTTCACACAGGTTTTACTATGCCTGTGTTTACCCACATAGGGATGTACAAGTGTTCTGTGCACCACCGTGCAGGCTATCCCATTGCTGTCAATTGGGACACAGTGGCTGCAGCGGGTTTGGGTATGTGTGCCCCCCCCCCCCGAACTCATTCTGTCTGTATTCGGACGTGCACCAGCACACACCCGCACCCACATAGATGTCATATTGGGACACAGTGGCTCTATCCCTGTTGCAGATGTGTCTCAGCTGACAGCAATTGGACTGCTTGCATTGGGATGCATGGAAGATCAGGTGGGTCTGCCCTTCTCCAGGGCTTAATGGGGTGGGATGGCGGTGTGTATCCTTGACCCTGATGACGTCAAGTATGACAAAATGTGTAGGATGGAGCTAGGATGCACGGACGTCATCTTGGTTTTTTAGCCTGCACAAGCAGTATGATGGAGCTAAATCCCTGCTATATATTGAACACTACCTAAAGTATAATGTGATATAATGTGAGTATTTTTTTATTATTTAAATAAATAATATATTATTATACTATTAGAAGCGTTTGTCCGTGGCCATCCACCCACTCCACTCATTGTGGCCCACGACCAGTTACCAAGTCGCTTAAGTGGCCCTTACTCTTCAAAAGGTTGGGCACCCTTGCTTTAATCTGTGTATTACAACTGTTTAAGAAAATGCATGTTGTGTTTGCTTACCAAACATTCCATTGAATCATCTTTTTGGCGGGAAAATGGCTAAAAAATGTATAGTTGTCGACCATCACCTGGCTGTATTGTCTTTTCTAGACTTGACACATTTACTATATCTGTGTAGCTTTGTTTGCTCACTAAAAAACAGATTACGTGGACTGTTAGAGGTCAGAGAAAGTTTACAAGAACACGATTCACCTGCAAAGAAAAAGGAAATAGCTTTTATACTTCAAAGAGCAGGGTCAGGAAAGCATCCCTGTTTATTCTGTCATCAATGCATTATTCTCAGCCCTTTTGCAAAATGTTGCTAGAACTGTAACATTTAATCACTTGGTAAGCACTTTATTTAATGTTTGAAAAAGATTATCCTCTAGTTGCAAGGCTCCATGATTAGATTGCAATGGAATGTGCAATCTAGAAAATGCTAGATGGAGAGAAATTAAGACCTTAAAGTGGTATTAAACCCAAAAACAAAAATGTGTTATATTGCAGCTTACCATTTCTTAGATGTGGTGGCTGCATTTGTTTTCTTTGTTAAGCTTTCTTCCCTAATTTTTGCCGGTTGAACCTGCCAGTAAGGCCGCGTACACACGATTGGTTTTGTCCGATGAAACTGGCCTTAAGGCCAGTTTCATCAGTCCAAACCAAACGTGTGTATGGCCCATCGGGCAGGGGTGCTTACAATAGTCAGCTTTTATTCATCTATGTAAAACCTTTATTTAAAAAGGAAAAAAAAATGGATACCGTAACTGCTTAAAAAATGTTTTTAGATCAACCAGCAGACTGAACGAGAAAACTGACCAGATTCCTTCCTCCACAAATCTGGTATGGATGCAGGTGTAGCGCTAACCCCGTAGGAACCACTGATTAGATTGGGTCCTCTATTCTATACACAAAGGGCCAGATTCAGCTAGAGTTATGCCGGCGTATCAGTGATACGCCGGCATAATTCTGACTTTGCGCCGGCGTATCTGTTTTCTGTATTCAGAAAACAAGATACGCCGGTTTGCAGCAAAGATCTGACAGGCGTAATTGTATTACGCCGTCAGATCTTAAATGCATTTTTAAAATGGCCGCCAGGGGCGTTCCCGCTGATTTACGCCTAGAATATGTTAATCAGCGAGATACGCCAATTCCCGAACGTACGCCCGCCCGATGCAGTGACTTTACGCAGTTTCCGTAAGGGGTTTCCCAGTGTAAAGATAAAGCACCAAATAGATGGCGCATCCTATGTTAAGCATGGTCGTCATGACCGCGGGAAATGTGAAAATGTTTACGTTGTTTGCGTAACTCATCCGTGAATTGGAGATTTACGTTGATTACGTTCACGCCGAAAACACTGTCATAATTCGGAGCATGCGCACTGGGATTTTTCAATGGTCGACGCATGCGCAGTATGTTCGGCTCGGGGACCCGCCTAATTTAAATAGCATACGCCCCCTACCCGCCCAATTTGAATTAGGCCACCCAATTTACGCTACGCAGCCGCAACTTTACACGCAAGTGCTTTGTGAATACAGCACTTGCGGGTAAAGGTGCGGCGGCGTAGCGTAAATAGGAAAAGTTATGCTGCCGCAAAGAACCGCTCGCCATCTTGAATCTGGCCCAAAAGGTTGAGTGTACAAACACACAATGGAGGTTATTTACGAAAGGCAAATCCACTTTGCACTTCCAGTGCACTTGAAAGTGCAGTTTCTGTAAATCTGAGGGGTAGATCTGAAATGAGGGGAAGCTCTGCAGATTTTTTCATTCAATCATGTGCAAGCTATCCCCCTCGGATCTACAGTGACTGCACTTCCAAGTGCACTTGCAATGCACTTGTAGTGCAAAATGGATTTTCCTTTAGTAAATAACCCCTGATATCACAGGAAATTACTGAAGGTAATACTTTGTACTCAATAGTAACACTATATCAAAGAAAACAGACACCAAACCAAGTAGTAAGGGCAAACTTAAAGGGTTTGTAAAGGAAATATTTTTTTTTTTTTAGTAGCTTCCTTTACATTAATGCAGTGCTGTTTTCATGTCCTCATTGTTCGTTTTTGCTTTCAAGTTGCTGTATTTCTTCTCTGATCTCCCCACTTCCTGGTTGTCTCTTTCCTGATGACCACAGTGCTGGGAGCTTTCTTTCTGTGGTCACTAATTTCAAGGAGGTGTGATTACTGTGTGTCTAATTTCTAGTTTTGTTTTCCAAACCATCACTGCTCTATGGCTCTGTATGCTCTGTAAGTAGAGAGGCAGGAAAGAACATGCAAAAACAAAACTAGTAACTGTAGGTACATTATATGATTGATTTTCATTTTAGCATTTATTTACAACTCCTTTAATATATTATCACCTAATATGGTTGGTAGGTAGGCAAGCATAAAATGGCTTAACATTGGTATAACATAATTTAGCATACAAAGTGATTAACAGTAGGGACTAGGCATAAGATAACATTTGGCATTCAGATCAGCATAAACAGTAGAAATACCACATCAAGTGCAGCAGTGAGCTGGAACTATACTGTGAGAGACCTAACTAGGAATGGGATTTTTGATGGAGAATAGGGGGTAGCCTTCTACCCACTGATTATGGCTCATGGAGGAGACCGTGGATCTTGTCTGCTTCTCCTGTCAGAGTATGGGGAAAAGCTAATTTCAGCCTCTGATCCCACAAACAGAGCAGATCATTCTCTTTTGATGGGCAACAACGTGATGAACGCTGAGAGTGAGGCTTAGGCCGCGTACACACGACCAGTTTCCTTGACAGAATCCATCAAGTAAATTGGTGGGAGAGCTTTTTTGCCGAGAAAAACGGTCGTGTGTATGCTTTTCATTGAGAAAACTGTTGAGGAACTCGACAAGGAAAAAAGAGAGCAAGTTCTCTTTTTCCTTGACGGTAGTCTCAATTTCCTCGTCGTGTTCCGCGCACCTTCGGTAAAAGTATCGTTTGTAATGGAAATAGCACATTTGTCACGCTATGACAGACTGAAAAGTGCAAATGTCTCTTACCAAACTTTTACCTAACACGCAGTAAAATGAGATTAGCAAATGCAGCCCCAAGGGTTGTGCCAGTGGAATCAAACTTCCCTGCCGTTGTATGTGTTGAAGTCACCGAGTTTGAATACGAGGAGATTTGGTCTTGATAGTGTGTAAGCAAAGACAGCTTGTCAAGTTTCTCGATAAGCCTAACAAGGAACTCGTTGAGGAAAACAAGGTGTCTTTTCCAACAAGTTCCTCGGTCATGTGTATGAGGCCTTAGATTAATTCTCTGAATAAGGACAATAAAGCTTGGCTACTGGATTGGATGGAAAGGTGTAATATTAATCTTAAGAAGGTTAATGGTCAGAGGAAATATGGCAGCCCTCCTGCAGATTAGGTTGGAGGAGCTCCTCCATTTGGGGCAGACAAATTTATCAACAATCTCCCTTAAGGCCCGTACACAAGATCGGAATTTCCAATGGAAAAAGTCAGACTGACTTTTTCCATCAGAAATTCTGACCCTGTGTATGCCCCATCGGAGTAATTCCATCGGATAAAGCATTTTCTAGGTGACTAGTTAGTAATTAGCTTACTGTTTAATTAAGATCACTGTTAGTTTTTAGCTGTTTACAGTTTGCATTGTCATGCTAATATCCCCAAGAGGGGAATGTCCTCCAATGGGGTATAAAGTGTGTGCCAAAGTTTTAGTAGAGGCATTCCTTTGGTTTTTACCTTAACATTTTGTATGTGATGCTTAGGCCGCGTACACACGGCAGGGAATCTCGACGGGCAGAACACATCGTTCCGCCCGTCGAGGTTCCCTGCCGGCCGTCGAAATCGGCGACCCGCCCGTCGGGAATGGCAACCAGCCATTCTTCCGGGCGGGCCGTCGAGGAAATAGAGAGCGTGCTCTCTATTTCGGCTCGACGGGCTTCCCGACGGGAAGCTCGCCGAGACCGTACACACGGCCGAGGTCCTCGCTGGAATGTGCATTCCAGCGAGGTTCTCGCTGGTTTTCAGCGAGAACCTCGGCCGTGTGTACGCCGCCTTAGGCCGCGTACACACGGCAGGGAATCTCGACGGGCAGAACACATCGTTCCGCCCGTCGAGGTTCCCTGCCAGCCGTCGAAATCGGCGACCCGCCCGTCGGGAATGGCAACCAGCCATTCTTCCGGGCGGGCCGTCGAGGAAATAGAGAGCGTGCTCTCTATTTCGGCTCGACGGGCTTCCCGACGGGAAGCTCGCCGAGACCGTACACACGGCCGAGGTCCTCGCTGGAATGTGCATTCCAGCGAGGTTCTCGCTGGTTTTCAGCGAGAACCTCGGCCGTGTGTACGGCGGCTCAGAGTAAAGGGCTGGTATTAGCTCCTGGTCTGCTAGAAAAGTTTGGCGGGCGGGAGGCACTGTTTGGCACTGTTTGGCGGGAGCACCCAGGCAGGCTGCCAAGCAGTCGATCACATATGCTGCCAGTGCATTTAAAGCAGCGATTCTAGTCCTAGACTGACTGGGTATGCACTGTTCAAAAGAAAAAGTAGGATGATAGTGGAGGGGGAATGGTAACAAAAGGGGCTTGCTGAATAATTAATATGAGAGGGGCAGTCTGTCGTGTCACCAGAGGCCAGGTGACAAATACACACTGTTAGGGTCAGGAGCACACGGCTAAGATTGTGGATCCTTCAACTGAGTGCTGCGGATAGAGCTCTGGGTGGTTCAGGAAAGCAGATTCATCTGAGCACCAACATGGATCGAGCAGGGAGATAGAGTATAAGATTCCCCAGAGCGGGGAGTCTAAGAGCCAGAAGGTTTTCACTAGAGCTTCTGATGATGAGAATGGACTTTGTTCAGCTGACCCCAGGTTGCAGCCCCCAGGGTCTCCCAGCTAAAGCTCACAGCAGGCTCTGGTGGATGGAGAGGAAGCAGCAGTGCAGGGCAACAAGGACTAGTCAGAAGGACAAGCCAAGGGTCAGGGGAACCAGCAAACATGGATGGTCAGGGGAACATGCAAAATGTCAGGGTAACAAGCAAACAGGGATTGATAGAAGAAAAAAAGGGATGGACAGCCGCACTCCAAAGCAAACAGGCATAGTCAGGAGAACAAGCCAAAGTCGGTACATGGAATCAAATGTATAGCACACAGCAAGAAACACACAGGGGAGCCTAAACACACTATTGCTGGCTTGCAGTGCACAGTGTTAAATAGTGTTTCCTGTTAGAGGCTTGGGTGGACTCATGTTGAAAGAAGATTATTTAAACATGCAGGTGTAAGAGGGCAGTCCCTAAGCTGATACACAGACCAGAGGTAAGTAGACAGACAGGGCATGAAACATTACTGCAGAGTCATGACAGTCTTTTGAGATCTTGGATGTATGGTATGGAAAATGAGGGACTATAGCGGTGCTTATTCACAACATACAATATTAATTCATTTTTAATAATTTATTAAAACAGATTATCAAAAAACATAATATATTTCACAACAAAAAAATGGAAGTTACATAGATCAGGCTAACAAGTTATCCAGGCAGATGTAAATCCCGAATAAATAGATGGAACGTGTTGTAATAAATCGTCACAACCAAGGTGGTATTATGCCCAATATATTTTCGCCAAAATCGGCTTCCTCAGGGGCGAGGTTGGGATCGACAGATTGAAAACAGCTCTATTAACCACTTAAGGACCCCCGCACGCACATATACGGCCACAGAATGGCTCGTACAGGCACAAGGGCGTAAATTTACGTCCCCGCCTTCGTGCGGTTCGGGGGTCCCATCGGGACCCCCTCCGCGGCGTGCGGGGGTCCCCCTGCCTCTGGGAGCGATCGCCGACGAGCGGGCGGATGTCCGTGATTTCCGCCCCCCCCGCGATCGCTCCCAGCCAATGGGAGCGCGCTCCCATCGTGTCAGTTCCTCCTCCTGTGTTTACACAGGAAGGAGGAAATGATGTCACCTCTCATCGCAGCGCTGTTTCCCAGCGCTGCTGATGAGAGAAGACATCACAAGTAAGTGTGCACCAACACAACACTGACACACACACACATAGGCACATTAACCCCTTGTGATCGCCCCCCCCACCCCCCTGTCACAGTGTCACTGAATGCAGTGATCTAATCACTGCATTTAGTGTCAGTGTGACAGGCAGTGTAAAAAACAGTTAGTGTTAGGTTCAGGATAGCCCCCCCACCCCCCCTAATAAAGTTTTAACCCCCTGATCACCGCCCTAGTTAACCCTTTCACTCCCTATTGCCAGCGTCACTAAGCGATCATTTTTCTGATCGCTGTATTAGTGTCGCTGTTCCCGCTAGGTAGCTATTTTTTTTTATTGCGATTTTTTTTTTTTACTAAAGACATGTGGCTGAATTAATTTTGGCCTAAATGTTTTACTAAAATTTAGTTTATTTGATTTTTTTTATAACAAAAAGTAAAAAAATTGTGTTTTTTTTCTAAATTGTGGCTCTATTTTAGTTTATAGCGCAAAAAATAAAAATCGCAGAGGCGATCAAATACCACCGAAAGAAAGCTCTATTTGTGGGAAGAAAAGGACGCAAATTTTGTTTGGGAGTCACGTCGCACGACCGCGCAATTGTCTGTTAAAGCAACGCAGCGCCGAATTGTAAAAACACCTTGGGTCATTTAGCAGCGTATGTGTCCGGGTCTTAAGTGGTTAATAAAAGAATATACATTGTGGGAGATTAGCTCGTAGGGATCACTTTTCTGAAACACAGTCTGTAAACAGGCAGCTGCCAGGTTTATTTCACAAAAGGTTTGCAGGTTGAAATAAACAAAACAGTAAACTTAAACCCTTGCCGTCCGGCGCTAAACTAAACATCAGGGTCTCCTATCTATACAGTGTGGGGCTGGTCCCCACCACCCACAAAATAAACAACAAACGCAAACCTTTTCCTCGCAATGTCTTTAGAGAGCTCCTCACACTCAGGTTCCCTCCCTGAGTGTCCCAAAACCAGAGAGCTCTCTTCTGATCTCTTCCTGGTTGTTTTTAAGGTCCACCTGACATTGAACTCCAGTGGACCCAAATATCCGGACCGGAACACCAGAGGCCGTAAAACCCGGCCCGGATTCCGGTTCAGCTTCTCAAAATAGAACGTATGCGTGGTGAAATATATCTATGGTCAAGTATCTCACCTCGCATACCGTCACATATCCTCCCCCTCTGCTCAAGCCCCTGCGGCTGAGCACTTGCCCCAACCATACAGTGCACCCGGGAGAGAGCATCTGCATTATCTTGGAGTTTTCCTGGCCTATGCTCCACCGTAAATTTAAAAGGCTGTAAAGCCAGGAACCACCTTGTCACCCGAGAATTTTTCTCCCTGTTATCACACATCCACTTCAAGGGAGCATGGTCTGTGACCAGCTTAAATGACCTCCCCAGTAGGTAATACCTCAGGGAGTCTAAAGCCCACTTAATGGCGACACACTCCTTTTCTACGATGGCATAATTTTTCTCGTGCTTGTTCAGCTTCCGGCTCAGGTATACCACTGGGTGCTCCTCACCATCCCTGTTCTGTGAGAGTACGGCCCCTAGGCCCACCTCAGAGGCGTCCGTCTGTACAACAAACTCCTGGCTAAAGTCCGGGGTTACTAGTACGGATACCATACAAAGAGCCTGTTTCAACTTCTGAAATGCCTCCTCGGCCTCGGGGTTCCACTTGACCATGACCGACCCCCTACCCTTCGTCAAATCGGTCAAGGGGGCAGCAACGGTGGCAAAATTGGGTATGAAACGTCTGTAATACCCCGTGATGCCCAGGAAGGCCCTCACTTGTTTTTTATTGACTGGTTGGGGCCATTTTTGAATTGCCTCAATCTTATTTGTCTGCGGCTTGACCACTCCCCGGCCAATAATGTACCCAAGGTATCTGGCCTCCTCCAGGCCTATGGCACATTTTTTTGGATTGGCCGTGAGACGTGCTTCCCTAAGGGAATCTACCACCGCTTGTACGCGGGGCAGGTGCGATTCCCAATCTGGGCTGTGGGTGACCACATCGTCCAAGTACGCCGCTGCATACGAGCGATGTGGTCTCAAAGTTTTGTCCATCATTCGCTGGAATGATGCAGGGGCTCCATGCAGACCAAACGGCATCCGCTTATACTGAAACGAGCCCTCAGGAGTGGAAAAGGCAGTCTTCTCCTTGGCTGATTCAGTAAGCGGTATTTGCCAATAACCTTTCGTTAGATCCAGGGTCCGTCCACAAGTTCGTCGACCCGGGGCATCGGGTAGGCGTCAAACTTGGACACACTGTTAAGTTTTCTAAAGTCATTACAAAACCTGATACTGCCATGAGGTTTTGGGACCAGCACTATGGGACTTGACCACTCACTGTGGGACTCTTCGATCACATCCAACTCTAACATTTTTTTTTTCTTCAATTATATTTATTGAGTTTTATAAAAGCATACAGGTTATAGTACCATACAAGGAGTAAGCATCGTTTAAGATACATAGTAATCAACCATGACGCTGGTGTAACAGTGTGTAACACATTTGGTAAGGTCA
Source organism: Rana kukunoris (assembly GCA_029574335.1). Lineage (NCBI taxonomy): Eukaryota > Metazoa > Chordata > Amphibia > Anura > Ranidae > Rana > Rana kukunoris. The sequence goes on from CM056056.1 coordinate 116,325,585, forward strand.
GACAAAGAGGAAAAAAAAAATAAAAAAATAAGAAAAAAGAAACGTAGATATCTCCAATGGCGAGTCACTCTTGCGGTACTGGGTGTTTACAGTAACTCGAACCGTCAGTGTGCTTCTTTCCGTAGGACCACCCCTATCGGGAACCCTTTGTGGTCCTTCCGGGAAAAGCACTTAATGCCCAAGTACTACAAAGTAGGCAGTATGTCAGTTACGAAACAAGCATTATATCAAGATACATCTGAGAATAACATATGAAAAGAAAAACCAAGAACAAGATGATTCACAGTAAGGGGACAGCTTTAGGACTGAACGACCAAGGATGCCAAGCTTTCCCAACCCTGGCAGTCTGGCCTGTAGTAGTAGCCATAATGTACTCGTGCGAGAAGTGGAGGTTAACTAGGTCTACTACCTGGGCCACCACTGGGGTCTCCTCCGATCTCCACCTACGGGTAATACATAGTCTGGATGCTAATAGGATATGGGAAGTAACACATCTGAAGGGTGGCAGTATGTTGTCTATCGTTAAACTTAGTAGAGCCAATTCTGGGGTAGGAGCAAGTACTGTTCCAATAGTAGAGGATAGGAGGTGAAACACATCCACCCAAAACAGTCGTATCTTACGGCAGGACCATAAGATATGGAGAAGATCACCTGAGGCGGAGGTGCAACGCCAGCAGAGATTGGAGGCTTTGGGGTCAAAGGTGGCAATTCTGGCTGGAGTCATGTACCAACGAAGCGTGATTTTTTGCGTGAGTTCCCACAGGGCCGAGCATTTAGTGAATTTATATGAGGCGGTCAGGGCAGCAGCCCATTGGTCCGCGGAGAAAGAACGAGAAAGTTCGGATTCCCAGCGGGCGTGGGCAGGCAATTTGGTGAAGCGTAGTTTGTTTTGGAGGGCATGGTAGAAATGTGATATACCTTTGCGTTTGGGTTTCTCAGCTGTCAGGAACTCTAACGTTTGATTCGGGACTGCATATAGAGAGAGAGGGATTGTCTGCAGGTAATGGGAGATTCTCAAATATGTGAAGAGCTCAGAGTTTGGGAGGTGAAATTCTATCTGGAGTTGTGGAAAAGATTTGAGGTTCTCACCCTGAAGGATGTCATGTAAGGAGGATATTCCTCTAGACGTCCATCTGGAGACGGATAAGTCAGGAGATATAAAATGAAGGGATTCTAAGGGTATTCGAGGGGTAGTGGAGGAGGGGTCCCCCATTGTGCAGGCAGTGAATTTGCTCCAGGCTAGCGCTGTCGCTTTCATGGTTGGGGGAAGGGAGGAGGGGATTTTCGGATTTAACGGGATACTAAACACCCAAGCTTGTAAGTTCTTGTGGTAGAGGAAGGAGAGTTCGATTTGTGCCCAAAGGGTCTCAGGGTGGGTACGAAACCAATCCGCCATCTGGGCGAGAATGGAAGCTAGGTGGTAGTCACCAAATTCAATAGAACCAACACCACCTGCCAATTTATTTTTAACCAGATTAGAGTGCGCGCATCTGGGTTTTTTGCCTTTCCATAGTAGGGCATTAAGGATTGTTTGTAGGGATTTAAAGTACGATTGAGGGATCGGGATAGGTAGCGTTCTAAATAGGTATAGAATCTGTGGGAGACATATCATCTTAAAGGCCGCTAACCTGCCTGACCAGGAGAGTTCGTGTTTAGCTATCTGCAAGGATTCTTGTCGTATTTTGAGGAGTAGTGGGAGGAAGTTGGATGAGAACAATAGCTTAGTAGACCTAGTTAACTTAATACCCAAGTAGGAGATGTCTTTTTCAGCCCATTGAAAGTCATATTGCATTTGAAGTAAATTCTTAGTGGTGGCATCAAGATGCAGGTCCAGAATGTATGATTTGGCTGCATTGACTTTATAGTAGGATACCCTACTAAACCATGAAAGTAATTTGTGTACCTCTGCCAAGGAAGAAACCGGGTCCGTGAGGATCAGTATCACATCGTCAGCAAACAAGCTGATTTTGTGTGTAATTTGCTGTATTCGTATGCCCGAAATTGACTTGAGGGTTCGAACATGTGTCGCAAGGGGTTCCATCAACAAATTAAAAATGAGGGGGGATAAGGGGCATCCCTGACGGGTGCCGTTAGTGATTTTGAAAGGACGGGATATCATATTTTCAGCGAAGACCTGGGCCGAGGGGTTGGAGTAGAGTGCCATAATGGCGTTAAAGATTAGGCCAGTAAACCCAAATTTCTGCAGTACTGAGGCAAGGTAGGCCCAATGTACCCTATCGAACGCCTTCTCTGCATCTAGAGATAGAAGCAGAGAAGGCGTTCCTGTAGATTCAGCGTAGTGAATCAAATCGATCAATCGTCTGGTGGCATCAGATGCCTGGCGGCCTGTAGTAAATCCCGACTGATCTCTATGGATGAGAGAGGGCATGATTTCAAGAAGTCTCAGGGCTATAGTCTTAGAGTACAATTTGACATCCAAATTAAGGAGCGATATTGGGCGAAAGTTTTGGGCAACGGACGGGTCCTTCCCTGGCTTAGGTATGGTAACAATTAGTGCCTTGAGCATTTCTGGATCAAAACATGAAGAGGAGGCAGCGCAGTTAAATATTTCAACAAGATGAGGTACTAAATAATCGGAGTACATTTTGTAGTATTCTCCCGAATACCCGTCTGGGCCGGGGGCTTTGTTGATAGGTAGAGCTTGTATCGCTCTGTGTATTTCTTGGGCCGAAAAGGGAGCATTTAAAGTCAGAAGCTGTTCTTGGGTAAGAGAGGGAAGGCGAACTTTGTCTAGGAAATCATTAATGTGGTCTGTAGTGGGTTGGGGCGTCATTTGGTCAGTGTTTAGATTGTATAAGTCGCCATAGTAGTCACTGAATGCATTTGCGATGTCCTGGGGGTTAGTCAGCAAGGATTGAGTATGGGGGTGGAATAATTTATGAATTTTGGACTTAACACGTCTACCTTTCAGACGTTGGGCCAGGCGCTTACCCGCCTTATTGGAGGTAGAGTACATGGTGGCTCGCAGTTTACGGTGAAAGTAGTCGTGGGATTGGAGCAATAAAGAACGGAGTTCCTGACGTAAAGAGAAAAGTTGGTCAGAGATGGGCAGATGTGGTGATGCTTTGTGAAGTGAATCTAGGGCCTGGATCTTAAGAGTAATTTCATCTATGCGCTGCGTCCTCTTTCTCTTGTGAACAGCAGATATTTTCATCAGAACACCTCTCATAAACGCCTTATGGGCTTTCCACACTACCACCGGGTCATCCACAGAGCCCTTGTTGAGCTCAAAGAAGTCTTTAATGTGGTTAGCAATATCGGAGGAGTAATCTTTATGTTGGAGTATAAAGTTATTCACCCTCCATAGAAAGGAGTTATGTTTCCGATTTGCATCTCCAATAGAGATCGTAATTGGGGAGTGGTCTGACCAAGTGGCAGCGTGGATCACCGATGTTGTAATATCCTGTAGCACCCACTTATCCGCCAGTACTAAGTCTATGCGCGAGTAGGAGTTAAAACGAGGAGAGAAGTATGAATAGTCCTTTTCCGATCCATGGTGGCACCTCCAGACGTCATATAGGTCGTTCACCGCCATGAGATGTTGTAGTGGGGATGGTCTTCTCTTGGTGGGAGATGTGGAGTCCAGGGAGACATCTGGTACTAGGTTAAAGTCCCCGCATATTAGGAGGCGACCCTTTCTGAGGGGTTGGGCAGTTCTAAGGACTTTCCGTAAAAATCGAATTTGATGCACATTTGGGGCATAGATGTTGATCAGTGTGTATACCTGATCTTCGATTGAGCACACCAAGATTATGTAACGTCCTTCAGGGTCGACAGACACTTCTAGTTGTTGAAAGTTCAAGGAGTCCCTGACCGCAATCAGGACACCTCTGGATTTAGAGGAGTGAGAAGAATGGTACATCTGTGAGAAGTTACGGTGAGTACAGAGCTTCCAATCAGACTGAAGTAGGTGGGTCTCTTGTACACAAATCAGATCACTATGAAGAGCCTCCACTGTTTTCCAGAGTGAGTGTCTCTTGACTGGGTGGTTCAGTCCGTTGACATTCAGTGAGAGGAGTGAGAGTGGCATGATGGCGCCAAGTGTGTTGGTATGACAAGAGGAAAAAATAAAAAAGTAGACAAAACTTACAGTTAGACGTAGCACCCAGCCAGTCGGGACCGGAGGAGAAGCCAGCGGCGGCCAGATGCAGGTGGTCTCCAGAGACTCTGTAGTGTGGTTAGAGCGCTGTGAATCAAAAAACAAAAAGTCAAATAACTGAAGGAACTGTTGGTCCAAAGGGAGAACACTGAGGCCACGGGAACACCAGGCGAAGCCGGGAGATCACTTTCACTGATGAGAGTAAAGGATCCGACTAGGTGGCCCAGAAAAGAAAAGTAAAAAGGAAAGGTATCAAAATAAAATAAAACGTTGACCGGATGTCGTGTTACACTAGCGGTATAACAGAGGGTGAGCTAAATGCTCGGAAAAAAAACCTCTACTTGGGGGTTAACGAGAGTCCAAGCTCGAGTGAACAGCTGGAAAAAGAAAACAAAAAATATATAAGATGAACCAAAACCGATCATCAGGGCCCAGGGGAACGGGCAGATCAGGCATTCCAATGCAATGTGCCTTTAGGGTAGATCTAAGTGGAACTTCAGGACATGTCGTCAGCAGATGTAGCCGAGGTGCTGCGAGCCGTGGTTCTATTGGATCTCTGCGGAAGGGGTGCAGGTGGATCTATGATAATGCCCCAAGCCTGGAGCAGTTTCAGGCCCTTCTCAGAATCGTTGATAACATGAGACCTGCCATCTTTGGTGACGAGTAGTGTTGCTGGGTACTTCCATTTATATTGTATCTTATGGTTTTGTAAACCTTTGGTCACTGAGCTAAGTTGTCTGCGGAGTTGGAGAGTATACTTGGAGAGGTCAGGCAGAAGTTGTACCTCCGTGAATGGGGACGGGAGAGGTTTCCTGGCTTTTAGGCCCATCATTAGATTTTCTTTGATATGAAAAAAATGTACTCTCATTAAAATGTCTCTTGGAACTGAGGCTGCTAGATGAGATGGCTTGGCAATCCTGTGAATTCTGTCTATTAGGAGATCTCTGGGGGATGCATCCGGGAGTATCAAGTGCATGAGCTCTCTTGCATACTTAGGTAAATCAGCAGGTAATATGGATTCTGGGACCCCTCTCATTTTAATATTATTGCGGCGGGAACGATCTTCTAAATCAGATAACTTTGCCCGCATCCATTTCTGATCCTCTTTGATGTCATCACACATATCAATCATCCCATTAACTGTGGAGACACAGTCAGACATGTTCTCTTCCAGCCTGGTGACTCTGTTGTCCAGAGAATGTATGTCTGCATTTACTTTGTAGAACAGGGAGGAGAGATCAGACATTAGGGAAGTTTGTAGGGACAATAACATGTCCTTTAGTGTGGAGTCTAAGACTGGCTGGCCCGAGGTAGGGAATGAGGCCATGGAGGAATGTAGGGCCTGGTTTGATGTGAGGGGGTTGAAAGCCGGGGCCTCAATTTCTGCCTTGTCTGCACGGCGGGGCGGCGTATCCAGCCGCATTTTAGCTTTGGCCGGGCTACTCGTGAGCGGGTCCCTCTCGGGGGCTTGATCCAGTGTCTCTAGGGGCGATGGGACGGATATATCCACCGATATATCGTCCGGCAAATCAGTGTAGGAGCGCCGCAGCGCGGCGTGGCCGGCGCCATCTTGGGAGTCACTCACCCTCTCTGCCGGCTTGAAGGCGAATGCTGTCAGTTTCTGGGGCTTGTAGTCGGAGAAACGCTTCCGCGAGGAGGACGCCATGGTCCGGGAGGGTTCCTGCAGCAGAGTGACCGTGAGTCGGGTATCCTATTAGGCTATGGTCGTTGTTATTTTCCCCTGGGCTGACGAGCGAGGTGTTCAAGCAGCTGCTTCCATCGCCGGCCGGCCACGCCCCCCCCCAACTCTAACATTTGTTTTATTTCCTCCGCAACCGCCTCTCGCCGGGCTCTGGAATTCTATAGGGTTTTACATTTACCCGAACCCCTGGTTCCGTCATTATGTCATGTTGGATCGTGTTGGTCAGTCCGGGTAAGGGGGAGAAAAAGTCTCTATTTTTCTGCACAAATGCCCTAATGTCATTTTGTTGTGCTATGGACAGGGAATCCGTGATGGGAACGTCAGGTATCACGGGTATCCGGTCTGTTGGAGGTGAGGACGTGGCCAGTAAAGTCTCTCGGTCCTTCCAGGGCTTTAAGAGATTTACATGGTAAATTTGGTGGGGTTTCCTTTTGCCTGGCTGGTAGACTTTGTAGTTTACCTCCCCCACCCTTTCGACAACCTCAAAGGGACCCTGCCACTTAGCTAAAAACTTACTTTCTACTGTGGGAACCAGTACCAGCACTCTGTCCCCCGGGCTAAAAGTACGGACCTTGGCACCCCGGTTATAGACCCTCCTTTGGGCCTCCTGGGCTCGCTCCATATGTTCCCGTACTAGGGGCAGGACGGCTGCGATTCGGTCCTGCATCAAGGAGACATGTTCTATGATGCTCCTATATGGGCTGACCTCTCCTTCCCACATTTCTTTAGCAATATCTAGCAGGCCCCTGGGATGCCTACCATACAAGAGCTCAAAGGGGGAATAGCCTGTGGAGGCCTGTGGAACCTCTCGTATGGCAAACATGAGATATGGTAGCAAAAAAATCCCAGTTTCTCCCATCCTTGTCGACCACCTTTTTCAACATACTCTTCAATGTTTTATTAAACCTTTCGACCAGACCATCTGTCTGGGGGTGGTAGACAGAAGTACGGAGATGGGAGATTTTGTACAATCTACACAATTCCTTGGTAACCCTAGACATGAAAGGGGTGCCCTGATCGGTCAAGATCTCTTTCGGGATCCCGACTCGACTAAACACCTGGACCAATTCCTTGGCAATAGCCTTAGCGGAGGTGTTACGCAAGGGAATGGCCTCAGGATAGCGAGTCGCATAGTCCAGGATCACCAGAATATGCTGGTGACCTCAGGCAGATTTCACCACCGGCCCGACCAGATCCATGCCAACCCTCTCAAAGGGAACCTCAATTATTGGTAGAGGGACAAGGAGGCTGCGAAAATGGGGCGACGGTGCTGACATTTGGCACTCGGGGCACGATTCGCAATACTCCTTGACCTCTGCATGCAACCCGGGCCAGAAAAATCTTTGGGTGATTCTCTCCTTGGTTTTTTCGACCCCGAGATGTCCCCCCATTACATGACCATGAGCCAGGTCTAGCACCACCCTGCAAAAGGGTTTGGGAACCAGCAGCTGTTCTACCTCTTCCTCTCCGTGTTTTATCACTCGATATAATAAATTGTTTTTAATCGCCATGTAGGGGAAGGACACCACCCAATTAGGATCCACCGGTTCCCCATCCAACACCTTAACATTTTCCCTGGCACTCATGAGGGTGGGCTCTCGCAGCTGCTCAGTACAGAAATCCTCCCTCCTGACCTCCAAGTCGGGTACCACATTTTGGCTACTCTCGATGTCAGGGTCAGGCGGGATTTCCTGTTCGTTACCCTCAGGCTGGGTGCTAGCTTCCAAGTCCTCCGGTTCCCCGACCATGGCAGGGAAAGGAAGAGGATCTCCGGCTTCCTCGATCCCACCAATAGCCTGCCTTTCCTTTTTGAAAAACGGGTCTGGTGAGAGTTCCCGTGTTTCCCCAGCAGGGGGAACTCTATCTACGAGCCTCCCTTTATTCTCCCATAACTTCCAAAAATGGGGAAAGTCTCTCCCTACTAAAGCTTCATGGAGCAGTGAGGGTACCACCCCCACTGAATGTGTTACCCTGCCCCAGGGGGTATCAACCTCAACCACTGCTGTCTGGTAGTCCCGAGTGTCCCCATGGATGCAAATTACCCCAATACTACTGGGGTGTAGTTTTTCGGGGTCTACACAAGCACTCCTAACTAGGGTCACCACGCTACCAGAGTCTAGTAGTGCTGTGAGAGGCTTGCCATCCACTAAAATAACGCACATCTGTTTTTCCAGGTGACTCTGATCTAGTGCAACACATGCGACCTGTGCAAACAGAAAAATGTGTCTTTTCCTATCAGCATAATCACATTGCATAGGTTCATCATTTAGAGGGCAGTTTGCAGCAATATGGCCCAATGCATGGCAACGAAAACACCGTATTTGCCCCACCCCCAGTCCTCTTAACGGTCCCAAAGACCTTCCTGGCTTCTGTGGCCAGTCTCCAGGTCTAGGACCCACAGTCTCATCTGCTGTAACAACAGTCTTATCCACTTTCCCCAAGCTCTTGAACCCCGGAACAGTCTTACCCGAACCGCTGGGAGATCTTGCACCTCTAGACACACCGAAGTGGGGCGTAGGTGGGTTTACCAAGTCCTCGGTAGCACTGTACTTTTCCACTAGGTCCACCATTTGGGCTGCAGTGTTGGGGTCCCCCTGTCTGACCCACCTCCTCAGGGCAGCAGTAAGCGCACGTAGGTACCGATCCATTACCACACGCTCCACAATCTGCGGGCTGGTCAGGGTCTCTGGCTGCAACCACTTCCTGGTGAGGTGGACCAGGTCAAACATTTGTGATCGGGGTGGCTTGTTGCTGGAGTAGGACCACTGATGCACGCGCTGGGCCCGAACTGCCATGGTGACCCCCAAGCGTGCGAGTATCTCTGATTTGAGAGTCTCATAGTCCTGTGCCTTATCTGATTCTAGGTCAAAATAGGCCTTTTGGGGTTCTCCAGTTAGGAATGGGGCCAATAGTCCCGCCCACTGCTCTTTTGGCCATCCTTCGCGGACAGCGACTCTCTCGAAAGTCGCCATGTATGCCTCAACATCATCCGCTGGTGTCATCTTTTGCAGGTGGTAGGAGGCCCGTAGTATCTTTGGTTCTGCTGCCACAGGAGGTGCGGACCCCTTTTTCAGTTCCACCAGAGCTTCGGCAAACTGTCGGTTCATCTCCTGTTGCGCAGCCTGCTGTGCTGCAGCGGCCTCTGCGACTTGGCGGTGTATCTCCTGTTGTGCTGCAGCGGCCTCTGCGATTTGGCGGTTGGTTTCCTGCTGGACTGCATTGGCCTGTAGCAGGGCAGCCTGTTGCGCTGCAGCAGCTTCTGCGACTTGGCGGTTGGTTTCCCGCTGGGCTGCATTGGCCTGTAGCAGGGCTTTTAACATTTCCTCCATCTTCAGAAAAGTTGCCCGCTGAATCCACCACGTGTGGGAGATTAGCTCGTGGGGATCACTTTTCTGAAACACAGTCTGTAAACAGGCACTTTCTTTTTAAGTCTGGCAGCTGCCAGGTTTATTTCACAAAAGGTTTGCAGGTTAAAATAAACAAAACAGTAAACTTAAACCCTTGCCGTCCGGCGCTAAACTAAACATCAGGGTCTCCTATCTATACAGTGTGGGGCTGGTCCCCACCACCCACAAAATAAACAACAAACGCAAACCTTTTCCTCGCAATGTCTTTAGAGAGCTCCTCACACTCAGGTTCCCTCCCTGAGTGTCCCAAAACCAGAGAGCTCTCTTCTGATCTCTTCCTGGTTGTTTTTAAGGTCCACCTGACATTGAACTCCAGTGGACCCAAATATCTGGACCGGAACACCAGAGGCCGTAAAACCCGGCCCGGATTCCGGTTCAGCTTCTCAAAATAGAACGTATGCGCGGTGAAATATATCTATGGTCAAGTATCTCACCTCGCATACCGTCACAACATGTTACAAACAAAACAGAATATAATTAAATATATATGTATTTGCCAGTGCATGCAGGAAATAAGCTGACGAAATCCAAGCCATTGAGACACTAATGGAGCTTTGGGAGGAGGGACATGTTGATGATGACATGTCATCACTTGTGCCACCCTCTCATGGCACTTGTGCCTCAGAGGTGTTCTTCCCGCCACCAGTATCTTATAAACCCAAGTCACAAAACTTTCCCCTACTGAATAAAAACACAAGCATTTGGTCCTTTGTTCAACAAACAACTAAAGAAATTGATAAACTTCCCGCATCAGATACTAGATTGAATAATCTTACTTACAATCAACGTCAAGCCTTAAAAAATCTTCAAAGTAATTGTTCAATCATAATTAAACCCTCTGATAAAGGGGGAAATGGTGTGATTATGGACATTTCCGATTATGAAGGTATGTGAAAAAAAAAATGGAAAACACTAACTGGTATTGCCCTATATCCCAATCTGTGCTCTCCGGTTTCAATAATGAATTCTACTCTATCATCACCCAGGCATATCATCAGGGTATTATTAATAAGGATACCTGGAATTTTTTGAATGTTCAGTCACCTAGGATTCCAACCATGTACGCCCTACCTAAAATTCATAAATCTATGACTTGCCCACCTGGCAGACCCATCGTTTCCGGGTGTGCCAGCAAAAGCGAAAACGCCAGTGCCCTGGTAGACAATTACCTTCGTCCACATGTCACATCTCTCACTTCATACATTAAGGACACCATTGACTTGCTACAAACCATTGAGGGTATTTCAGTGCCCCCCAATACATGGCTTGTGGCTATAGACATAAAAAGTCTATATAATGCCATACCCCATTAATGGGGCCTTGAAGTTATTGGGAACATCCTCAAGGACAGAGGTGATCAGGCTCAGCCGTACAACTCTTTCATTTTGGATCTTTTAGATTTATTCTAACGAGAAATGTTTTTTTATTTGGACTCTCCCACTACCTCCAGGTGCAGGGGGTTGCGATGGGGACTAATTGTGCCCCATTGTATGCCAACATGTACCTTGGGGGGTGGGAGAAGGAACTCTTTTCCAACAATGACCCGTCAATGTGCCTGTGCCGCGTTATATCGTGGTACAGGTACATCGACAATATTTTACTTTTGTGGTCTGGTACTAGATTGGAACTTGATCAGTTCATGAATGGCCTGACGGATAACTCTTACAACTTAAAATTCACTATGGAATGTAGTCAAAAAAGCATCAACTTCCTGGACCTTAAAATTTCCATTGGTCATGATGGGACTGTATTTTCCTCATTATACCGCAAACCCTCATCAGGGAACACTATCCTTCACGCCTCCAGTGCCCATCTTCTTTCTCTAGTTAAAAGTATACCTTACAGCCAATATATCAGATTAAAAAGAAATTGTGCTTTGAGCGATGATTATGAAGTAGCTGCTAGAGATCTATACTCCCAATTGAGGAAAAGGGGGTATAGCCACAAAATTCTCAAAAAGGCATATAACAGAGCAGCCCAAATTGAGCGTAGAGATCTTATTTTTCCTAGCAGGAAAAAAAGCACTCTACAACCAATACGTATTCTTACCCAGTATTCTACTGACCATTCGAGATTCAAGACCATCTTGGGACAGTTTTGGCCCTTATTACTAGCAGATGATACACGTAAATTCATTAAAGACCGTCCAGAGATTACCTATCGACGGGCGCCTTCACTTAGGGACAAACTTGTCCAAAGTCACTTTGACCCTGTAGCTGATGTATCAGTACAAACGTATTCCTGTAGAAAATGTAGATGTGCCCATATATATCATGTGGTTCTACAACCCTATTACCCAATTGACATACACTATGTCTAATGCCAAACGATTGGTGTAGTGTATTTGGCAAAATGTCTCTGCGGATGTTTTTACGTAGGGAAGACTAAAAGGCCCTTTTACAAACGTGTTTCTGACCATATAGGACCCATTTGTAAGAAACTAATGACCACTGCCATCAGCCGACATATGGGAAAAGAACACAACTTAGAACTTTCAATGATCAAGTTCGCTGCTCTTGAACATGTACCCCAACATGTTAGAGGCGGCGATATTGATCGTATTCTACTCCAATTATAAACCAAATGGATTCAGTCCTTAAATGCCACCCAATACCCAGGGTTGAATGAATATATTAGCTACAAATCCTTCCTTTAAGCTCTCCTCGCCCGGGTTATCTGGAGCCACAAATGTCCAGCTTAACATCTTTGTATGTGTTCTGCTCCATGTCACCATCAGACTATCTTCCCCTCTATTTGAAGATTTGTCTAGGTCCCTTACTCGTTTTATGACCTCAAACCTACCGACCTTCTATCTGGGCTAACCTCCTTTTTTCCCCATCTTTTCCCCTCCCCCTATTGTTTGCTTTTTTTATTATTTATATTATTTTATATTATATCTATACTTTATCCATTATTCTCCTTCCCTTCCCCCTTCCTCGTTCCCTCTCCCCCCCCCCTTTTTCCCCATCATTTCTCTTTCTTAAATATACAGGCCATTATCATAATGGATCTTTTTGATATGAAGAATTATTACCTGTCTGATGTTATAAGTATTACATACCATATGATGTTTAAACAATTTCTCTGTTTTGATGTGTATATAGCTGATCTATACATGCTGTTCAATATAAATCTGTATTGTGTACTGTTTTTTGCCACTGCATGCATGACTTATGTTCCCCCCCCCTCCTGGGTTGGAGTGAGGGGGCTGACCCGATATGATGGGGTTTTAGAAGGAATGACACACGTGGATGGGGGGTCTCCTTGTCTGCTCTCCCTGGGGCGAGTGTAGGGCTTTGGCCTCATATTTTGGGCTATCAGGACGTACTGTTCCTGGTATCAACCCATCCTTCCTCCCCTCTGATCCTGTGTGCCGACGCATGGGTTGATGTGCGTTTTTCATATGGACACCTAAGGGCTTATTTCATCGTTTGGCCCGCCTTTGTCTGTCCCCTTTCCATCGGTGTGTCCTCCGTCTCTTTACCATTGGTTTAGGCTGCTGGTGAGCCCGCCCAATGGGATGTGCCTTCCAGCCACCTGTGAGCCCGCCTCCGGGTGACGCTCTTTCACGCTGTAGGAGATTGTCTCTGCTTTCTCCCCGTAATCTACTGTGCACCATGGGTAATGTAGGCACTCGGGAACGTCTCTTCCCGACGTGTGCGCGTGGATGTTTACGTGTCCTCACACGCCCGATGACATCAGACGCTCGGGCGTGCGGGAGGGGAGCTATTTAAAGAGCTCTCATGTCTACTTTGCTGTGCCGCACTCACAATGGGAGCAACTCTATAAACAACTATTACCACAGGTAACCTTGATCTTGCCTATCTCTCTACTTTATTTCTCTATTTTGCCACTGATTCTCCTGTGAGAATCCATTGGGCATACTCTAAAAAAAATTATGAATTAAGTTTCAACGATGTCTATGACTTCTATTATATTAAATATAACTGACTACTAAATAAATCTTCTCTCTGTTTTATTTTATATACTGAACCAGCGATATAAACTGACTTTCTCCTCTCTTGGTTGGTGTCAGTACTGCCTGGGCCGATCCCTGTGGCTGCTCCCAGTAGTGTACCTATCTATTCATTTTTGTAAGTTCTACTTGTTATAAAAAATATATATATTATTTTGTTACTTTAATTTGTGGGACACATTTTCTCCTTAGGCGTTTTTGTGTCTCCCCTAGATCTTTTCTGCTCCCCTCCTATGGAAACGCACCCTCTGCCTTTAGGTGCGGCGCATTAGGAAATAGGGGGAGTTATCCATCCATCTGGATCTGAGGTGTGGCCAATATTACACCAGCTCCCTCCTCCCTCTCCCCTCCCCCCCCCCTCCAGGTCTGGACATCCATCCCGTTATCTAAGGTCAGCTTATTTCCTGCATGCACTGGCAAATGCATATATATCTAATTATTTTCTGTTTGTAACATGTATATTCTTTTATTAATAGAGCTGTTTTCAATCTGTCGATCCCAATCTCGCCCCTGAGGAAGCCGATTTTGGCGAAACATATTGGGCATAATACCACCTTGGTTGTGACGGTTTATTACAACACGTTCCATCTATTTATCCGGGATTTACATCTGCCTGGATAACTTGTTAGCCTGATCTATGTAACTTCAATTAATTTTGTTGTGTAATATATTATGTTTTTTGATAATCTGTTTTAATAAATTATTAAAAATGAATTAATATTGTATGTTGTGAATAAGCACCGCTATAGTCCCTCATTTTCCATACCATGCACTTAACGACAGCACCAGTTAACCTGCATGCACTATCGGTGTGGCAGGGGTTGTAAAGGTTTGTTTTTTATTTTCTAAATAGGTTCCTTTAAGCTAGTGCATTGTTGGTTCACTTCCCTTTTCCTTTGATTTCCCTTCTAAATGTTTTTTTCTTTGTCTGATTTTCTCACTTCCTGTTCCTCCTCAGTAAACTTGCCCACATCATCCGAGCTGTTCTGGCTGGGGGTTAGTCAGTGTGCTAGCCCCCTCCCTTTGGACTACATTACTATTCACAATATGCTAGCTTAAAGGAACCTATTTAGAAAATAAAAAACAAACCCTTTAAAGTCTCTAATTATTGTACCCTCTCCCTAGGCTGATAATGCTGCTTTTTAATAGTGCCTCCATAGCTCCTCAATTCAGAGTGCAAACAGCCTAAGACAGGAAGTTTGTACCTGGCAAGGTCACCAGGTGAAAAAAAAAGAAAAGAAAAATAATAAAACAAATGCAACCACCACCTTTAAGAATTAGTAAACTATAATATATTACATTTTTGTTTTGGGGTTTAATATAGCTTTAACATCTGTAAAGCAGCATAATTAAAAAATAAATAAAATAGGAATTAAAAATTAATAACAGACATCTTGTGCTACCAAACATGGCCATATATTTCATAAATTTCCATAAAAAAAATTCAATGATAGCTCACACATGCAACCAAGTGCAAGAGAATCTTTCCTTTTAGTTGCATTAAAAAAGACTTGTTCTTAGTTTTCTTTTATACTATTTACATAATTACTAGCTTAAAGTGGATTTAAAATCTAAATCCATATTTGCTCAGCGTGTTTGGCATCATGTCACATTGTATACTGCTTTCTTAATGATTTTTATTTTTTTGTGAATTTGTTCCTTATCCTGAGACTTAGCATTGTCACTGCCTTGCGATAAGCAGCAGGCTGGTCAGCCTTCATGATCTCAAGACAGGAAGTAACAGAGACAAAGGCAGCATTAAAGGCACTTATTTTAGATTTGTGGGGAAGGGATAGAGCAACAATCTAGAATTTATTGCTGCATGTATCCCAGTTTCAGAGACTACCTGCACTTTTTGTATATTCACCAGGACAGGAAATTAGCAGTTTTCAGCTGTTTTCTATCTAAGTATGCAATAACACATGTATATTGTGGTGATAATCTGAGAAAAAGCCTGCACTGTGTTTTTCATTCTGATGAAAGCTCTGCTTGACACAAGATTGACTATTCTGGAAAAAGTAAGCATCAATCATGGACATCAAACACACATTAAAAATTATTATTTAAAACCTCATCCATTCCTTTTACTTTAAATAGTTTGTTTTGGCCAAGCTAGCTCCAACAACCTATCCTTAAAAAAAATACATATATATATATATTGCGACAGGAAGTCAGGTAAATCTGTGTGTGTGTTGTCACAGACGGGAGATATATGTCTGCCTTGTTTAGACAATACACCAATTACTATTAGGCGTCGGCTGCAGAGATGGCCAGAGAGGTTTGGGGCGTTAAAAGGTTTCAGCTGTTCAGAATTAAGCAATTAAAGCCCCTATAAAGACAGCCTAGGGATAATGACTGATTGCTGCATCCTGAGGCTGTGTGAGTGAAGGAGCAGTCACAAACCCTACTGAAGAGGTGAGGTGCTGATGGATATTTCTGCGTGAGAAATATCAAAGAGACTTTTTGTTTTCTGCTGTAGGACCAGCAGTGTCTGCCCAGCAGTAGGCTGTGCCAGACTCCATAGGTAGGTTCCTGTGTTGGGAAGGTAGACGCCCCAAGTAGCAAGGGTTTATTTTATGTTTTGTTTTGGTTATGCTGTTTTGATGCTTGCACGTGTATCCAGCAATATGGAAAAATAAACCTTATCATTTGTTTTCAATCATCCTCAACTGCCTTTTTGTACAGTTCAGCGTGTAGTGAACCCATCCAGGGGGTCACACACACCCGCTTTCGAGCTAATCCCTCACACATGGTGGAGAATGCGGGCTGTTAAAGTAAACCCAAAATGGAGGAGATGCTAAAACAGATGGTTATAGCAAATGCAAATCAATAGCAGATGAATGCAGGTTTGCAGCGGAGCCTTGCAGCTCAACAACAAACTCACGCAGCTCAACAACAGGCTCACCAAGAGAGCCTTGCAGCTCAACAACGGGCTCACCAAGAGAGCCTTGTAGCTCAACAACGGGCTCACCAAGAGAGCCTTGCAGCTCAAAAACGGGCTCACCAAGAGAGCCTTGCAGCTCAAAGACAGGCTCACCGAGAGAGCATGGCAGGTTGGGAGGCCATCATGAAACAATTTGAGAGAACAGAGGAAAAGGATAGCAAGCCCTCTCTGATTGAGAATCCAGAGGACCATAATGCTATGGAGGTTACCACATCTGTTGTTGAGACGGAATCATCACCGGAGTCAGAGCAGGATCAGAGTCCTGTCACGAGGCATATGCAGACAAGAGGCTCTTTAGCTCACAAAAAGGCCAATCAGCAAAGCTCAAAGAGAAGACGCACCACAAACAGTTCAAATTCCCACCGACCGTCCCTAAAAGACAAAAGCAAGGAGAACTTAGTCCAGAAGTCTCATCGCAAGCCAGACAAGCTGTCTGAAAGTGTTAAAGAAAAAGTAAGAGAAAAGTTCAAAGATTTCTTTAGTCTGAAGTCAAAGAAAAAAAAGAAGAAAAAGAAAGCAAAGTCAGAGCTGTCTGGTAGGGAAGAGAACATAGAGGTTTCTAAGGAGCTCTCACCAAAAAAATTACAACCTTCAAAGCTCAACAGTGATTATAAGGCCCCGTGTTCCGGTAAAAGCAGCGATCATGGATGCCGTCTATATACAAGACTAAGTGATGAGGAGACGCTCAGTGATTCTTGCACGGAAAGCTTACTTTGGAGTGATGAGGATTACAATGAAGAGATCGTTGTCACGCATGCTGATGGTTTTCTAAATGTTGGCCGCAACAGGAGCAAGTACAGCTCTGCCAAGCAAACACTTGTGATGGACAATATGGATGAGAATGCTATGGATGCAAATATGGGCGAACTGTTAGATCTCTGCTCAGGAAAGATTAAAGGGGTGTTCCAGCCCAAAAATGTGTTTATTAAAAGTCAGCAGCTACAAAAAGTGTAGCTGCTGGCTTTTAATAAACACTCACTTACCTGCTCCTGCGTTCCAGCGACGCGCCGACCGGGGCTCCGCTCCTCTCCCCCCCTCCCCGGCCGGCGTCTCCATCCTGACTGTGGGCACCCAGCCGTGACAGCCTTCGGCTTCACGGCCGGGCACCCACTGAGCATGCGCGAGCCACACTGCGCATGCGCGCCCGGCGCGGCTCGCCTCTGATTGGAGAGGCGATCGCATGGGACCTGTCAGTGTCCCATGTGATCGCCTACAGGGAGGGGCTGGTGTAGGCGATTAAGGCTTAATCGCCTAACCAGCCCCTCGGCGGAGGCAGGAAGTGGGACAGGAAGTCCCACTCCTACTGAAGCCCCCACTCCCCCCCCAAAAAAATTACATGCCAAATGTGGCATGTAAGGGGGTAAGGAGTGGGATAAGAGGAAGTTCCAAATTTGGGTGGAACTCCTCTTTAAGCAATCACAGTCCAACACCAGCCAGCCTGATGCAAATGACTCCACGATAGGGGCTATGGATGAGTTGCTGGGACTCTGCTCTGGAAAATGTGTCTCTCAAGATGATGGTTCAAATCAAGAATCTTTTAGTTGTACAAAGGCTCATGCTGAAAATGAGAAAAATGACCTAATGTCTGAAGCAGTTGCTCTCTGTTCCGGTTCTTTCACCAACAGAGAAAATGAAGAAAATGAGGCCGGGCTTGAGGATTTCCGTCTTCTACTATGTGATGATTCTGACAACGAAGAGCTTGCAGAAATTGTAAGTGGTGCAGAAGATGAAGAGGAGGAAGTTAAGGAGGAAGTAAAGGTGGAAATGGAAGTCCTGGAGGAGGATAACGCCCTGCAGGATGAAGCGTCTGCTGTGCTGGCGGGGAGCGATTCCGAAAAGTGCTCTTACCCCCTGGGTTATGTGAAGAGACAAGCGCTGTACACCTGCAGTACCTGCATCGGATAAAGAAGAGCCTGCTGGGATATGTCTGGCCTGTACATACAAGTTTTATGAAGGCCACGACCTGTTTGAGCTCTACACCAAGAGGAACTTTTGCTGCGATTGTGGAAATGCCAAATTTAAACAGCTGGAGTGCTAGTTATATCCAGGTAAAGAGAAGAAAAACCTGGCTAATAATTACAATGACAATTTCTTTGGCATGTATTGCACATGTAAGAGACCATACCCTGATCCTGAGGATGAAACCCCAGATGAGATGATCCATGGTTTCATGGTCGGCACCTAGGGGCAGTTCCATTGGAGCACGTTGAGTTTCATGAGATGGTGTGCCAGGGCTGTATGGATCACTGTTCATTTCTTTGGGCCTACTCTGCCAAGTTAGGAGTTCCCGGTGTCACCAAGATTACCAAAGCAGAAACGGAACATGAAGATGTTAAAGTTGATGATTGTCCTAGGGAAACAGCCAACACTCAGAATGGACTAACAATAAATAATGAAGAATGTGTGGAAGATAACGACGATGAGGAGGAGGCAATTCTTAGAAAGCTAAATCTGAAGGACTTTATGGAAAATGAAGCTTAACTTTCTGGAAGTGATGTTGAAAGTGAAATCCCTGACCGCTTCAGGGCAAATTATGTGGCTGAAGTGCAGGAAGTAGGGGTTTGCACATCTTCAGTTCTCAGTCAGTTGCTTGATGGAAATAAAGCTGAAAAACTTAATTCTGACACTGCACTAAATGATGTAGAAAAAGTGTGTCCAATATCCACTGAGCCTTGTGAATGTAGTAAGGCAGGTGATATTCATGACTTTCCCATAATTGATGATCAGCAGAGCAGGGTCATTGAGGAATCTGAATTGCAAGAAATATGCGCCCATATTTTTGCCTCTGTGAATTATTTGCATGTTGAAGAGCAGTGTGTTAATTTTTATGTTAATGAAATCGGATTTGAATATAACGGTAATGTCACATCCTGTGAAACTCAGTCTTTAGAAAGTGTTCTGTCAGAGCAAGTAACGCAGGATAATACTTTGGACTTTACTACCAAGATTCCTCGGGAAGTAAAATCTATTTTTCAAAGTGTAGAATCTGTAATGGCAGATGAGCCCTCTGAACATTGTGAAACCTCCATCAAGAAGGAATCAAGAATATGAGAATTTGTGTCCAATAGTCGATAGTTTCAAAGAAACAAATACTAAAACATTTTTGGGAGACTATGAGGCAAAGATAGCTGAACAACTAGCCATAAACATACGTTCAAAAGTGATTGTAGCTGCTAGACAAGAAAGGTTGTCTAGCTCAGTTAATGATGTGTCCGATAGCAGTTGTCAAGTTCTTGGTGAGAATAGGGATGTGCGAACAAGTGATGCACAGAGTAAGCAGTTGGTTCAAGAAAGTGACGAGGATTCAGTTTCTGAAAACCTTACATTGGGTTTGGTAGATTTTCACCATACTTGTGAGTCTGAACTATCACAAAGTAAGAAACGTGGAAATACAGATTTGACAAGTAATGATTTCCATCTAGAGCACCAAAGGGAAGAAAAACCGCCTAGTACATCGGTTTATCAGAGGTCATATGCGTCAAAATTTTAGTCCATTTCATAGAAGAACAGATTGTTTTGAGTGTCCCCATGCCTTGGAGGATTGCAGTCTTAGTGTGTTTACATCTGAAGAAGGCATCCACATGGATGATCCATTGCAGAGCACAGTGTTATCAGCTCTTGGTATTGGTTATGACTCGCTGAGTTCTTCAGGGATTGAGCTATCGAGGGAAACCTTTGTGTCCATTGAAAAACCAATTAAGGAGTGCGCATGCGCGAGGCGCCGAGGACGGTCATGCACTGATCGTGCTCCGCTCCACCTCGGCTTCTACAAGCAATATTTAGCCGACAGACGGGCGGATCGCTCCCCAGCCAGAGCCTAGCACATCGGGCTCGGACCATGCAGCGGAGGGCGGCCGGTAATAAGTACAACCAGCGTCGTCCCTCCCAGCACGGCCGCAGGACTCGAGCCTCGAAGGCCCAGCAGCATTCCCCACAATCCAAGATGGCGCCGGACGAGGAAGACGCGGCGCGCGGCAGCACACGAGGCCAGCCACAAACACACCAGGACGCGGTGAGGCGGGGAGAGGGGGACACAATAGAGGGGCCCCAGCCGGGAACTCAGTCGCCCTGGATGGGATCACACAGTGTCCCGATGGCAGAGGGGGAGGACACCCTACACACTCATCAGGCTTCTATGCCTGTGCTGATGCTGGATGGGGGTCATGCAGCAATGAGAGGAGATCATGGGACAGGACTTTCACTTGGGGCCGGATTCTCGGTCCAGGCCATGGTGCACAGGGACCCCTTCTCATCCCAGTCCCAAGATGGGTCACCCACCCCCTCCCCACATAGTGGCCAAGGACGATTCCAGCTTTCACCCTTGTTGGGCTCCCCTGATGATGCTGCAATGCTAAATGCTCTGTCCCCTGCCTCATCCATGGACAGACAAATGGCAGAACTTGCTGGGGTCACCCTCAGCCAGGCCAGCTCTGGGCTCTCACAACTCCCCGCCCCTGCTCCCTCATACTCTGGGGACAATGTGCTCCTGGCCAGATTTTCCGCCCTTCTCCAGCAAGAACTCACAAAAGCCTGCTCGGTGATAACTGCTGGGATGCCACTTTACCTTCTTGACAGGTTCCTGAGATTGGTCCTTACTGGTCTGGACCCGGACCTGGTGCTGGAGGGACACTTAGTTTAGTTTAATTTGCACTAGGTTTCTGCAACTGCTTCCACCCGTGTGGTCTATGACCCCGAATAGATGTTATGTACCTCTTACTGCAATTGTTTGGCTGGGTGAGCTGATCCCACCTGTCTGTCCCATTTCGCGAATGGGCCAGACCGAGGTGGAAACGTATGCCACTGCTAGTGAACTTATCCCCCCTTTCCGAGCGGAGATAACTTCACGCTAATTGATGGGAGCTTGTTCTCCCGCTGACACACTGTTTTTGAAGTGTGTCTTTTTCTCATTTTTTTATTTTTTCATTATTTTGTTGCTCTCTCTGTTCTTTGATAAAGTATCTACATGGATTACATTATTTGAACGCGAGTTGATGATTGCCTTACTGTTCTTTATACGCCTTTTCTTTGACTATAATCTGACTCTTTCTCTTCCCCCTCAAGCTCATCTCCTTTTGGGTGCATCCTCCTGCCTAGATGAACCATGTACACGTCGTTCGGGGTCTTCCAGAGGTGGACATTTGAGGCTTCTAAACCGTGAGTACAACGGACTGAACCATCATGGCTAACAGACCACTTATGCAGTATTCCATTTTAACGCACAATGTTCAGGGTTTTAACTCACCCGCTAAGAGAACGAAGGCCTTCCAACAATACTATAGGATGGGGATAGATGTTCTTCTCTTACAGGAGACCCACTTCTCTAGTTCCTCGGCCCCGAAATATCTAAACGCAAAATACCCGTCAGTTTACTTGTCTAACGGACCAGACAAGAAGAAGGGGGTAGCCATATGTTTTGCCAAGAAGGTCCCCTTCACGCCCACAACGGTGATTAGAGATAAGGAGGGCAGGTACGTTATGGTGGCAGGGAGGGTTAATGATAGTGCGGTTACCTTCCTCTCATATTATGCCCCTAATGTAGGACAATTATCCTTTTTCCGCACAATGCTGGAAACCATAATGCCTCATGTGACTGGGCACGTAATTTTTGGCGGGGATAGCAATGTTTCTCTGGACCGGATCCTTGACAAATCCGATCCTAGGAAAACATTCCTGAAACATGCCTCTAGGCAGAGTAGTGTGATGGCTCGCCTCTTACATAGCTACGATCTAATCGACGTATGGAGGGATACTCATCCAACTGAGAGGGACTACACGCATTATTCTCATGTCCATCAGACGTACTCGCGTATAGACCATGTGTTTACGCTCTCCCCCCCTGCTGCCGTTTGTATCATCTGCCAAAATTTATCCTATGTCATGGTCTGACCATTCTTCGGTCCAAGTAGTCTTGACTGGCCTCTGGACCAAATCAAGCCCATCGTCGTGGCGACTAAACGAGTCATTACTAAACGACCCTATATTGGAGAAAGAAATCGAGCGATCCATACAACAGTTCTTTACGGATAACTCGTTATCGGTCTCCTCCCCGGCGACGCTATGGGCGGCTCACAAAGTTACCATTCGCGGCGAACTGATACGACTCGCTTCAAGAGCTAAACGGGAGCGTGATCAGACGATTCGTCAGCAGGAAGGGGAGTTGCGTCGTCTCTCACAGGAACAGAGGGGCAACCCTCACCTTGATTTTAGAAATCAAATAGATGTGGCACGCACAGCTCTAAATTTGAGCCTCACAACGAAGGCAGAGAAACACCTTAGGTGGATGCGTCATAGATTCTATACCCTAGGAGACAAGCCGAATGCACTGTTGGCGAGAAAATTGACCCCCAGGCCTTTTAACCCTGCCCTCCCCAGATTAAGATTAAAGGACGGCCAGATTACTCAGAACCCCCAATTGATAGTCCGGGAATTCTCCATATTTTACTCCGAATTATATAAATCCCCTGAGAATTTTAACAAGGCCCTGGCTGAGGACTTCTTGAACGACATATCCCTCCCCACCTTGTCCAAAGACCACGCTGATCTGATGGAGGCAGAGTTTACAACAGAGGAAATATTGGCGGCCATTAAGTCCCTGAACCCGTCTAAGTCACCTGGCCCAGATGGGTTTACAGGCCACTATTACCGCAAGTATGCGGCTATTTTGGCCCCACACCTCTGTGCCTTTTTCAATAGCTTACGTAACGGTTCCCCTCTCCCACCCCATGAGAATAGAGCATTTATACACGTCATCCCCAAACCTAATAAGGATCACAGCGACTGCACTAATTATCGGCCGATATCGCTGATAAACGTGGATCTCAAACTGCTAACTAAAGTCTTAGCCACCCGCATGAATTCGTTTCTACCGCAGTATGTTCATCCCGACCAGGTGGGGTTTGTGCCTCACAGACAGGCTTCAGATCAGACTAGGAGGGTCATTGATATAATATCTGCGTTGAATTCAGGATGGGACGGCGGAGGCCGGAGAGGAGCTTTGCTGCTATCATTAGATCTGCACAAAGCCTTTGACTCCTTGTCCTGGGAGTATCTTTTCTATATACTGGAGAGGTATGGGTTTGGCTTAAACTTCCTAAAGACGCTTCGTATGATCTATAGCGACCCTGCCGCTAATCTGTCAGTTAAGGGGTATAAATCTGAAGATATTAGCATAGGACGAGGTACCCGTCAGGGATGCCCCCTGTCCCCCCTGTTATTTATTTTAGCTTTAGAACCTTTGGCAATTAAAATTAGGTCACACCCGGACATACTAGGGGTTGGCTGCGGGGGACGGGAACATAAGTGCGCGTTATTCGCGGATGACATTTTGCTGCTCCTCTCCTCCCCAGTCACCTCATTACCCAATCTCAATATAGTACTAGGGGACTTTGCAATGTTTACGGGTCTGTATGTAAATCAATCTAAATCGCAGGCCCTCAATATATCCTTACCGCTACATATAGTCCGGGCCCTTCGGGAATCCTTCTCCTTTCATTGGCAAGACGAAGCCCTACCTTACTTGGGTATATTCTTAACTCCTACTCTCCATACGTTATATGAGAAGAACTATCCCCCATTATTCCGTAAGTTGTTGGAGGACCTTCGAAGGTGGTCAAACAAACCCCCGTCATGGTTCGGTCGGTTGTATTCGGTCAAAATGACCATACTGCCTAAGATACTTTACCTTTTTAGGACCCTCCCGATTTCAATCATAGGTAAAGACCTGAAGAACTTCCAGGCTAAACTAGTTGATTATATATGGGACCACAAAAGACCTAGGGTGAACAGGAAAACTCTATATACCCCTAAATCGGGCGGAGGTCTGGGAATGCCCGATCTCCTTAAATATTACCACTCTGCCCAACTGGCTCACTTACTTGAATATCATACCTCCCGATCCAGACCGCTCTGGATGGGATTGGAGTCATCTCTACTCCCAAATAGAGAGATCAGTCATCTTATGTGGCTGAAAAGCAGGGACAGACCTTCTATCTTATGCCCATCACTGTCTCTCTCCCTGAGCCTTTGGGATCGCCTAGCCTCTGCCCATGGGTTTAAATCACCGCATACGCCAATGGCGTCCCTGTTTTATAATCCTTTGTTCCCCCCGGGTCTCCGTCCCCAGGATTTCTCATGGTGGATCAATAAGGGCCTATTGAGAATAGCCGATCTCTGCGATCATAAGGGAGCTTTGTCAAAACTGGCCCTGCAGGAGAAGTTTGATCTTCCGGACGCGGAATCCTTCCGTTATGCTCAAATAGCACATTTTTTGGCGTCTTTAAATCGCACTTCGGATCTCTCTTCCTACACGCCTATGGAACGTCTTTGCAGGACCATTGACAAACACTCCGGCCTTATCTCCTTACTGTATACCATGCTGTCCGCTAGTACTCAAAAGCTGGCCTATATGCAAAAATGGGAACAGGATGCTGACATTACACTAGACATCGCCGAGTGGCACAAACTGTTACTACATGCATCCAAGTCCTATATTAACACCTCGTTGATCGAGGCTAATTATAAGGTTATGATGAGGTGGTATATGGTCCCGGCGAGAGTGGCGACCTTTGTGCCGGGGGCGTCCCCGCGGTGCTTCAGGGGTTGCACCACAGACGGTACTATGTACCATGTTTGGTGGACATGCCAAAAAGTGAGACGATTTTGGATACGTACGTACAACTTAATATACTCTCTGACTCAGGTCAACCTTACAAAATCGCCCCTGCAGGCACTACTGGGACGCCCGGTGGAGGGTACATCTAAACAATTGAAAAAATTGATTGCCTTTATTTTTACAGCAGCCAGAATCTCCATAGCAAGGTCTTGGAGGTCCTCCTCTGTCCCCTTCCACCTTTTGAAATCTAAACTATCCTGGATAATGGTAAATGAAAGATTGTCGGCTATTTTAACTGATAAAGTCGCCATGTTTCATGAGGTGTGGGACCCATGGATCACATACCTTACGAACGCGTACTGAACAGGGGATATGACAAAGGTTCCTTACGGAGCAGGAGCGCACCACTCCCTCCCTTTCCCCCTCCCTCCTCTCTTACTCTCTTATCCTTTCTTTTCTTCCTTCTTCCTCTTTTTTTTTTTTTCTTCTTTTCTTCCTTGTTTTTTTTCTTTACTCCTGGAGGTCATATTGGGTTAGATGATTTGCTGATTTAAATATTGTTTATTGTTACTTAAGTAGCTCTTTGAGAGCGGTCAGTACACAAGCGGATGATCCCCAAGCTGCATTTGAGTTTGCCTTGCTATGTTTGAGCAATAGGCCTTGAAGTAGTATCTGAGATCAAGAAATATACCGGGCTTAGATTTGTTAGTGATGCTTCTGTTATCTGTTTTTTTTTTTTTGCCCATTGCCATAGATGACCGCTGTACTTATGTTTCTCATGTTCCTTTTTATTCATCTAACATTTGTACCCCTTTAAAACTTCAATAAATACATTGAAACAGAAAAACCAATTAAGGTTTTGCATGGTTTACAACTGAAAATGAGTATTACAGAGCAAGGAACACCCTCTTATGTACCTCAGCCGAAATTTGAAGACCTATAAGAGAATAAATAGGTGGTTCCTGGCCCTTCAGGAATTGCCTGGCAACCTGTGTCCCAACCCTAGGGTTGAAACAAGAGGGGGGGGGTATGTGACGGGAAGTCAGGTAAATCTGTGTGTGTGTTGTCACAGACGGGAGATATATTTCAGCCTTGTTTAGACAATACACCAATTACTATTAGGCGTCGGCTGCAGAAATGGCCAGAGAGGTTCCATTTCCCAGAATAACGAGACTCAGCTCTGTTCTCTAGTTTCAAAATGTATGAAAGTTTTTTTAATGGTAAACTCAGCTGGTTCTTATACAGTTATGAACATGTCACAGTTACTCACAGGGACAATGCAACTCTCCACCCCCCTCATTACACAGTGGGGCTTCAATCACATTATTTTAGGTAATGACATTCAGGTGCGTTAATTATCCCCCAGACGTCCCGACTCTGCCACTAAGTGATTAACCTGCAGAATACACATTCCTATGTCAGGCGTTCTGTCTCCGACAATAAGGCATTCACACCTCATCAATAGGCTTTAAACAGTGTTATTAGCATCTCACAATGAAATGTCTAGGAGCAGACGCAATTAACACCTCAAAAGCATGTGTCCCCACCTTGAATGAAACATTGACCTTTACAGCTTGTAATATGTCCAGATCTCCTGCAAAACATGAATTATCATTTATCAGTCACCCTATGCCCAAAAGGGGCACAGGGTGACCTTACACCCAAGAGTCATTAGTGACGCTGGCACAGGAGTACCCCCCATCCCTCAAAAGTCTCTGGGCATCATGGGTCATTCCGTTACAGACACTTTGCCTGACTTTAGTCTGGAGCCCCTTTCTTTATTTCTATGGAGTTACTGTTGGATGCCCATCAAGGACAACCTTTCTGTGTGGGAGTCCTAATGCCAGAGCTATTAAGCTTGTTTTAAGTTTTCCTTCAAGTCAAAGAGTTCCCAGCACCTCTTTGAATATGCAATTCTGGAGTACTTTGACTCTATTGGATGGTCATGCTAGTCTTGATTCCTTTGGTCAAGGTCCAAATTTTTGAAAAGAGATGAATATAATTTATGCCCACCCACAATATTATTTTGGTCAATAATATCATCTCCCTGTTCTGTTTCCTCCACAAGGCAGGGCTGTCTTCATCTATAACAATAGAGGCCTTCGCTATTAACACTTAGCAATTAGAGACTTTCAGTGGCATTACTTTCAGACAGAAAACTAAACACTGACTCATATGCCAATGATTTATTATTATTCCTTTTAAGATATATGTCCTCCTTATTCTTGTCATTCTATATTATTGAAGTTAATACTATTGCGTGAACTGAAAGTAGACAGTAATTATGTCACTAGCCTTAGAATCTATGTCCTCCATTTTGTCTCAATCTCCCCTTATATTTGCATTATTCTATTAACATCTACGGATTGTAAAACCAGGATTGTAAAACCAGGAGACCCCTCACAGGACATCTCAGAGAATATTGCCACTGTACTACAAAGTATAAAGAATACATTGGGGTCAATTTACAAAGAGAAACGTTATTGGTTTTCTTCAGTTGTTAAATTATCACTCATTATTTAAAGCTAGCAAACATGGTATTCACGAAAGCTATAATCGTTATTCAACATAGTCGTTATGGTTTTCAACTGACTCTTTATCCAATCGTTATGCTAACTACTCAAGAGTTATTTTAACGTCCCAAATCGTAATAATAACGTCTAAGATTGTTAAATAATGCTGGAGAGATGCATTCTGGGAGCAGAAGGGGAGGAGAACAGCTGCATGTGGAAAATTGAGACTCCCGTCGAGGAAAAAGAACTTGCTCTCTTTTTTCCTCATCGAGTTCCTCAACAGTTTTTTCAATGAAACGCATACACACGCCCGTTTTCCTTGGCAAAAAAGCTCTCCCACCAAGTTACTTGATGGATTCTGTCGAGGAAACCGGTCGTGTGTACGTGTCCTAAGCCTCACTCCCAGCGTTCATCACGTAAGTAAAAGTTTGGTGAGAGACGATTTTTCAGTCTGTTACAGCGTGACGAATGTGCTATCTCTGTTATGAACGCTACTTTTACCGAAGGTGCGCTCCCGTCTCATACTTTATTGTGAGCATGCACAGGTTTCTAAGCATACACACGCACGTGTTTCTTGCCGTAAACCAGCCCACATTCGTCGTGCTGTAACAGACTGAAAAGCGCAAATCGTCTCTCACCAAACTTTTACTTAACACGCAGAAACATGAGATTAGTAAAAGCAGCCCCAAGGGTTGCGCCAGTGGAATCAAACTTCCCCTTTATAGTGCCGTCGTACGTGTTTTACGTCACCACGTTTGAGAACAACAAGATTTTGTCTTGACAGTGTGTACGCAAAGAAAGCTTGACAAGATTCTCAACAAGCCTGACAAGGAACTCGTTGAGGAAAACAAGGTTTCTTTTACGTCAAGTTTCTCGGTCGTGTGTACGAGGCCAACTTATTCTTTTTTTTTTTATCCATAAAGATTTTATTAAAAAAAGACCAAAACTTTGACAGGTATCTTCAACAACATCAACAGAAAGAAAAAACAGAACATACAGACCAAGGAGCTCCATTAACATGTAGGACACAGTTACATATAATGCACTCCTAGAAAGGCCTAAACAGGATTTTCAGTAAACAGCATGAACAACAGCACTATATGTAGCATAGGAGCTAGGTACCCCACCCACCAATAAGGATCATGTGAGTCTAGACTAGCTCCAATGAGTTTTGTCCCAGCATGGCAGACCAATATTCTTTTTTTTTCTCGCCGAGATCCACAACAGTTTTCTCAATAAAAACATACGCATGACTGTTTTCCTTGGCAAAAAAGCTCTGCCACCAAGTTACTTGATGGATTCTGTCGAGGAAACCGGTCGTGTGTACGTGTCCTAAGCCTCACTCCCAGCGTTCATCACGTAAGTAAAAGTTTGGTGAGAGACGATTTTTCAGTCTGTTACAGCGTGACGAATGTGCTATCTCTGTTATGAACGCTACTTTTACCGAAGGTGCGCTCCCGTCTCATACTTTATTGTGAGCATGCACAGGTTTCTAAGCATACACACGCACGTGTTTCTTGCCGTAAACCAGCCCACATTCGTCGTGCTGTAACAGACTGAAAAGCGCAAATCGTCTCTCACCAAACTTTTACTTAACACGCAGAAACATGAGATTAGTAAAAGCAGCCCCAAGGGTTGCGCCAGTGGAATCAAACTTCCCCTTTATAGTGCCGTCGTACGTGTTTTACGTCACCACGTTTGAGAACAACAAGATTTTGTCTTGACAGTGTGTACGCAAAGAAAGCTTGACAAGATTCTCAACAAGCCTGACAAGGAACTCGTTGAGGAAAACAAGGTTTCTTTTACGTCAAGTTTCTCGGTCGTGTGTACGAGGCCAACTTATTCTTTTTTTTTTTATCCATAAAGATTTTATTAAAAAAAGACCAAAACTTTGACAGGTATCTTCAACAACATCAACAGAAAGAAAAAACAGAACATACAGACCAAGGAGCTCCATTAACATGTAGGACACAGTTACATATAATGCACTCCTAGAAAGGCCTAAACAGGATTTTCAGTAAACAGCATGAACAACAGCACTATATGTAGCATAGGAGCTAGGTACCCCACCCACCAATAAGGATCATGTGAGTCTAGACTAGCTCCAATGAGTTTTGTCCCAGCATGGCAGACCAATATTCTTTTTTTTTCTCGCCGAGATCCACAACAGTTTTCTCAATAAAAACATACGCATGACTGTTTTCCTTGGCAAAAAAGCTCTGCCACCAAGTTTCTTGATGGATTTTGTCTATGAAAACAGTTGTGTGTACGAGGCCTTAGGGTACTACCAGTCTAAATTGAAACCAACCACACTTAAAAGGCTTAAAATGGAAACAGGAATGGCTTTGCTAAATCTGTACTTTTACTAATTAGACTGACATTTATTTGATATTGGGCTTCTCTGACGTTCCACTTAACTCAGAAACACACTTGGCATACTATCCTGGAGACACCACAACAGTAATTTTTTCCTAGAAGCCCCTAAATGATTGCCCTACAAACTCTACCTACCATTTTTAAACTGTCCATATCAGTGTAGACTGGGCCAAAAACTTTGGTTTAATTTACTAAAGACTACTTAAAGTGGTTGTAAACCCTTTACAACCACTTTATGCTACAGGTAAGCCTATAATAAGGCTTACCTGTAGCTACCCAGGATATCTCCTAAACCTGTATGGTTTACAAGATATCCCCTGTCCCCTGCATGTGCTGATGTCAGGTAGATAATTCAATGTAAGGTAAGTAATTCATAATGAGCTAGTAAGCTATGCATACTAGCTCATTATGCCTTTGTCTTGCAGTTTTTTTTTATAGGGTTTACAACCGCTTTAACGGTTCACTTTTCAAGCCACAGGCTTTTGGTCATATATAATGTAAATGTAGTATCTGTCAGAAAGCCTGAAGCCTCGTACACACAGCCGGGTTTCCGCCGAGAAAACTGCGAGGAGAGCTTTCGGCTGGGAATGCCGGGTGTGTGTATACTCCTCGCAGTTTTTCCAATTGGAAAACTGCCCAAAAACCGCCGGACAAAAAAAAAAGAGAACCTGCTATCTTTTTTCCGGCCGGGATTTCCGGCGAACTTTTTTCAGGAAGTTTTTGGCAGTTTTCCTATGGGAAAAACTGTGATGGAGCATACACAAGGTCAGGTTTCCCGACCAAAGCTCTCATCTGAGTTTTCCCATCGGGAATCCCGGTCGTGTGTACAAGGCATAATGTATTGGGTTCTACCTTGTTGCAATACATTAGAACAAAATACTATGGGCTCCTAAATACAATATAGGGTTAAGCATACTATGATTTATAAAGCTCATGCAGGCTGGTGGCTAATCTGCATTTATTTTGAAAATAAATATATCCATGAAATTTCACCTTAAAGCGGTTGTATACCCTTAAAAAAAAACCTGTTGTGGTCGGGAATCCCAAAGGCATAATGAGCTAGTATGACTAGCATACTAGCTCATTATCAATTACTTACCTTAGATCGAAGCCCCCGCAGCAGTCCTCGCACAAATCCTCCCTCGCCGCCATGATACCTGGAGTGACTTCCGGGTATCGCCGCTCCAGCGATGTGATTGGCTGGAGCGACAATGGCGTCACTCCCATGCATGTGCGCAGGAACGGCGTGATCCCCGCGCATGCACACATTTCCGGCACTTTCCGGTAGGCTCCCATTCAAGAGCCGCTGTGCTCAGTGCACCTGCGCCTTGTCTATGGCACGCATGCGCTGTAGACATCGGCGCCCGCTTTTCTGCAAATAACTCCTTAACAATGCACACTCTACTCTCAGCCCACCAAACTTGCAGGTAATAGAAGTCTATGGCTCAGTGCAGGTAACCCGCAGGTGCACCTGTGGATCAGTTTGAAAGCAGCCCAGTAACCACTGCAGAACAGATATTCCCATATATGGCAATATATACACTGTGATTTTAGTAATAAACGTACCTTTAATAACAGTATTTTATTCTATTTTATGCCATCCCAGAGCAGGAGGTCGTGGGCCACATGAGACTGGGCACACCTGGTGTACAGCCTACTTGCCCTAAATCAACCCCCATGTCTTTATAGACCTGGCTTTGTGCACCTGAATTCTTTCAATTAAAAGGCTGTCTACATACTTTTAGCCATATGGGTGTTTTTAACCTTTACACAATACATAAACAGTAAGAATTAGCAAAAAAACTGAATAACTATAGTATTACTGTATTATTAACACATTTTGTATGGCAAGGCCAGTTACTTAGTCATATTTTCCATGCCAAATCCTCATGGAATAAACACAGTAGCACCACCTGCTTCAATGCTGTTTTCCAAATTTTGGTATACCATTTTCCCATCCTTTTTTACCTTCAATGGAGCTAGTCAGGAGGCCCCAGTTCCACTTACAACCTACTCGTAAGGGATTACAAATAGGAAGACAGATATCCATATGTGAAAGTCCTTTAAACGAAAATACTCATAAATCTTTTACTGTCCCATCAAAAAAGCAAGTTTCCCGGATATGCACAATTCGAGGCACATCTTTTTGTGTCTGCTACAGTGACATTGTGTGACAGGTCTTCCTTATGTCAAAACATGTGTTAGACAAATAAACAGGTCTGCAATAGCAGCTGGAAAAATCATCCAAATCCCCATAAAAAGGTAATTTCTTTCATGAACAGCATCCTTTGATGGGAAGGTCAAGATCCTACTAATAAGAGCAGTAAATCCAGTAGCTTCCCCATGTCTGCGTCACAGGCTGGAGACTGACTAGTACTGACACATTTTCCACCAACTATGATGTACAATTCTACTCACCAGCCAGGTGCCACTTATCTCCCAGCATGTGATACACTTGTTACTTTGTAAGGAATACTAAAGATGACCATACACTAGTAGAATTTTTAAAGGAGTTTTTAATTTTACAGTGTTAGTTGAATTTTCTAATCATTAATGATGTCAAAATTGATGGGGTTTTTTGTTTCTATTAAAAGCAAACACATTTTTTAATTACTTTCAAGTGACATTTGTAAAGTAATGGAGATATAGTAAGAATCTTTATACAAAAATCTTTGTTCGTAACCATTGTTAATACACCGCTTGTTAAAAAATCTACTAGTGTATGGCCAGCTTTATTTTTAGATGCTGTTTAAAAATTGTATTTTGCTACTGCTGATGAGATTTAAATCATTACATTTTAATATTATGCTAACTGTAACAGTAATAAGATATGTCACTATAAGGTTGATTTCCTAAAGGTGAAAAGACTGTTTACTTTGCAAAGGAATTTACACCAGAACTTAGTGAATATTGTGAAATTTCACTTTGCAAAGAATACCCAAACACGTGCAAGAAAAGTAAAAAATAAATGCATTTTGCTTACATGCTATTCTACAAGATATATATATATATATATATATATATATATATATATATATATATATATATATATATATATATATATATTAGGGCTGTGCAAATTAACTTTTAATTAATCAATTAATCTTTAATTTTTTTGATCGATCAAAATCTTTTTGATCAATTTAAAATTCTTTTGATTTGTACACACCTCTCCGCCTGCTTCTGGGCCTTCAGGGAGTTCCATCAGAGATCCGGTAACGTCACGGACACTGGTGGGGCTTGCCGTGTCCATCTGAAGGGCTCCTTTGCTGTGCCTTTATATCTGCATGCCGGTGGGACCTTACTACTGTATCTGCCACACGCAAGGGCTGTTGCACTTCCCTCTATCACTTCCCTCTATCAACCTGGGATTCTACAGCCATCCACTGGGAGTTGTGATAGTTCCCTTCACGGGACATCTACATGCCGATGGACTGATGTTAACCCCTTCTCACCTAGATTCAGCAGTGGTATCGTTGTACACATTTTTATACCAGTATCATACTTAGCTACATGTTTTTATGACTGCTTTTGCTACCGTTTGGTATTACTCGCACCATTTTTACAGTTTATGTAGCAACATCAATTTTATCTCCAGTGCAATATTTATTTGGTTACCTACTTGAAGACTATAAAAGTTTTAATGCTTTTTTCATTGAGCTGCCTTTGTGTGTTTTTTATATCCTGATATCCATCTTCCCAGTGGTTGGTAGCTGCACTGGGAATCAGCCTGCAAGGAGATCAGCTAAAAGTAGTTGGATCTGTATGTGCGTTATGATTGATCGAAAATTAGTCGATTAATCGATTAAAAAAAAAACGATTAATCGAACACAAAAATTTTGATCAGTAACAGCCCTAATATATATATATAGCGGCACCACCCAATAAGGGCTGCTAATAGACTCTGCACCTAACTGATTACCTCAAATCTGAAAATCCTCTATTACCTCTGAGGCCCTGTACACACGGGTAAGAACCTCATCAGGAAAAACCTGTTGTTTTCCCTGACGAGATTCTTGGCAAGAATCTCTTGCCGCCCGAGTGTACACACTGACCTTTCAAAAGAACTGCGGTTCTCTTGAAAGGCAGAAACTCGGTGACGTAATCGCGTACGGCGAGCATGCGCTCGTCACATTTGATGCCTTCGTCGCCATCTTGCTTCACACTACCTATGCTGTGGAAGCTACCGCACATGCGTCAAAGTCATTTCGAGCATGTGCGGGTTTCCCCGGCAACAGGTAAGTATACACACTCTCGGGTTTCTCGTCAGGAAACAGGCCGACAAGAATCTCGACGAGAAAAAAGGGAGCAGGTTCTCTTTTTTTCTCATCGAGATTCTGGCAAGATTTCCTGACGAGAAACCTGAAAGCCTCGTACAAACAAACTGTTTTCTCAGCAAGAAGCAGTTTTCTTGCTGGTTTTTGCAGAGAAAACCGGTCCTGTGTACGAGGTTTAACACCCTAGGTTCCATCATGTCACCAGCTGTGCTAGTAATAGAGACTCACACAATATTAAAGAAACAGTTCAAATATTTATACTGTAGTATCAAAACACAAGATACATAAGTATATCAGCTTTGGTTAATAATAAAAGCACTCATGTATACACCGCCCTTTATCTTAAACCTGTCTAGTAAACACAATATATTGGTGTAAGGTTCCCTGACTTATGAATGAACACAAGTACTATTAACTCAATACAAAGACCTATGTGAACAAGTTCAAAGAAGAGTAAACACCTGGCACTATATCTTATTTGTCAGGTCTCTCCCTTTTACCTCCTCAACTCACAGGCCAGCAGTCCTGCAAAATATTGAAAACAGTATAAACAATATTATATTCGATAGGATGGCTCCCTGTACCAGTTCAATGCAATTTGAGCAGATGTGGAAAAAAGTTATAAAGAGCGTGCAAAAGGGGTACTCCTTAAAATTCAGATGTCTTCAGCTAGCCTCTTTCTTTAGTTGTGAATAATGTCATCCAAAAGAATAAGATGTGACAAAATTAGCAAAGATGTGATTTATCCTGGTAATAGTATAGCTTCCCTTTTTCCTACAATCCTAAAGATGTCGTCTGATGTGGCTATTGGAAACAGCAATGTGTACTGGGCATAGGCATCTACTGGCTGTGGCCTCTATAACAGAGTGTTTAACTTCTATGGGACTACAAGTACCACCAGCCAGTGTTTTTAACTATGACAAGGGGTATGCCCGCTCACCACGGCGAATATCAGATGGATAGATCACAGTGCAAATGATGAGGAGACTCTATCTGGAACTCTCTCTCTGTGTCTTTGCTCTGTAAAATGGCAGCCACCATGCCATGCTGCAGCTCCTTGGAATCTGAATTGCAGGCGCCTCTGGATGATTTGGAACACCCGCTGGTCAGCTGCACTGAAGAAGTGATGCTGTCTGCAGAGAGTCCTCTGGGTATCGCTGTCCGGGTCCCCGCTGTGTAGGCCAAAAATCATCAGCAACTCACTGTCACACAAACATCCTGTTGCAGAGTCAAAACAATATCCAGAGTGAGAGATCTAGGCCACGCCCGCCCTTTTTATATCCTCTCCCAGCAGTCTGTTCGGTGCACTCAGCATTCTGCTCTTTGTAGTTCAGATCAGTCCTGCTGGCAGTGTCACTTATGCATTATGAACTACACGTTCCATGATGCTTTGCTCTGAGTCCTCACACAGGAAGAGAAGAAATACACACACTGGCCCAGATTCACAGAACACTTACGCCGACGTATAACAAGTTACGCCGACGTAAGTGCAAATGTGCGCCAGACCCACAAACAGAGATGCGCCTAAAACCAGGCTACACCCCGCCGACGTAACTTGCTTACGCCAGCGTAGGGTGGGCGTACATTTAGGCTGGGTGCATGGTGCCGCTCCCATTGATTAGCCATTCAAACATGCAAATGAGGTAAATACGGCGATTCACAAACGTACATGCGCCCGACACAGGCTACGCGCGGTGCGCATAAGTTGTATGTCCGACGTCAAGTTATTCCCCGAAAAGGAGGTGCAACTCAGCAACAGACATGCTCACGTCTGCACCAGAAAACACAAGCCGGCGTATTTTGCTTTGGACGTGTGTCTGGCTGGGCGTAGATTACGTTAACAGCATACACAGTGATCCGGCGTATCTTAGGCAGTTGTTCCGACGTGGTTGTGAGCATGGGCAGGGAGATGCAATCACGTCACAGCGCATGCACAGTTCGTTATATTTACTTGTCTGGCGCTCGGCCCATCATTTGCATTGGGTCACGCCTCATTTGCATGGATCACGCCCACTTCCACCTATGCTGGCCTGCTCCTTTGAAACCCACGCCACGCTGGTGCAATGTTGGGAGCACTGGCTTTATGAATTCCATGCTTGCCTCTCTGCGCTGCGTTGGCATAGTGTACAGGGGATACGCTACGGCAGCGAAAGGTGCGCCTGCTGTCTGTGAATCCGGGCCATAGAGTCCAGCATACACTGGAGGGAGCCAACCCCACATTAACAACACAGAAATTGTCTCTAACTTATGAGCATAATAGTTGACCTTGGCTATATATACAGTCATGGCCGAAAATTGTTGACACCCTAGACATTTTTCCAGAAATTCAAGTATTTCGCACAGAAAAGTATTGCAGTAACACATGTTTTGCTATACACGTTTATTCCATTTGTGTGTATTGGAACAGAACAAAAAAAGGGAGGAAAATACCAAGTTTGACATAATGTCACACTAAACTCGGGCTGGTCAAAATTCTTGGCACCCTTAACTTAATATTTGGTTGCACACCCTTTGAAAAAAATAACTGAAATTAGTCGCTACCTATAACCATCAATAAGCTTCTTACACCTCTCACCCGGAATCTTGGACCACTCTTCCTTTGCAATTTACAAACTGCTCCAGGTCTCTCTTATTGGAAGGGCGCTTTTTCCCAACTGCAATTTTAAGATCTCTCCACAGGTGTTCAATGGGATTTAGATCTGGACTCATTACTGGCCACTTTAGAACTCTCAAGCGCTTTGTTGCCATCCATTTCTGGGTGTTTTTTGACATATGTTTGGGGTCATTTTCCTGCTGGAAGACCCAAGATCTCGGACGCAAACCCAGCTTTCTGACACTGGGCTCTACAGTGCGACCCAAAATCCTTTGGTAATCTTTGGATTTCATGATGCCTTGCACATATTCAAGGCACCCAGTGCCAGAGGCAGCAAAACAACCCCAAAACATAATTGAACCTCCACCATATTTCACTGTAGGTACTGTGTTCTTTTCTTTGTAGGCCTCATTCCATTTTCGGTAAACAGTAGATTGATGTGCTTTACCAAAAAGTTCTATCTTGGTCTCATCTGTCCATAAGATGTTTTCCCAGAAGGATTTTGGCTTACTCTAGTACATTTTGGCAAACTGTAGTCTTGCTTTTTTTTGTCTCTGTGTCAGCAGTGGGGTCCTTCTGGGTCTCCTGCCATAGCTTTTAATTCAATTTAAATGTCAATGGATAGTTCGCGTTGACACTGATGCTCCCTGAGCCTGCAGGACAGCTTGAATTCCTTTGAAACTTGTTTGGGGCTGCTTATGCACCATCCGGACTATCCTGCGTTGCAACCTTTCATCAATTTTTCTCTTCCGTCCATGACCAGAGAGATAAGCTACAGTGCCATGGGCTGCAAACTTCTTGATAATGTTGCGCATTGTGGATAAAGGCAAATCTAGATCTCTGGAGATGGACGTGTAACCTTGAGATTGTTGATATTTTTCTACAATTTTGGTTCTCAAGTCCTCAGACAGTTCTTTTCTCCTCTTTCTGTTTTCCATGCTTAGTGTGGCACACACAGACACACAATGCAAAGACTAAGGGCCCTTTTAGACGTATATCCGTATTTCATCCATCCGTTTTCGGATGAAATACGGACATACATGTATATCTATGGGATAGCGGGTGTCAGCGGATGAAAATCCGCTGACACCCATAATCATCCGCTTCCGCAAACATCCGTTTTTGCAGATGGAAGAAAACCCTATTTTTTCTTCCATCTGCAGAGCGGATCAGATGAACACAGACACACGGTCCGTGTTCATCCGCTCCCCCATAGGGGAGAGTGGAGAAAATACAGGGCGGTCCCTACACAGTGTGCGGAGACCGCCCTGTTATCCGACGGCTCAGCGGGGATTTACGGAGCGATCCCCGCTGAGCAAACGGACTCATGGAGGCGGATCAATACTGATCCGCCCTATGTGAAAGGGCCCTTAGTGAACTTCTCTCCTTTTTATTTGCTTTCAGGTGTGATTTTTATATTGCTAACACCTGTTACTTTTTAGCCTATTTTTGGAGTTTTGTGTGACATTATGTCCAGTTTGTTTTTATGTCCTCCCTTTTTTTTTTTCCAATACACACAAAGGTAATACACATGTGTATACCAAAACATGTGTTACTGTAATACTTTTCTGTGAGAAATACTTTTCTGGAAACATTTCTGGGGTGCCAACAATTTCGACCATGACTGTAGGGGGGGTTCTCCTTACAATCCATAGCAGACCTAAGGACCTGGTATGCCTCCTGGGGGAGAACCCATGCCAGATTTTTATTTAAATTTTGGCGTGGAGTTCTCCCCTTATGATTCATACCAAACGCTGCGTGTAGAATTGGTGGGAATCCAAGTCGGATCCCCGTTGCTTCTATGACGCGCTCGCTGGAATGTGCTTTTGTGGAAGGAAAATTATAAATGGTGTTCAATTTTTTTTCCAAATAAAAAGTGTGGCGTGCATTTGTATTCAGCCCCCTAAACTCTGATAGCCCTAACTAAAATCAAGTGGAACCAATTGCATTCAGAAGTCATCTAATTAGTAAATAGAGTCCACCTGTGTGTGATTTAATCTCAATATAAATACAGCTGTTCTGTGAAGCCCTCAGAGGTTTGTTAGAGAACCTTATGCTGCATACACACGGTCAGACTTTTGACCTGGCAAAACTATGTCAGAATTTCCGACGGAAAAATAGAAAAAAAAGGGGGGGGTGTTTCCACGCCAACAAATTAATAGGGTTAATAATAAAAATCTGAACTATATAAAGCTGCTCCTCTGAAACAGTGAAACTGTGATAGGTGATAGGAATGGGTGTAGAGGGTGCTAAAAATTACCTCAAAAAGGAAAAATTTTATGCTTTGAAGTGACTCAAATGCCACGTCTCACCCGAATGGCGTGACACGTGAAGTGGAATAGTGAAAAATATGAAAATGCTGTAAAAACAATATACATACACAAAGCCTCATTTTTAGCAGCAAGAATAGCCCTCTCACACAACCAGTTTAGATTGCCTAAGTTGTCTAAAATATTATGGTATACTGCATCTATTAGTTCTGCAACTGACGATACCAGTTTGCAAAAATCAGAGGGAAGTTATGAAGTAACATGTATTTCCCATAGAGTTGAATGGGACTTTAACCGCTTGCCGACCAGCCGCCGCAGTAATACGGCGGCAGGTCGGCACGGGTGCCCGAGAATCCGTAGCTCTACGTCGCCACCTTCGACGGCCACTAGGGGGCGCGTGCGCGCCGCCGGCGGCCCGCGCGCGCCCCGAGTCCCGTGCGTGTGCCCGGCAGGCACGATCGCCGCCGGGCACACGCGATCGCTCGTTACAGAGCGGGGAACGGGAGCTGTGTGTGTAAACACACAGCGCTCGTTCCTGTCAGCGGGGGAAACGCTGATTTTCTGTTCATACAATGTATGAACGGAAGATCAGTGATTCCCCCTAGTAAGTCCACCCCCCTATACAGTTAGAACACGAATAGGAACACACTTAACCCCTTCCCCGCCCCCTAGTGTTAACCCCTTCACTGCCAATGGCATTTTTATAGTAATCCAATGCATTTTTATAGCATTGATCGCTAAAAAAATGCCAATGGTCCCAAAAATGTGTCAAAAGTGTCCGAAGTGTCCGCCATAAGGTCGCAGTACTGAAAAAAAACGCTGATCGCCACCATTACTAGTAAAAAAAATAATAATAATAAAAATGCCATAAAACTACCCCCTATTTTGTAAACGCTATAACTTTTGCGCAAACCAATCAATAAACGCTAATTGCGATTTTTTTTACGAAAAATATGTAGAAGAATACGTATCGGCCTAAACTGAGGAAACAATTTTTTTTTTTATATATTTTTGGGGGATATTTATTACAGAAAAAAGTAAAAAATATTGCATTTTTTTCAAAATAGTCGCTCTGTTTTTGTTTATAGCGCAAAAAATAAAAACCGCAGAGATGATCAAATACCACCAAAAGAAAGCTCTATTTGTGGGAAAAAAAGGACGCCAATTTTGTTTGGGAGCCACGTTGCATGACCGCGCAATTGTCAGTTAAAGCGACGCAGTGCCGAATCGCAAAAAGTGCTCTGGTCTTTGGACAGCAATATGGTCCGGGGCTGAAGTGGTTAAAGAAAAACCCTTTCCATAGAGTTGAATGGGACTTTAAAGAAAAACCCCAACCATGGCAAATGGGGGTGGGTAAGGGTTAAACCACCTATCCTATGTTTGTTGCTGACATATAAGTAACATGTGTGCCAAGTTTCATGTTAATATCTTTAGCCGTTTGGACGTGATGCAGGAACATACATACATACACACACACGTTGAGTTATATATATATAGATTTCAGAAATTCCATTTCATCCGCCCCTGAGGAGTGTTTTCTATATACATGAAACACCTCGTTGGGCTTACAAAAATGTAGCGATATGCGTTTATGGGACTTTATTTTGATCAACCAGTATTTTCTATGACTCCTTTACATTTCATATTTTATTTTTATTTTTATTTGTTGTGTGCTGCTCAGCCTTTATGTGGTTACATTCACTTTCATTGATTGATTTCTACTATTTATTGCCATATATTTTTACATCAACTATTGTATTATGGATGAAATGTTGGTTATGTTATGTGCTTTTGTACAAGCTACCTGTTTTTACCGTACATCTTTTACTCTTTCAATACATGTATGTAGCATTCAATGGTCTTTATAATTTTTTATCCCCATTAGCCCACTGTTTCATTCAAAGTCCCAACTTCCTTTGCTTTAATCTCTAGGAATCTGAATTAAAAAGGGGATGGGAGGGTGGGTATCACTCACAGGAAACCAACAAAGACCACAGGTGAGTGGGCTGGTTAAATACCCCCAGGTTCCTCCCATAAATTCAGGCCAGCATACTGGCCTTGTTACTTAATGGCTTTAGTACTTTTTTTATTGCACATATCCCATTACTTTGCTTTTGAACTAGTTATCAAAGAATATACTCCTTTAAGCATACCTATATGACAATTTGGGAGTCCAGAATCATTGGAGGTACTCACCTTATAAGATGGCCAGGCTATACAGGAAAACCAAGGCAAATTAACTCCTTGTTTAGAGCCCACATAGAAAAACGCTAAATTAGTCTTTGTCCTCTTTTTCTTTTCTATGTGTTCAGCCTTACTGGAATGGTGAAAACTGGATAACGTCAGCCTTGGAGATTGGTGGATATATACCCAAAGTC
Organism: Rana kukunoris; assembly: GCA_029574335.1. Lineage (NCBI taxonomy): Eukaryota > Metazoa > Chordata > Amphibia > Anura > Ranidae > Rana > Rana kukunoris. The sequence goes on from CM056056.1 coordinate 116,366,752, forward strand.
ATTGTTTGCCATGTAGGACAACTGCTCTTTTAAATAAGGTGTATACATTCTGGACTTTGATGATAAAAAAAGAAAGTGTGGTGAGAACAGTCTTTATCCCTTATGTTTGGTATTTACACTATCTGGAAGGTTTTACAGAATATGAGTGCATTTAATTTATTAGAAGGTACTGCACTACTTACAAGTTTTGTCCTTATATTAAAGCATTACTTTTGGTTGCTGGCATGGAGGTCTGTTATCTTAAAGGGGCCTTTAAACATATTGGGCTCAAGTCCAGGAGTCGGATCCACAAGGAAAGGAAAACAGGCCACCATTAAGTTCTTGAGGCATACCCCCAAATGGGGGGGATTCTTCCCAGTCCAGCCAGATAGAAAGATCAAGGATGAGTTTATAGTAGTCAGCAAAGCTTGTAGTGGACCAAACTGAATATAGACTAATCTATAACAGCCGGCTAGAACTTCAACGGTGGAAGAACCCACATATCCAGGAATAAAGCACAGAGAACATCCATCTCCTTGTAGATCAAATGCCAGGAGACACCCCAGGTAGTATAGCCCAGGTAGTATAATGCAACGGGAAATAAAGAAAGCAGATCAGGTACTTCCCAACGACTCCAGCCAGTATGTTTGCTTCCTTCGGAGAAGAAAATAATTGTGCTTTGTCCTTTTGCACCACTCTCAACCTTGCAAGGTAAAGCATACTGTATGTCAAGCTGCATTCTTTCAGGCATTGTTTCACACTTTGAAAAGCTGCACGTTGTTTCTGTGTGGCCGCAGATGAAACCAGGAAGATGGTAATATCATTATTGTTGTAAAGCAATTCAGATAGGTTGCAAGCTTTATGCAGAATAGTTTCTTTATCTCTGAAGTACAGAAAACAGGCCAGTGGAGGTCTGGTATATCTACTCAGTGGAGGAGCCCTCAGTGGGACTCCATGAGCCTGTTAAATAGCAAACAGGTGTAAGAAGCTATCATCTCCAATGGTTTGCTTAAGCCATGCAAGCAGGAATTCCTCAGGGCGTTTGCCTTATGACCCTTCTGGAAATCCCAGAAAATGGAGATTATTGCGGTGGAGCAGGACCCCAATATCTCCCAATTTGACTTCTTGGAAATGGTTGCCCACTGCCACATCCCAAACCTGCACCATCAGTAGGTTTATATCATCCTCCAACACGCTAATGCACTGTTCAGCATTAGTGACCCTGATTTTGTGCACATCATCTTTCAGTAAAGCAAAGTCAAATTGAATGGTTTCTATTTGTGTAGAGAGTGAAGCATGGCAGCTTGTAATAGTGTCCATGATCTGCAGCATAATCGGTTCTCCTAACTGGAACCTCCCTCCCCCGGCTCAGCCGAGGGAGAGGGCAGGGAAGATGCCAAGGGATCAGACGCTTCCACCCAGTCTGTATCCCCCTCAGTCCAGGGGTGGCCATTAGAGACAGGAGATCTATACTGTACCTTTGGCAGCCAGGAGCCATCTTGGGTTGCCTCATGGGCGAATCAAGCTATCCTCTCGGGGGGCGTTGGATCCAGACTCTAACCATATTTCATCATTTTTGGGTGCCAGGGGTATCACCAATGTTTTTCCAGTGGGTGTGCAGCAAAAATTCAAACATGGGGCTAATCAGCATAATCAAAAGATCTCAGCACAGTCCAGAGCTCTGAGAGAAAGCTCCTCACATACCGGAAGTCGGACACACACATTTTAGTCAGAAAAGACACATCCCATTTTTTATCATGATAGTTTCCATTTAATGCCTCTTCACATTTAATCCCACTTCCCTGTTTTAAAAATCAAGCTCTGTTATGCAGCACAATAGGAAGCTATAGCGCAGCTTATTTTCTGGTTGCAAAATTTGGACATAAAAAAAGGAAGAATGTGCAATCATTTACAATCTGTCTTACCTTTGAGGCGGCGTACACACGATCGGACATATCCGATGAAAACGGTCCGCGGACCATTTCCATCGGATATGTCCGATCGGGAGTTTGATCCGATGGCGTGTACACACCATCGGATCAAATTCCCCGCCGCCGGAAGGGCGCGGTGACGTGGCGGTGACGCGGCGGTGACGTTGACGCCGCCGCGTCACCGCCACGTCACCGCACCAGGAAGTAAAACACTTCCGCGCATGCGCCGAATCCATTCGGCAGCGGCGCGGCGGCGGTGGGGGCCGACATGTCTGCTGGTAAGTGTACTAACCAGCAGACATGTCGGGCGGACAGATTCCCACCGGATAGATTTCAAAGCTTGCTTTGAAATCTGTCGGGTGGAGAAATCTGTCCGCTAGCCCATACACACGAGCGGAGATGTCTGCTGAAACGGTCCATCGGACCGTTTTCAGCGGACATATCCCCTCGTGTGTACGCCGCCTAAGGCCTCGTACACACGAGGGGATATGTCCGCTGAAAACGGTCCGATGGACTGTTTCAGCAGACATCTCCGCTCGTGTGTATGGGCTAGCGGACAGATTTCTCCACCCGACAGATTTCAAAGCATGCTTTGAAATCTATCCGGTGGGAATCTGTCCGCCCGACATGTCTGCTGGTTAGTACACTTACCAGCAGACATGTCGTCCCCCACCGCCGCGCCGCCGCCGAATGGATTCGGCGCATGCGCGGAAGTGTTTAACTTCCTGGTGCGGTGACGTGGCGGTGACGTGGCGGCGTCAACGTCACCGCCGCGTCACCGCCACGTCACCGCGCCGTCCGGCGGCGGGGAATTTGATCCGATGGTGTGTACACGCCATCGTATCAAACTCCCGATCGGACATATCCGGTGGAAATGGTCAGCGGACCGTTTTCATCGGATATGTCCGATCGTGTGTACGAGGCCTAACAGACAAATACAGAGTGGCTGGGGGAAATAATGATTTGTGCGTATTCAAGTATTCATGAAAAGACACAAAATGTATATCTAAAAATATTTAGACACAATTAGTACTGTACACAAGCAACATGGGCAACAGTATGCCAAGTGTTTCCAAGAAAATAAAATGGTTTATACGTCATCTATGTTATTGTCATGGAAGTAAAAACAAATTGCTGTTGTCAAGGATTAAAGCTGCAAATTTAAAAAAAATCTCATATGGCATGATCATTCTCTGTTACAAAATTTCCAGATCTTTTAAAGACAGTCAAAAGCCAGAGATTTATTAGTAGTGCTACACATCAACACCCAAGGGGAACTGCCTGATTAGAGGTGCAGTCAAAACTGAATACTGGCCAGATGCAACGAGAAGCAGATATTCTGAACAGACATCATAGTGCGTGTCTGAAAATGTAAGACAATGAATCATTGCACTGACAAAAATAGCTCTGGCAAAATGTGCAGCCATGTCATGAAGACACAATAAAATGGCTATTTACCTTTACAAGTTCATTGCTGCCTGAAAAACAAAAGAGAAGAATGGCAGTCACCATATGACATTTTAATAGGATAATTAGGATGAAGCACTACAAAGATAGTTACATATACAAACAGTTGTGCTCAAAAGTTTGCATACTCTGGAAGAAATTGTGAAATGTTGGCATTAATATTGTAAATATCACCGATCATGCCAAAAAACTGTAGTTTAATTACAGATAGCAATCACATGAATCTATTTATTATTACATCATTTTTTTAAATTCTTTTTAAAGCATAATGGTAACAGAAATCACCTAAATTGCCCTCATAAAAAGTTTACATACCCTGGAATTTTTGGCCTTGGTACAGACACAGAAGGTGGCACACACAGGTTAACCTCCCTGGCGGTATGATTCTGTCTGGAATTACGTACCAAAAGCGGTACAATTATTTGCATGGAAATTTGGCGTTTTATACTGTAGGCCTGCAATTCTTAGGAATAACTTGCTTAAATCTGTCCAAACAAGACATCCCGGGTATGATAAAGTTTGAAAAACAAAATCATAATTTTTTATATAATAAAAAACTATAAATAATTATAACAAATTATAATGTAATTATAATAAAAAATATTCAATAATTTAATCAACTCAAAAACACTGATATTTTCTCAGTTGCAGAATTGTCGCTGTCATTATTTTTATTTTTTTTTATGACGAATTTCCCCACAAATGGCTATCGCTCAATTCTGCAAGTGATTATAATTTATTATCGTTGTTTTTTAGCTAATCTAAAACCATTTTTGACATAAAGGGACACTTTTGGTTGCTATGGGCAATCTACAGTTTACAGGGAGAAAGAACAGCTTTTATTATATAAAAGTACATGCAGGGCACTGGACAGACCACTAGGGACAAGGGGGGTGTGTATTTTTTACATACAGTACTGTAATCTATAAGATTACAGTATTCTGTATGTAAAGTGTTTGTTTACTTTTTTGAATTTGGCGCCAATCTCCGCTTCCGTGTGTCGTAACATCGCAGGAAACGGAGATCGGCGGCACACGGGGACGCTGTGTGAATCGAGCGAGCAGCCGCTCTCTCACACAGTGTGGATGCATCGCTGGATCCAGGAAGAAGGTAAGCCAGCGCGCGCTGCAGGCTCTGCATGGCTACCCCGAGCGCGACTCGGGGATACCGATCGCAGCAGGAAAAACCCACCCCGAGTCACGCTCGGGGATACCGCCAGGGTGGTTAACATGGCTATTAAAGGTTAATTTCCCACATGTGTTGTTTTATAAATCACAATTAGCGTCTGTGCATAAATAGTCAATGAGTTTATTAGCTCTGACATGGATGCACTAAGTAGGCTAGACACTGAGCCATGAGGAGGTAGAAAAGAACAGTCAAAAGACCTGCGTAACAAGGTAATGAAATTTTATAAAGATGGAAAAGGATATAAAAAGATATCCAAAGCCTTGATTATACTAGTCATTACTGTTTAAGCACTTATTAAGAAGTAGAAATTAGGGGCTCTTTTGATACCAAGCCAAGGCCAGTTAGACCAAGAAAGATTGCAGCCACAACTGGCATAAGAATTGCTTAGGATACAAAGAAAAATCCAGAGGTAACGGCAGGTGAAATACAGGCTGCACTCCAAAAAGACGGCGTGGTTGTTTTTAAGGAGCATAATACGATGATACTTGAACAAAAAAGACCTGCATGGTCATGTTGCCAGAAATAAACCTGTACTTTACAAGTTTCACAAAAAAGCCTGGTTACAATATGCCCAACAACACCTTGACATGCCTCATTGACCTTTTTGTGGCATTGGCGCAGCAAAGGCTTCCTTTACAAGATCACAGATTAGAAATAAAGTAATGTACATATATCGGTCTAGGATGGGTTTCAGAGCCATTTCTAAGGCTTTGGAAATCCAGTGAACCACGGGGAGAGCCATTATTCACAAGTGCATGACGATGACTCATCCAGGAGGTCATAAAAGAACCCAGAACAACATCTAAATAACTGCAGGCCTCACTTGCCTCAGGTAAGATCAGTGCTCATGATTCAACAATAAGAAAGAGACTGGGCAAAAATGGCATCCATTGGAGAGTTCCAAGACCAAAGCCACTGTTGACAAAAAAAGAACACAAAGGCTCATCTCACATTTACCAAAAACATCCTTATTATCCCTAACTTTTTGGAAGGTGTGTGTCCCAGTACATCTGGCATAAAATGAATACAGCATTTCATAAAAAGAACATCATTCCAATGGTCAGACATGGTGGTGGTAGCGTGATGGTCTGGGGCTGCTTTGCAGCTTCAGAACCTGGACAATTTACCATAATTGATGGAACCATGAATTCAGAAAATTCTAAAGGAGAATGTCTGGCCAGTTTGTGACCTCAAGTGCACTTGGATTATGCAGCAGGACAATGATCCAAAACATAACAGCAAGTCCACCTCCAAATGGCTCAAACAAAGCAAAATTTAGGTTTTGGAGTGGCCTAGTCAAAGCCTGTACTTAAATCCAATTGATATGCTGTATCATGACCCTACACAGGCCGTTCATGCTGGAAACCCCTCCAATGTGGCTAAATTAAAACAATTCTGCAAAGAAGAGTAGGCCATTGTAATTGTTCCACAGCAATGTGAAAGACTCATTGCCAGTTATCGCAAACACTTGATTGGGTGGCACAACAATTTATTATATTTAGGGGGCAATTACTTTTTCACATAAAGCCAGGCAGGTTTGGACAGCTTCTTTGCCTTAATAAATTAAACCATTATTTAAAAATTGCATTTTGTATTTACTCGAGTTATCTTTGTGTAACAATCATTTTGTTTGATGATCATTTAAGTGTGACAAATATGCAAAAAAAAATATCAGATCATACTTTAAACTTTACCCTGAAAAGCGGGTCTCTAGTGGGTATCTGGAGACTGCCCCTAAGCGGGGGGGGGGGGCAATGTCAGGGAATCCCTGCAAGACGTTTAGTGCATAGATATGCACATTGTATTTTCCAAAGAACAGCTAATAAGCTCACACGTGGGAATTCACAAACACGCATGTGCACAGGCACAATCCCAGTTGGCAAAAAATGGGCTATTTAAAGGGAGATTGTTCCCATATCCTTTGCTGACTGATCTTCAGCTGTGCCCTGTGTCTTGATTGATCCTGTATGTTCTCCCTGTTACTGACCTGGCGTGTTCTTGACCTGATCCTAGATTTTGATTCTGTCTACCTTTGACCTGGCTCAATTCCTGACTTCGGCTCTGCTCATGAATTTTCTACCTCACTGCCCGCCTGTTGAAGACCCCGGCTATTCTTGAGACCCTGCTTCTGCTGCACCTGCTCTGTACACCGCTTTATGTTCCAGCCTCCAAATTCCTGACAAGTTGCCTATCCAGAACTATCAGCCTAAGCAGAGTGTCCCTTTAGTCTGGACCAGTCCCCTGAACACTATAGCTGTTCCTACTCCTCTGGTTCCACAGTCTCCTTGGAGTCACAATTCCCTGCTACAGGTTTTGCAATCAAAACCCACAGGCAATCCTGTCCCTTGGCACACTCTGTCTCATCCTCAGTGGGGCCAGGGTGGGAGATATAAGAAAGGCCAATCTCGTCAATTCAGTCTCCTATCAGGTACGTGACAGATCTGTTCTCTCCATGGGATCAGGGACGGCTCTGACTGGGAGAAGCAGACAAAATCTCCAGTCTCCTCCATTGGCCATAATCAGTGGGTAAGAGGCTAGCCCCTAGTCCCATTCAAAAGCCACTGTGCTGTTTGGGTAAGTCACATGAATCCCCTACTAACCATAGTCACAAATCAAGTTTGTGTGAACATTTACTGTACTACTTGGGTCTATTAACCTCCACAGGTCAATTAATTTTTTAAGGCTTGTGCTAGTGGTTCATTTGCTTAGAACTACAAAATGTGCTAAGCTGTGTTTGTCACTTATTTATATACAGGGTTATAGTGAACAGAAGGGAGTAAACCAAATAAAAGGAAACAACTAAACCCACTCTCAGCAGAGGGTCAGGTTACTGCATTGCACTTTGTGGTGAGTGATTCTGCTATTAAATGTAACTCAGAAATGCAAAGTCACCTTTAAGTATTCAGAAAAGGGGTACCCAAAGAAAATTGGTCATGTGATTCAAGGGCTCGTTATATAAATTGTGTAACACAGTCAAAATTGCAAAATGGTACTGTGACCTAATTGGATATTATTTTATATTCCAAACACAATAATAAACTATTTCCAGATGTAATTTTTTCTTTAAACAATTTCACATCACTGCAGTAAATACAATATACCTCTTACATTTACTGTAGATCGAAAAGATATTTCAAATTCTTCCTCAATATCCCTTTTACCACATACACTTCTTTTGTTCCACAAATGCCTCCCAGATTTGTTAGTGATGAACAAAACAGAACTGAATTTCCATTTCCCAGATTTTTAGCCATGTCTCGGTTAAGAAAACAGCCTCATAAAAAGAGAGGGGTGGGGGACTTTGAATGAGATGTGTGTTTGTACAATTGAAAATGATTGCACAACGTTAAATAAAAAATATATAACAATGTACCCATATATTACACATGGGACATAATACATTGCATTAATGACAAGCTGATGTATATGATAACAGCTATTGGAATTCCATTATTGCACATGTAGCGCCTGTGTACTTTCAGTCCAGGTGCCATCTTAAATTTAGAGGGGGATGGGAGAGTTATGTAGCTCTCATCCATGTGAATTCTGTAAATTTGACTTTCTGTCTATGCTAGGCTGTGCTGTCAGTTCATTCTGTGTTCCTGGGGTGTTTTTCCACCCCAGGGAGACAGGTGGCAGTAGTGGAGTTCAAGCCAGAGCGCCTTCTTGCCAGAAGCCAATCAGAGGGGTTTTTCCCTTGCGGGGCATGTTGGGGGAGGGTACTTCTAGTTAGGCGCCATGTTGGGCGGGGGAGTTCGAGGTTGGATCCGGGTGCGGCAGCCACCTTTAGGGTGTACACACATCACAGGCCCCGGCGATATGGCCTACCAGGCCGGGGCGCACGTGCTACGCGTTGCCATGTTGGCCCGGAGCAACTGAAGCGGAGATGGGACCCAGTGACTTATTGGGTCCCCCATCTTTTGAGAGGAGATCCCAAGCGAGTTGTGCTGTTCGGCGTGGGAGTCAGTCTGAGGAAAGCACAGAGGCAGGCAATCCAATAGGGCCTAGACAAGCCATCGGGGATCAAGGTGACCGGACACTGGGAGTTTGTCTTATGGCAACCTGTCAGTCAGTGACCGAAAACCAAGAACTCCCTGAGGGAGATACAGGCAACTATTTTCATTGAGAAGGAATCGCTCCATTAAACTGTGTTCCAGAGCAAGGGCCTGTGGCAGAGGTTCCACTCCTATTTTCATTTGAGCCAAGTCTGTGGCAGAGACTTGTTCTCCTTCTCAAGGGTCCAAATGATACTCTGGCTGCCAGTTCTGTGAGAGAGACTGTCCAGGTACACTATACCCACTCCGGCTGGAGTGGCGACGAAGCAAAGGTATCGTTGAAGCAGGACTGCTTCTGCAATTCTCCTTTCACCAATCTTTCTCTGTCTACTTCAAGTTAATCGTTGCCGTGTTTGGCAAGAGAATAAAAGCACAGAAAACGACACCCTGCTGTTTAGACATTCCATCATTGCTCACATCACCTCATCATTATCATACCCCTAGACTCATCACAAAAGGTAACACGCCGTCCCAAATCTATCCAGTGGCTCCTAAGGGGGTAGCGCTACACACATAAGAAGTAAACTTCCTATGATTAGATAAGTTGGTTTGGATGGCATGAATATTTCCACTCCTACATTCATTTTTTGTAAACATTAATATGTACAATTTTTTCTCTGAGGCATGTGAACTGGTCATCTTTTTTTTAGTGTTACCTTCCTTAACTTCCAGTTCTCAGCATTTTATGACACAATACAGGGCTGATATGTAAGTATTTTTTTGGGGTTGTCTGTCTTCCTCCCCTCGTGTCTCTACTTTTATTGATTTAAGTAATCTGGAATTTATTTCATATGTTTTTGTAGATATGCATCCTGCATTTGCTTCTGAAGAAGTGGAATTATATCCACGAAACGCGTCAAGCTTTAAAATATAGTTTCTTATGCATCCACATTTCATCTCATAGGAAGTTTACTCATTAAGTGCAATAATGGAATTCCAATGGCTGTTTATCGTGTACATCAGTTCGTCATTAATGCAATGTATCATGTCCCATGTGTAATATATGAATATATTTGTATATAACATTGTGCAATAATTTTCAATTGTACAAACACACATCTCATTCAAAGTTCACCACCCCTATCCTTTTATCAAATATCAGAGATGGAGGCGTGTGTTGGTTCCATCACACGCCTCATTTAAAGTCTCAAACCTAACCTCTTGTTATAATAAGGAAACAGCCTCATGGTGGAAGAAAATAATATTTTCCTTACAAGAAAACATTTAATAAATATAAATATAGTAAAATGTATTATGCTGCTCTTGGTTGATTTAATTCTTTCTCAACCGGACGTAATTTCAATTAATAGTAAACTCCAGAAAGAATGAAAATTGGGTCTACCTGCTTAGTACTTAAGTTTTTTACCTAGGCATTGCTATAGTGCAGGGGTCTCAAACTCCCGGCCCGCGGGCCAGTTGCGGCCCGCAGACCAAGATTTTGCGGCCCACTGTCAAGCCCTTCCCCCAGACAGTGTCATACTTTGCAGCGCATGCAGCAGGGCCGGTACAAGGCAGGGGCGGGAGGGGCGAGTGACCCTGGCGCTACCAAGTCTAACAGGGGGGGAGCGCAATCAGCCGCGGCCGCCAGATCAGTTGGATTGTCTGTCACTCACTTTCACTGAGTGACAGACAGCGCAGGCAGCAGCTGTGGCACACTGTGTGCCGACTGCGCTCCTCTGTCCTGGTCCTGGCTCCCTTTCATTCTTTGCGTTGCCTCTCGCCCCCCCCCCATGAAAGCTGGTATATTCCCGACGTGCGCCGTCACCGCGTGACGTCACGCCGGGGGTGAGAGGTGACTGAGGCAGAGAGGAAGGGAGGACTCGCGCGGAGCTGTGTCTGGAAAAAAAAAAAGGAGGACAAGACACGAGGAGCCTGCTGCCTGCCTCAGCCTGCTACTGTCTGGAGTGGAGTGTGTGGAGTGGACTGTGTGCAACAGAAGAAGAAGTGAACTATAAAAAAAGTAAGAGACAACTTAAATTAGTCTGTATTGGGGAGGGGGGGGAGGGGGTTTTGGACTGAGGTGACCATCATATTTTTAATTAAAAAAAATGTCAGAATTATTTTTTTTTTGTGTTATTTTAAGCTTGCCTTCCTTGTCTGCATAAAAAACAAACCTTAATTGCAGCCTCACTGTGCCGTCACACGCAGCCACTGTGCGCATCACACGCAGCCACTGTGCCCATCAAACGCAGCCACTGTGCCCATCAAACGCAGCCACTGTGCCCATCAAACGCAGCCACTGTGCCCATCAAACGCAGCCACTGTGCCCATCACACGCAGCCACTGTGCCCATCACACGCAGCCACTGTGCCCATCACACGCAGCCACTGTGCCCATCACACGCAGCCACTGTGCCCATCACACGCAGCCACTGTGCCCATCAAACGCAGTCACTGTGCACATCACACGCAGCCACTGTGCCCATCAAACGCAGCCACTGTGCCCATCAAACGCAGCCACTGTGCCCAAACGCAGTCACTGTGCCCATCAAACGCAACCACTGTGCACATCACACGCAGCCACTGTGCCCATCAAATGTTTAGAACTATTATTAAGATTGCATCAGTTGTACATTTTAAAATTTTGGTCCAATACTTGATGCGGCCCAGCCTCACCCAGCTTATACCTCCAGTGGCCCCCAGATAATTTGAGTTTGAGACCCCTGCTATAGTGCATTCAGTCTACTAAGTCTACCTTTTATCAGTAAGCTGAGAGTGCTTGTCCGTAAAGGTGAAGAAGGCACAAGGAAACAGCAGCAGCAATATGGTGGGTTTTATCTTCAGTGGTAATGTACTATGTATATCTGAACTAATTGCGGTTATACTCCATGTACATGGCAATATACAGGTCGTTCTAAAAAAATTAGCATATTGTGATAAAGTTCATTATTTTCTGTAATGTACTGATAAACATTAGACTTTCATATATTTTAGATTCATTACACACAACTGAAGTAGTTCAAGCCTTTTATTGTTTTAATATTGATGATTTTGGCATACAGCTCATGAAAACCCAAAATTCCTATCTTAAAAAATTAGCATATCATGAAAAGTTTCTCTAAACGAGCTCTTAACCTAATCATCTGAATCAACTAATTAACTCTAAACACCTGCAAAAGATTCCTGAGGCTTTTAAAAACTCCCAGCCTGGTTTATTACTCCAAACCGCAATCATGGGTAAGACTGCCGACCTGACTGCTGTCCAGAAGGCCATCATTGACACCCTCAAGCAAGAGGGTAAGACACAGAAAGAAATTTCTGAACGAATAGGCTGTTCCCAGAGTGCTGTATCAAGGCACCTCAGTGGGAAGTCTGTGGGAAGGAAAAAGTGTGGCAGAAAACGCTGCACAACGAGAAGAGGTGACCGGACCCTGAGGAAGATTGTGGAGAAGGACCGATTCAAGACATTGGGGGACCTGCGGAAGCAGTGGACTGAGTCTGGAGTAGAAACATCCAGAGCCATTGTGTACAGGCGTGTGCAGGAAATGGGCTACAGGTGCCGCATTCCCCAGGTCAAGCCACTTTTGAACCAGAAACAGCGGCAGAAGCACCTGACCTGGGCTACAGAGAAGCAACACTGGACTGTTGCTCAGTGGTCCAAAGTACTTTTTTCGGATGAAAGCAAATTTTGCATGTCATTCGATAATCAAGGTGCCAGAGTCTGGAGGAAGACTGGGGAGAGGGAAATGCCAAAATGCATGAAGTCCAGTGTCAAGTACCCACAATCAGTGATGGTCTGGGGTGCCACGTCAGCTGCTGGTGTTGGTCCACTGTGTTTTATCAAGGGCAGGGTGAATGCAGCTAGATTTTGGTGCACTTCATGCAGGAGATTTTGGTGCACTTCATGCTTCCATCTGCTGAAAAGCTTTATGGAGATGAAGATTTAATTTTTCAGCACGACCTGGCACCTGCTCACAGTGCCAAAACTACTGGTAAATGGTTTACTGACCATGGTATTACTGTGCTCAATTGGCCTGCCAACTCTCCTGACCTGAACCCCATAGAGAATTTGTGGGATATTGGGAAGAGAAAGTTGAGAGACGCAAGACCCAACAGTCTGGATGAGCTTAAGGCTGCTACCGAAGCATACTGGGCCTCCATAACACCTCAGCAGTGCCACAGGCTGATTGCCTCCATGCCACGCCGCATTGAAGCAGTCATTTCTGCAAAAGGATTCCCGACCAAGTATTGAGTGCATAACTGAACATAATTATTTGAAGGTTGACTTTTATTAAAAACACTTTTCTTTTATTGTTCGGATGAAATATGCAAATTTTTTGAGATAGGAATTTTGGGTTTTCATGAGCTGTATGCCAAAATCATCAATATTAAAACAATAAAAGGCTTCAACTTCTTCAGTTGTGTGTAATGAATCTAAAATATATGAACGTCTAATGTTTATCAGTACATTACAGAAAATAATGAACTTTATCACAATATGCTAATTTTTTGAGAACGACCTGTAGTGTGCAGAGCCTGCGTAGTGACATTCCCAGGACCCGCTGCCGCTGTATAAAGCTGCCCACTGAGATGCATTAGAAATGGCAGCTGTACATGATTGTGCGCTGGGGTTTGCATAACGCACCCTCATACATACACTACTTTCAGACCATACTGTATGTCACTGTACATGCAGGTGTTTTACACAAACCCAGGTGCATAACTGCATGCAGCCAATGCATGACGCCTTATGGAAGTTGGATTTACAGCCCAAGTATGAGCGATCTGCCAACTGTTATATGCATGGCCAATGGCCCAAAAACATGTAGGAGCCAAGGTGAAAGTAGACACGGTGCTAATATTTACTGCTGTTGCAGTCTTTGATCACTTCTATATCGCCCACATCAAATAAGTAACATAAAATAATACAGTACTACTTAAAAAAATACAAATAACTAGGCCTTCAAGTAATTTTCTGAAAAGTAATACTAACACATAGGGGTTGATTTACTAAAACTGTAGTGTGCAAATCTAGTGCAGCTGTGCATGGTAGCCAATCAGCTTCTAACTTCAGCTTGTTTAATAAAGCTTTGACAAAAAAGTTTGGAAGCTGATTGGTTTTTATGATTGGGTGCTGCCCAAGGCTCCAGCTGCGACCTGTCCTGTAGTACACCGCTGGGAGTGCTGGCAAGGACAAAGCTCATCCTAGCTCCAAGCCACTCTCCCCAACGTATTTCATTCCGCCCACAGAGCTTTATCATTGGGAACACGTTAGGGGAGTGGCTTGACTGGAGCCAGGGCTAAGGCTGTAATTTCACATATCAACAGGGTCTTGCAGTGATCTGCGACTCATAGGACCTTTTGTCTCTTAACTCTCATTGAAGAAACACAATGTTACGCTAGTACAACAGGTGGACTAAATAGTAACTAATAGTATAAATAAAAAGGTAAGGGATCCAAAGATGAGTAAAGTGTAATCTGCATTAATATATGATTCACTTAATAGTAACCACATATTTTTTTGTTTAACCACTTAAGGACCCCTTCACGCCGATATACGTCGGCAGAATGGCACGGCTGGGGTAAACACACCTTCCCCGTAACTTATTAAGTGGTTAATGTTTGCATAAAAACAGAAGAGAACATTGTCTTATGATATGACATTTAGGATAAGGAAACCATTTAACATTTTAAGGTAAACATTTAGGATAAGGTAGTATGTTTCCCCTGTATCCCTACTCACCCTAGGTCAAGGCATATGTGGACTTTCCAATTATCTCAGTTGGGGGGTAATGATCTCAATCTGCACGTTGATGAATAGTATGACTACTCATATTCTATCAGTTATGTGTGCAGCTTGTCAGTGTTTATGTGCTATACTGTCATTATGGCATGATGATTTCATAAGGCCAACTCGTTAAATGATAATAAATGTGGAGGCAGAGTTTGGAGATGGGAAATGTGCAATTAATGATTCAGCAAATGCCACAGATTATGCAAACAAGAACTATGTTTTATTTGAATAGTAAGAACCTTTGGACCTTTGGAAGTATATTTCTCCCTATCCTTACCCAGGATTTCCCTGCTATACAGATTTTACAGCCAGATGTGGTCTTCCCCCCTCAGGAGATGGCTTCTGTATCCAATTTTAGGCAATTAGTAAAGTTAATTGTTCACCTTCCGAATCTGGCTTTAGGACATCGCATTATTGGTGGTCACATGTTGTAACTGGGTCCCCCATTGAGGATTTTATATATGTCTACATTACGTTTCTAAAGCTTGTAATATGAAGAATGTGTGTTTTTAAATAGTTGATGTTCACAAAATACATCATAAGTCATCATAAAACATATATATATATTTTTAATATTGCGCACTCCTTTTTATTTATGTATATGTACAGCAGATACACTTTCTAAGCATATACATGCATACCGTCTTATGGCAATCCATATAATTTGCTGTTAGTATGAGGTCATGGACAGGACAAAGCTGCACACTAATAAGATCCAACAAATACATATAAAAAATGCCTTTGCTCACAGAAACCACTAACAATGTATTCTGATGTCAGAAATTTTTGGAGTACTTGTCCCTTGCTGAGTTGAAAAAAACTAGATGAGCTCAGAATGGGGTTGAATTGCAATCATTGCTCTATGTTATATACATGTGAGGCACGACAGTCCTTTCTCATATGTTTTATCCCCAAGACAGGTCTATTCCACATGGTAAAGGTATGAAAAACTGACCCTCATCTGCCTAAATATGTTATGGGAACCTAACCCTAAATGAAGGCTTTAGTTCTGTGGACTGAACCAATGCACCAAATTATTAGTCTGTTTATGGTTCATTATCTGTGTGTTGTAAAAATGCCCCACACAAAGTGTGTTGCATTGTGGTTTGTTGTGTATGGGGCTGCAGACTGATCAGGGTGCCCATGCTGACCCGTATCCACAGGCAATAGCACCTACAATGGGCATGTACACATCAAAACTGAATCACGCAGCAATGAAAGAAGAAGGCCTGTTCTGACAAATCACAGTTTCTTTTACATCATGTAGATGGCCAAGTATATGTGCGTCTCTTACCTGGATGGCATCAGGATGTAGCAAGTAAGGAAGGCAAGCCGGAAGAGGCAGTGTGATGCTTTAGGTCAGGGGTGTCAAACACAAGGCCCGCGGGCCCAATCCGGCCCTCCAAGCCATTTTACGTGGCCCTCGCCCTCCTCAAGACCCTAACTTTATGCTTTCAAGCAATGCATCAGCTTCTTCCCAGCAGCAGCTTAAGGAAAGGGGGGTGCACTGTAATGTAAGGGAGAGTGGGGACTTATATTCAATGTGGGTGATAGCGCAAATTGTAGAAACAAATCATAACATACACAATGGGTGATAAATAAAGTGCACAAAAGTGTACAGTGCCAAACACAAAGATGCATCAGGGACAAAGTAAGACCAAAGAAGGTGCAAAAACTTGAATATGTGCACTAATGTTCCATAGTGCTGAAACAATGTGAAAGGATGTCCACTGATCAGAGAGATGTGAAGAAAAACACCACCACACAGCGCGTCTGGTCTCCCAGAACTCTCACCTCCAGCAAGTAAAAACAGGCATAAAGGATAATCCTCTGTATGGAAACCTCCCTGGGTGGTCTTGTTCACAACCACGGATCGGTGGGAAGATGGGTACCTGAGATCTCGGATTACAACACAGGATCACGTGTCTTCATCTGGGGAATGCTATTGGCCGTGTCAGAGTTCATCGTATTTATGCAGACCGGAAGTTCCGCATCCGCCATTTTCTCGTAGTTCGCCATACTCGAAGGCAGTATGCTGGAGCTATACGTGTCTGCAAACGGATTTAAAAATTGCTACCACACACAGCATTGTGTAATAACAATTGCAAGTGTGTGTATAAATAGGAAAATTAAAATATATGTATACAACAATATACAAAACTTGTATACGGGATTATCCCGTATCTAGAAAAAACGGTGTGCTTCTAACTTTAATTTGTCTTATACGTCGCCATCTAGCGTCTGTGTATAGGCATTGCAACGTGTTATTCGACAGACTTAGGATCTTTGTGAACGGATATAGGTTTTTATTCACACATTGGGTGATCGTGCATCTGAGTGTCATGTTTACATATTGTTCAGTTCCCAGGTTTATAACTTTTAACAAAGATCCTGTACAATGTAAGATGACCACAGTCGATAATGTATTACAATGGTACCATTATCTTTTTACACATTGTACATAAAACATAGACTGATAGTTCCCCTCCTCAAACTCTTAGAAGCTGGGGAACAGCTCAGCAGCAATGTACTGCACAATAGCTAAAATTCTCTACATATTAAAATTGAAATTAAAAAATTACTTAAAAAACATTTTAAGTCAAAATCGACATTCATCCCCCCAGGAATTAAAGTCTTCATCTTGTGGATCCATTGGGACTCTTTTTGACTAATAGTCCTTATTTTATGGCTACCCCTCCAGTTTTTTGTGTATTTGTCAATCCCCCAAAACTCCAAACATGTGGGATCCTTATTGTGTACTTGGTCGAAATGTCTCGACACATTATGTTTGGAGGAACCTTTAATAATGTTCTTTACATGTTCCTTAACACGGACTTTCAGGGCTCTCTTTGTCCTACCAATGTATTGTAAATTACAACTACACTGTAGGACATATATCACCCCTCAGTATAGCATCCTATACATTCCTTAATGTCAATGGATTCTCCTGTATTTGTTGCTATGAACAGAGTCCGTTTCTTTTGTGGTTTTCTTGTTTTATCACATGCAAAACAACTTCTGCAGGGGAAGAAACCCTTTCCTGTAAAGAATGAAAATGGGGCCTTCGGTGGAGGATCCACAACTGACTTGACAACTAGATCTTTGAATGTGGGAGCTCTTTTATATATGATCTGTGGTTTCTCCGGAAGTATAGTACAAAGATCTTTATAATTTTGTAAGATATACCAGTATTTTTTGATAATCTTAGCCACATCTTTATGCTGGGAATTATAATTCAAAACCAGAGAGGGGGCTTTCTGTTCTCTCTGTACTGGAGTCTTTGATTGTAACATCTTTGATCTATCTAATGAGCCCACTTCTCTGATTTGATTATTGATGGAAGATTCATCGTACCCTTTACTGGTGAATCGTGAACCTATCAACTGGGCTTGACTCATATAATCTTCTTCCTTCGTGCAATTCCGCTTCATTCTAACCAATTGTCCCCTTGGGATGTTAAATAGCCAAGGTTTAAAATGACAACTATCAGTTGATATATAGCTGTTGGTGTCCACATTCTTAAAAAAAAGTGGGGACTCAACATCTAATATAAGAGGAGGGGATGCGCTGGACATCTAACCTTACAGATACAACCGGCCCTTTTGAGGGAAATCGTAATGCTGATGTGGCCCTCGATGAAATTGAGTTTGACACCCCTGCTTTAGGTAATGTTCTGTTGGGAAACCTTGGGTCCCACAATTCATATGAATGTTACTTTGAGCTGTACCACCTCTCTAAACATTGTTGCTGGACAAGTCATGCCCTTCTTAGAAACAGTATTTCCTGATAGCAGTGGCCACACTAGCAAAAAAGGGGAAGCGATACCCCCGCAGGAGCTGCTTTAGTTAGTTCAGTCTGTTACTCTGCCCCTTAACCCCAATAACAGCCTCAGCCCCCTCTGGCACACCTGGCAATAGTGTAAGTGCAACGACCATTGAGAAACTCACACGTTATGATAAAACACGAAAGTTGTCTTTACTGTATTAATTCTGTGCAAGAATAACAGACAGTAATAATATATTATAAATCAATCAACTAGAGAGCAATAACTGAGATTTAAGCTCTATATCCTATATTCTGCTTTCAGGGGATTCCAAACCTGAGAATGTCCCCAAGAGCAGAGGCACACTTAAATGGTAAATAAAGCACAATATGACATTTTAAATTGGATTGGTTACATTTACTCAGATTTGCTCTATGAGTCAAGGCAGGAGGAGAGCAGAGGAAAGACCCCCTTTGTGTCAGATTCCGAATTCGGAAATTCAGAAATCTGAAAATCCGAAAATTCGGAAATTTAAAAATTCGGAAATTTCAAACATTTTGGAATTAACGAATTTGTCAAAATTCTTTAAAAGACGAATTCGGAACTAAACGAATTGCACATGTCTAAAAGCCTGTGTACATCACGGTGGCTTTCCTAGCAGGGTCACAGGTTATAGAGTCAGACACCCACTACAAATGGTTTGAGGAAACAACAACGCATTTACAATACTACGATGAGCCGAGAAAAAGTTCAATGCTTCCGAGCATTTGTCGACTTGATTCTGAGCATGCATGTTTTTTTCTCTGTCGGAGTCCCATACAGACGAATGGAATTTCCGATTTCGGAAAAAAAGAAAACATGTTTTCTTTCTAAGTCCGTCGGAATTTCCGAAGGAAAAACTCAGATGGGGCATACACACAGTCGGCATATCCGATGAAAAAATTCCGTCTGACTTTTTTCATCTGAAATTCCGATCATGTGTACTGTATGCAGCATTAGACTGCTTTTATGACTGCTTATACAGTGAATCTGGCTAGTTTACCATTGTCTCTGTCCCTACTCAGGAGATATGTGGGCTGCGTATTAACAGTTCTATCACCCTGGCATTGAGGTGATAACGGTATTTGTAAAATTAAGATTGGAAATATTTAGTAAAAATAGATATAAAACTGCAGTTATATAAAACAAAAAATGTTGAACACAATCATGGGCAGTTTGGTCAATGTGCAACAAATCCCAGCATTTTTGGACACCCAGGAAGCACAGCTGCAGCATCCAGCCAAAAAATCTATGACAGGCTAAAATCTATGACAGGCCCTAAATAGGATTACAGCATCCAACCACTGCGTAGTACAGCCTGTCATGGCTATTTGTACAGTTCCTTCCAAGAGCCAGCACTGACTGGCACCAGTAATGGACACTAATTTGTGTCACTGATGGGCACTCATGGCACTGATTAGTGGCACTCATGGCACTGATTAGTGTCACTCATGGGAATTAATTGGTGGCACTTCTGGGGCTTTACTGTAATCAGGGCACTGATGTTAAATGCGCTGATTACATACCCTGTTCTACCCTGCAAGGAGATGCAACTGATCAGCTCTCCTCGCCTCACACTCTGTCAGTGTGAATTGTTGAGAGCCGATTACCAGCACTTTGTGTACTTCCTTGATACAGCAGATCACATGGTTAAAGAGCCGCGTCGGCAGGTCCTTTACAGAGATCGGGGTCGCGCTGTGTCTTAGCAAAATTGGGCAGCTGTAATCGTCACGCTGTGTGCCTCAGAGGGAGCAGTTGTTCGGGTGTGCCCCCATATGACATCCACCCAGAATGAAACCGCACCGTCCCTCTGTCATTTGACAGTGGGCGGGAGGCAAGTGGTTAAAGAGACCTCGAAAATTAAAGCAAAAAAATGATACTGCAGGTTAGTCCAATTTGCTGAAATTTCATTGCAGCAACCCAAAATAGTACTTAGTAGTTTGTATGGCCCCCACGTGCTTGTATGCATGCCTGACAACATCGGGGCATGCTCCTAATGAGACGACAGATGGTGTCCTGGTGTATTTCCTCCCAGTTCTGGACCAGGGCTTTACTGAGCTACTAAACAGACTGAGGTGCAACCTGATGGTGTTGGATGGCCCGAAACATAATGTCCCAAAGGTGTTCTATTGGATTTAGGTCAGGCGAGCATAGGAGCCATTCAATGGTATCACTTCCTTCATCCTCCAAGAACTGGCTGCATACTCTCGCCACAGGAGCCTGGGCATTGTTGTGCACTAGGAGGAACCCAGGACATACTTCACCAGCATAGGGTCTGACAAAGTGTCCAAGTATTTCATCCCGATACCTCATGGCAGTCAGGGTGCCATTGTCTAGCCTGTAGAGGTCTGTGTGTCCCTTCATAGATATGCATCCCCAGACCATCACTGATCCACCACCAAACATGAAAGATGTTACAGGCAGCATAAAGTTCTCCACGGCTTTTATGTCTGTCACATGTGCTCAGGGTGAACCTGCTCTCATCTGTGAAAAGTACAGGGCACCAGTGGTGGACCTGTCAATTCTTGTGTTCCATGACATTGTGCTGTGCAGAGCACACTAGAGGACGTCAGACCCTCACACCACCCCCATGAAGTCTGTTTCTGATTGTTTGGTCAGAGACATTCAATCCAGTGGCCTGCTGGAAGTCATTTTGTAGGGCTCTGGCTTTGCTTATCCTGTTCCTCCTTGCACAAAGAAGCAGAT
This sequence comes from Rana kukunoris, assembly GCA_029574335.1. Lineage (NCBI taxonomy): Eukaryota > Metazoa > Chordata > Amphibia > Anura > Ranidae > Rana > Rana kukunoris. The sequence goes on from CM056056.1 coordinate 116,387,613, forward strand.
ACTGGTCCTAATGACAGGTTAAGGACCTTCTATAGCTCTGTCCAACTCCCTTAGGCGGCGTACAGACGATCGGATATATCCGATGAAAACGGTCCGCGGACCATTTCCATCGGATATGTCCGATCGGGAGTTTGATCCGATGGCGTGTACACACCATCGGATCAAATTCCCCGCCGCCGGACGGCGCGGTGACGTAGTGGTGACGCGGCGGTGACGTTGACGCCGCCGCGTCACCGCCACGTCACCGCACCAGGAAGTAAAACACTTCCGCGCATGCGCCGAATCCATTCGGCAGCGGCGCGGCGGTGGTGGGAGCCGACATGTCTGCTGGTAAGTGTACTAACCAGCAGACATGTCGGGCGGACAGATTCCCACCGGATAGATTTCAAAGCATGCTTTGAAATCTGTCGGGTGGAGAAATCTGTCCGCTAGCCCATACACACGAGCGGAGATGTCTGCTGAAACGGTCCATCGGACCGTTTTCAGCGGACATATCCCCTCGTGTGTACGCCGCCTAAGAGTAACTGCATATCTACCGGAATCTCCTCCATGCTCTTTAGACTGCGCTGGGAGAAACAGCAAACCTGGAAATGGCACATATTGATGTGCCATCCTGGAGGAGTTGGACTGCCTGTGAAACCTCTATAGTGTCCAGGTATCACCCCATGCTACCAGTCATGACACTGACCCTAGCCAAGTGTAAACTAGTGAAAAACAGTCAGAAAAGATGAGTAGGGAAAAAAAATTTAAGTGGCCTCCACCTGTAAAACCATTCCTGTTTTGGAGATCGTCTCATTTCCCATCTAGTGCACCTGCTGGTAATTTTATTAACACCAAAGCAGCTGAAACTGATTAACAATCCCCCTGCCACTTAAAGCTGAGTTCCACCCAAAAGCGGAATTTCCTCCTATATACAAAATATATATATATTAACCAATGAGTAAACAACACAAAAAGAAAGCCTTTACAACCAGGATTGGCCATCCCTTACAACAATTCTTGTACTGACAAGACATAAAAACACTACAGACAGGTCAAAAACATTTATTGACATCTGGGTATATGATAAAAAGGGCTAATAAAAACTAAACAATCGATATTAACCACTTCCTTACTGGGCATGTATACCCCCTTCCTGACCAGGTGAAATTTCATCTTGCGGCAATGCGTCGCTTTAACTGACAATTGCGCGGTCGTGCGATATGGCTCCCAAACAAAATTGGCGTCCTTTTTTCCCCAGAAATAGAGCTTTCTTTTGGTGGTATTTGGTTACCTCTGCGGTTTTTATTTTTTGCGCTATTAACAAAAAAGGACGACAATTTTGAAAAAAAATACAATATTTTTTACTTGTTGCTCTAAAAAATAGCCCAATTAAAAAAAAAAAAAATCAGTTTAGGCCGATACGTATTTTTCTACATATTTTTGGTAAAAAAATAAATAAATAAATCGCAATAAGCAACTGGTTTGCGCAAAAGTTATAGCTCCTACAAAATAAGGGACAGAATTATTATTTTTTATTATTTATTTACTAGTAATGGCGGCGATCTGCGATTTTTATTGCGACTGCGACATCATGGCGGACACATTGGACACTTTTGACACATTTTTGGCACCATTCACATTTATACTGCAATCAGTGCTATAAATATGCACTAATTACTGTATAAATGTGACTGGCAGGGAAGGGGTTAACACTAGGGGGTGAGGAAGGGGTTAATGTGTATCCTGCATTGTGTTCTAACTGTGGGGGGAGGGGGGGGTGACTCGGGGGGTGACCGATCTGTGTCCCTGTGTACAAGGAACACAGATCAGTCTGCCCTCTCCCTGACAGGATGCTGTCATTGTGAGAGCCGGCAATGAGAAATTATCTCATATGTTTACATATGAGATCATCTCTCATTCGCTGCACAGATTGCATCGCAAACGGCCACTCTGATTGGCCGTTCGCGGCGATCTGTGATTGGCTGTGTCCAAGGGACACGGCCAGTACACAAGTTCCCCGCTGCGCACTCTGGAGCGCGCGCTGGGAACAAAGAAATGGGCTGCCGTGAAAACACGGCGGCCCGGAGATTTAGAACCACCCTGCGGCCGCATATAGTTGTACGGCCGTAGGGAAGTGGTTAAGCAGTATAAACAATTTGAAAACAATAACAATACCAACAACACATACACTACCTGGCTTTCAAGTTAAAAGGTCAAACAGTGAGTGTGATTGAAAAGTGAGCATGAGTTAAAGAAAAATGAGCATAGTTCTTTTGAACTTTATATGTTGACAGCTGATGACTTCAGGCAGAGAGCTGTACATTTCAGTGCATTGTACTGCTTACCTCCTTTTTTTCTTTTTTCGTTCAACTTCATGTGAAATCTCAATTATTAGGACAGATAGGGTATCCTGTCACAAAGATCGTATTTGCCTAGCAGTATGTTGTTTACTGGGAGCTCTAGTTCGGCACATCACGAATCAAATGGACAGATTGTTGAGTGAGGCAGGGGAAGACCTGGCTGTCATGGTACATATTGGTACAAATGACAGTGTTAGAGCAAGATGCAGAGACCTAATAAATATTTCAAGGACCAAGATGCTATAAGGACCTGTACCAAGAGCCACACCGAACAGGAAGTCGTCGCTTAGAGAACTTAAGAAGTAGCCAAGGAACTGGTGCAGGGAGGACTGGTCTGACTTTTTGGTTAGTTTCTGGCTTTATAGCAAAAACAGAGTGCAACTAAATGGGGAGGGTGCCACTTGCTGTTTAAGACCCGCGCTGAAATTTTTAAGTGGGGAGTTCTGCTGGCCTCGGGGGGGGCAATGAATTCCCTTAATTTTCATAGATTTCCTCTCACTTCCTGTTTGGCAATGGGGCAGGAAGTGAAGGGAAATCTCTGCAATGGGACAGGGATGATAATGAAATAAACTGACAGGGTCTATAACCCACCCTTAGGGTCCATTCACATGGAGCGGACCGTTTTTCGGTCCGCTCCATTTGTCCGTCAGCTCAGCGGGGGGGTCTCCGCTCAGCTGTCGGCGGACGGGGCGGTCCCCGCACACTGTGCAGGGACAGCCCTGTCTCTCCTCCGCTCTCCCCTATGGGGAGTCGGATGGAAACGGACCGTCTGTCCGTCTTCATCCGATCCGTTTGGGCGGACGGAAGAAAAATAGGACATTCTTCCGTCCGCAAAAACGGATGCGGATCTAGCGGACGTTAGCAGATGCATCATCCGCTAACGGATCTGCTCCCATAGGGAAGCATTGAGGTCCGAACGGAACGGACCTGTGAAAGGACCCTAACTCTATCCAGAATGAAAAAAAAAGTGTTTTCTATAGTTCTACTTTAAGCACACATTTCTGATAATTTTATGGAGAGGACTAAGAATATATAACCATGCCAATGGTGCAGCAGAAAACATAACACAGTGAGGAAGGTTTGTGGTCCAAGATGATAGGACAGTCTAAATTAGAAGCAGCGCCTCCCCCCATAGTTGTGGAATGCCGGCCACCCGCATACCAGAAGCAGTGCAGCCGCTTTATGGGGGCGTTAGACTAATTTGCCTCTGAGTCCTGTGTAGAGCAAGTCGGCAGGGTCTCTTTCCGTGCTGCCCCCTTGCAATGTGCTGCCCTAGGCCTGGGCCTTGTTGGCCTAAGCCAGGATACAGCGTTGGAGGAATCAGAGGAAGGTATACCATGCAGAGAGCAAGGGTCAGAGTGTAAAATTGGAGGCAAAGTTAGTAGTGTAACTAGAGTAATTAAGACCAATGCATGCAGGCTGGTAGAAACCTATTGCGGCCTTAGCGCAAACAAGGAGAAAATAAAATGCACTTGTACAACATTGAAAGGCATGTTCACAAATGCTAGAAGCTTGGTTAATAAAATGGAAGAACTGCTAGCGAATATGAGCTATGGCATTGCTAACGAGGCAAGGGAGGGGATGGAATCCTTGTGGCTGCAGCTTCACAGGGAAGAAACAAAAGTAAAAGTGATCAATTGCCACAGACCCCCTAACCTAAAGGATGAGGAGGATATCGATCTTCTCTCAGCCGCCGTACACACAGCAGAGAACCTCGACGGGCAGAACACATCGTTCCGCCCATCGAGGTTCTCTCCCGGCCGTCAAATTCGTCGACCCGCCCGTCAGGAATGGCAACCAGCCATTCTTCCAGGCGGGCCATCGAGGAAATAGAGAGCGTGCTCTCTATTTCGGCTCGACGGGCTTCCCGACGGGAAGCTCGCTGAGACCGTACACACCGCCGAGGTCCTCGCTGGAATGTGCATTCCAGCGAGGTTCTCGCTGGTTTTCAGCGAGAACCTCGGCCGTGTGTACGGCGCCTCACAGTTATAAATGGCAACAAGGCAAGGCAACGTTATTATAATGGGCGACGATCCTGATAATGACTGGGCAGATGAAACTACTCACTCATCTAAGGCTCATAATTTCTTAAATGTCCTACAGAACAACTTCATGTGTGGATGCCCCAACCAAAAATAATGCTCTGCTGGACCTACTTATTAGAAACAACACAGAGATGACTACAGATGTAAGGGATAACTTAGGAAACAGTGATCACAGAGTAATTATGTTCATCGTAAATAATCGGAAAAGGAGACACTCTACATTTCAAAAGAGCCAACCTTACTAAACTGTGCTCCATACTACATGACATTAAATGGGATCAAATTCTAGAAACAAAGAACACTGAGAAAAAAAGAAATGATAGAAAACAGGAGTGATTTATTGAGCCATAAGACAGCATTTGGGCGCCTACAGGTCTATGAAGGTGGTTGGACATGTCTGGATGATTAGTTTTCTCTGAATCAGAGTGGTTGACCATTTTGTTTGTAAACAATGTGTACTACAGAAAGTCTTTACATGACCTGGCAGATCCTTGCCATTTTACACCCAGAGGAGACTTTCAATCATTTACTAGTAGCAGGTCTATATAGGCTGGATAAATGTCTCCCTGCCCATTGTTCTCAGGAAAACATCTGCCCATCATTGCCCAACTTAACAGAATTCCCAAACATTCTTCCTTTAAATAATACATAACAAATGTCAGCAAGTAGTTTCATTATGTACTGTCCATAAGCAAATAAATACTTGTATACAGTTAAGTATTATCTTTTGAAGTCAGATAGGAGTCATTGATAATAACTGTACAGTACATTGGTGGTGACTGATGTGGGTGGTATAGGAAGCGCTGGGCATGGTGAGCTCATTATGTATGCAGGAAGTAAAAGAAACACTACAACTAGTTATTTGGCTTGTTTTCATAAGAATTCATGATCAAAAGATATAAGTTTGTTTCCGGACAGATACATCACTTTGCAGCTGCCAGCAGCTGAGTGGTGAGATTATAGTTCAAAGGATGTGTCCTGAAAATTGTGTGTCTATGTCCAACCACTCCAGGATCTGAGGGCTGATATGTTATCACTTACAGTTCATACAATCAGCTTGTCTAGCTTCCAGATCCTCTGTATTGCCTAATCATTTTTCTCCAGTCAGTGAATTCAATAATTGGTTATTCAGATTTATTTGTGTCATTAGTACAAGTATATAACTCAATAGTTGAAGCTGCCTTTTTTTCTAACAATGTAAATAAGAAATAATTTGTTTTTTCAGACATGTGATGTGGGTCAGGAGGGGCAGCTGCGGGGGTGCCACATAGTGCGCTGTTTCCCTCCCCATCTCCCCATATGGTGTACCGCATCAGCAGCACCAGCAGAGGGAAAACCCAAGACCAGTGTTACGCACCCCGGATATGATGCTGCTGAACTTACTCATCACAGAGCAAAGCTGCCACCCTCCCTTGCAGTTGTAGTTTTAATCAGAACTACTGATCAGAGCCTGCCCTGTCCCCATCCTACAGCATGTTACCTGCAGTGCCATACAATTACTCTCTGCCCTACACTGTGCTGATGATGTGTGGGATAGTGCTTATTTGTGCCAAACACTGCTTAGTTGCTGGAGCCTGTCAGCACACCTCAGTTCAGGCAGCTTGCAGCACATAGTCAACAGCTCTAGAAACTAAACAGCTGCATATACAGTATACAGAACGCCTATCCCATACTTCAATCACTGTGCAAGGAGTGATATTACAGGCAGAAGGCTGTCAGACAGACTCTCATGCCTCGTACACACGACCGGGATTCCCATCGGGAAAAGATGAGTCGGAAATCCCGGGGGAAAAAACTGAGAACCTGCTCGGTAAATTTTCCCCCATACACACAGGGGGTTTTCCCGTCTGGATAACTCAGATGAGAGCTTTAGTCGGGAATCCCGACCGTGTGTATGCTCCATCGCAGTTTTTCATAGGAAAACTGCCAAAAACTGCCGGGAAATAGTCAGCAGGTTCTCTTTTTTTTGTCTGGCAGTTTTTGGGCAGAGGAGCATGCACACGGCCAGGATTCCCGGCCAAAAGCTCTCCTTGCAGTTTTCCCGTCGGGAAACCTGGCCGCGTGTACGAGGCTTCAGAGTTAGGCGTAAGGTGAGCAGAATATGCCTCTATTGCTAAATATTTTCTCTGGTGGAAATCAATGACAATATTGGTGAGACCATCTGGTCACATCAACTCCCTGGTATCCCATCTCGTTACAATGCCTCACTGACATCCAACCCTACCCTCCTTCTTATCTGCCAAATCACAATGACTCCCTGCCATCTTATTATACCACCCCCTCCCCTAGCTTCCCCCACCTCACCTCCAAGATTATAATTCCTACCTCCCATCTCAACTTTTTGCTCACTTTGCTCACACTGCATCCTTTCACTGATACAGTGCATTTGTCTTAGCTCAAACGCTTCACTGTTATAACTGCCCCCTTTGTTTCATCAACGCAAAATGCTCCTCTGCTCTAGTGGGAAAGCAATTTTCCACTGGTGGCTCACAATGCACTGACGCATACACTGTTCCTCCTCTTGTTTTAACACTGCAGCTTATTTATAAAACCCCTGCATTTCTAAAATTGCAGAGCTTGGGGCTGATCTTAGGTCAGATGTGACATTTTTGGGGCTGATTTGGGGTCTGAAGGTAAATTTTTTGGGGGCTGATCTGAGGTCTGAAGTTGAAGGATTTGAAGCTGATCCGAGGTCTGAGTCTGTTTACTGGCCTGAGGACTAAAGGTAAAGGGTTTGGGACTAATCTCAGGTCTGAAAGTGAAGAGTTTTGGACTGAATTGACCCTTTCCCACAATTCACATTAAAATATATGTACCCATAGCCAGTACAAGGGGTGGGCGGAAGGGCCAGATGCCCTGGGCGGTACAATTTATTGGGGATGGGGGGGCACAGTGAAGTGTTCTTTTCAGCCGTCATTAAATGGTGGCCCATGGTCCAGGCACGGCCCGCGGAACGCTTCTGCCCGGCCTGCCAGGCAGCCAGTCTAGTACCAGTCATTAGTTTGCTGGAACCTCGAGTTTCCAAGCAACCACCAACATCACGTGTGTGCGCCCAACATCCTGCTCCTCATCGTGGCTCTCGCTCTCTCCCGGCCAGGCATGATGTCACGTCTGCCCGCCCCCCTGCTGCTCGTGGCTCCCTGCTCCTGGCACTCATGCAAGGTATATCTTGCAGCTTCTGCCCCCCTGCAGCTTGCCAAATGTGCTCTCTCCTGCCCTTAAGGTATGTGGGGCATAATCTGTTAAGGTGCATACCAATGGGCAGAATTTGTTAAGGTGCACACTGATGGGCATATTTTGTTAAGGGGCACATATTTTGTTGTGCCCATCAGAGTGCCCCTTAACATAAAATGTGCCCATCAGGGTGCTTCTTAACATGAAATGTGCCCATCAGAGTGCCCCTTAACATAAAATGTGTCCATCAGCATGCTACTTATTTTATGTTAACGGTCATGCTGATGGGCACATTGTATATTAAGGGGCGCTCTGCTGGACATATTTTATGTTAAGGGGAACTCTGATGGGCATATTTTATTTTAAGAGCAACACCGATGGGCACATTTTATGTTAAGGTGCATGCAGATGGGAACGTTTTGTTGTGTTTATCAGAGTGGTGCAGTACAGGCCTCCACCTAACCAGGTAAGTCAGAGAGGTTGAGTTTTCTAACGAGGTCAAGGCCAAGAAAAAGATGACCCTTTCTATCCAGCGGGTACATTTGGTTTGTGCATTTTAACCGTTGGTAATGTAGAGCTGCACCCCCTTTGGGTTTTTTTATTATTTCAGTCTTCAAAGAGCTTCAGCACTTTGTGGCAGCAGCTAGGTACTGTATGAGCAAACAAAGCGATGTAAGCTGCCTGCTGACAGTTCATATCCTATACACCAGGGCTGGCTTGGTGGGGATTTATGACAGTTTTCTAATTGGTCGCTCAGTTAGGGCTCATTTACACATTTGTTAGGCCTCTGAAGAGCAATCCATGGTGGAACGTTTCTCATAAAGGGTCTGACAGTTGGTGAGGAGGCATTTTATTGCTTCCTCACCACCTGCTTTAACCACTTGACCACTGGGCACTTAAACCCCCTTCCTAACCAGACCAATTTTCAGCTTTCGGTGCTCTCACAATTTGAATGACAATTACTCAGTCATACAACATTGTACCCATTTGAAATGTTTGTCCTTTTTTTCACACAAATAGAGCTTTCTTTTGGTGGTATTTGATCACCTCTGGGTTTTTTATTTTTTGCGCTATAAAAGAAAAACGACTGAAAATTCTGTAAAAAACAAAAAACAAAACTTGTTTCTGTCATATTAGCAGGTTATTTCTCACACACAGCATATGCATACCACAAATTACACCCCAAAACACATTCTGCTATTCCTCCCGAGTATGGCGATACCCCATGTGTGGGACTTTTACACAGCGTGGCCACATACAGAGGCCCAACATGCAGGGAACGCCATCAGGCGTTCTGGAACACCCAGACCAATTCTGACATTTCTCTCCTACATGGCAAAATCATAATTTATTTGCTAGAAAATTACATAGAACCCCAAAACATTATATATGCTTTTTTAGCAAAGACCCTAGAGAATACAATGGCGGCCATTACAACTTTTTATCTCGCACGGTATTTTCGCAGAAATTTATTGAACGCGTGTTTTTAAAAAAAAACAGTTTTGTGCTTAAAACAAAACAAAACAGTAAAGTTAGCCCAATTTTTTTTCATAATGTGAAAGATGAGGTTACGCCGAGTAAATAGATACCCAACATGTCACACTACAAAATTGCGCACACTCGTGGAATGGCGCCAAACTTCGCTACTTAAAAATCCCCATAGGCGGTATTGCAGAGTATTGGGGTATTGCAAAGTATCATGCAGGGTATTGGGGTATTGTCGAGTATTGGGGTATTGCCGAGTATTGGGGTATTGCCGAGTATTGGGGTATTGCCGAGTACTGGGGTATTGACGAGTACTGGAGTATTGCCGAGTACTGGGGTATTGCCGAGTATTGGGGTATTGCCGAGTACTGGGGTATTGCCGAGTACTGGGGTATTGCCGAGTATTGGGGTATTGCCGAGTACTGGGGTGTTGCCGAGTATTGGGGTATTGCCGAGTATTGGGGTATTGCCGAGTACTGGGGTATTGCCGAGTATTGGGGTATTGCCGAGTATTGGGGTATTGCCGAGTACTGGGGTATTGTTGAGTACTGGAGTATTGCTGAGTACTGGGGTATTGTTGAGTACTGGGGTATTGCTGAGTATTGGGGTATTGCCGAGTATTGGGGTATTGCCGAGTATTGGGGTATTGTTGGGTATTGTTGGGTACTGGGGGATTGTTGGGTATTGTTGGGTACTGGGGGATTGTTGGGTACTGGGGGATTGCTGGGTACTGGGGGATTGCAGAGCTGGGATGGATTGAGGGATGGCTGGATCTGTGACTGCATTTGTCACAGATCCAGCCACAGCTCAGCTGCTGACACCCCGCCCCCCCCTCTCCTCGCACACTGTACCGAACGGTACAGAGAGGAGAGGGAGGAGAGGGAGGAACCGGCGTCATCAAATGACGCCGGTTTGTTTACAAGTGATAGCGCCGTCATTCGACGGCGCGATCACGTGGTAAACGGCCGCTATCAGCGGCAATTTACCGTGATCCGTGATGCGCCGGGTCTTCTAGACTCGGCGAGCACGGACACTTTCGCGAGCGCGTCCCAGGGGACGCGCAATCGCGGAAGTGAAGGACGACATCCCAGGGACGTAGTGTCAAGATAACTCCACCGCGCCGTAGCAGTAAAATGCTTATGGCGCGGTGGGAAAGTGGTTAAAGGGGTTGTAAAGGAAGTTTTCTTTTTCTCTAAATAGCTTCCTTTACTTTAGTGCAGTCCTCTTTTCATTTCCTCATTGTTCGTTTTTGCTCTGATGTTTCTGTATTTCTTCTCTGTTCTGGACACTTCCTGATTGTCTGTTTGTAGCTCACCACAGTCAAGGGAGATTTCTTGTTGTGGTCAGTGACGTGCTCGCCCCCTCCTGGGGACTACATTTGTGTGGAAAGACGCTCTGTACGTCTTTTTTTTATGTCATTATAGGCATTTTTAAATCAGGCAGGACACTAAAGCAGGATATACTTCACTCCTCAGCCCCGAGAATACATTACTATAAAAACCATTAACATTTATCAGTAACAGGATGTATTCTGTGTATTCATTGTGTTTGAATATTCATCGTTGGGCTGTATAGTGGGCGGTATAGTGGGCGGTTTATTCAAAATAGGCTGGAGAGCTCTCGTGCCCGTTTTTGAAAGCAAATTAACACTGTGCATGTGCGAAGCCGCAATGCATACAGGGACGAGCGCCGAAAACAAGGAAGTAAAACAGCGGATAGAAATTAGAACGCTGAAGGGGATCTAGATGAATTATTTTGAAAGGTATTTACTTGTAGACATTACTTTTAGCCCAAAAATTGTTTTCATTTACAACTTTTTTAACCCCCAAAAGCCTGCAACATCACACATCAGCAATGTGCATTGCAGTACTGCACAACAAATGTGACCGGGGGAATAATTTTTGCAGTGTCAACATGAAAACCATTTCAGCCATTGCAAACATTGCCTGTTTTTACCACACGCCAAAAGCAAGTGTGAACAAGGCCTTAGGATTTAGATTTGCTTCAATACAACACACCAGAATCATCACTCAAGCTAGGTTCATATCTATGCGGCTGCATTTGATGCATTTTTCAGGCGTGTTTTGTAGTGTCTTTAGCATTTTTTTAAACCCTATTCTTTTATACTTTTTTGCATGCAGTTTTCATGCACTTTGTGTTTTACGTTTTTATTATTTCTCTTTAAATACTTTAAACACACTGTATATAGCTGGTTGCTAAAGAGTGCGCTGGGAAGCCAGCCGCCAGCTATATACAGTGATATATACAAAAATAAAAACTGCAACATGTAAAACACATCAAACATCACATCACAGCACACAAACTGCTTAAGATCACCTGTGTGTATTGCAGTAAAAATACACAAGGTTCAACTTTTGGCTAGTCAGCATTGTGGCATAACTTGCACTATTAAAACAAATGAACACTACAAACAACTCCATGAAAAGGTCATTGAAAATGGTACCTGACCCCTTCCCACGTAGCCAGGTTCTTACTAACGACCACTTGTTTTGGTGGGGATGTTCCCAAGTAGAAAACTTGTTTAACATTTCATGGTAATGAATGGAAAGGTGGGGAAGGTGGGGTAGCAAGCCCCGGGACTTTAAACGGTGTCCAAATGAATAAATAAACAAGTATTAAGAAAATATACAAAATTTATTATAATTTATACATACACAAATTGACATAACAATGTTTTAAATAAAATAACCAAGTGATGGTCCATAACGAACCAATGTGGCTCACACTGAGGGCCACTGAAGTCCCTATGCTTGACTGTTGCCCAACATGTTTCGCCCAGGGCCGGGCTTCATCAGGGGCTTAGTACAGGGGAAGAAACTACAAAATAATAAAGAAGGAAAAAACACATTAATTAAACAAGTAAGGCTAATTGCTCATTGGAAGGGACTAGATTGCAACGTCCGGTCCGAAGAGACATAATTATATAGCACACAAAAATGCATCACAGAAACGATAAATGACAGGGAAATGAATAATGTTAACAACACAATAGCATGCATATGGTTTGCATAATAACAGCAAAGAAACAGGACGAGCAACACTCACCCTCAAGGATCGGCTAAAATCCAGACACACTGCAACCAGTTATGGATGTGATTGATTTTGAATTGGAAAGAAATAATAACAATTCCTAGATGATTCGCCAAAGAAAGAAAAGAGATAAACCCTCAAATTGGTCCTGTGCCCACAGATGAACAAGCTGTAGTAAGAAAAAGGGGAATGGTGTTAAAATCCTAAAGGTTATTATTGAATATGCTGAGTTTGGTAAGTTAAAAAGTGACTGGAGGAGCAAATACATGCATCCATGGGAAAAGCCCTCAGATGCATGGATAATTTACCCCAGTATTAATGACATACCTAGGTTAGATGTGCCGGTGGGGTCACAGATAGTTAATAGTTGAAGACCAAGAGAAAGAAGCAAATCAATCAATGAAGCCTCCACAGTCCTCAAAATGTGTGGTTTGAATTAGGCAGAGCCCAGAGGCTCAATCTAGAGACAAAACCATCAATAGATAAATTATCAGTAAAATGGTATATCTTTAAACAAATAAAGGGTTCTATAATATAGATTGACAGATAGGTCTAATAAAGGTTGACAAAGAATTTACCTAATGCGCCTGGATCCAAGATTCTGAGAGAGATGGCATGGATTCAAACAAATCAAATGAGTGTTTGACAGGAAAAGTTTGACTTTTAAATACCCCTCGGCGGCGTCTGACGTGGCCGACGAGGGCGGGCAGTGAAGTAAATGCCAGGAAAACCCCAGCCAATCGCGCCGCAAACGTCGAGGGGAGAGGCGTGTCCCCGAGTCCCGGCGCGCCCAGATGGGCGCGTCCGGCAGACAAAGAGGCACCACCCACAAAAACGCCACTGGGGCAGAGGGCCCGGGCACCAAAGCGTCCGGCCAATAACGTCAGCGGCGTCAGAAGGAAGGCACGCCCCCGAGCCCAGGCCCGCCCAGATAGGCGCGCCCGGCGACAGAGACACGCTCCCCATGTAGACGCTGATGACGCGGGGTATCCGGGCGCCATCTTTGATGCTGGAGGTTTGCCACTGAACCCCCAGCATGGATGCGCGTCTGACCCTTAAGAAATGACAAAAGGGAAAAACATGTTCGAACTGCTGCAGGGTAAAGGGGACCAGTGAGATCCCCAGCCTGCAGCCCTATCACCACACAGTGAGAGCGATACAGGACGGGGAAGAAAAACCCCCCCCGCCGTAGCTCCGCCTAAGATGGGCGTGGCCGGCAAGAGCAAATGCTCACCACTGGGGAAAGATAGCAGGCGCCATCTAGGATAGTGGCATGAACCCACAAACTAATGCGGTTCAGCCACTAGATTGATGGAGAATGGAGTGGCCCGAGAGTAGGGTGGAGTGAAATAGGCAATAAAACAAGGGATCTCCTAGAAAAGCCAAAAGTGACCATTAATGCTGCTCTGGAGCGCCCATGCTGCCCGTACAGCCTGTTCAAAACGATGGGAAAAGGACAAAAATGAGGGATGCCCCCCATAAAAGACTTTCTGGCGAAGGGAAATCAAATATCTCTAAAATATTAATGAAGTGAATTAAATGATAATAAATCAATATCAATAATAGTTTTAAATAATGATTGGAGACTGCTCACGAAGTGAACACATAAACATATGAGGGGCAATGGCCCATATAGATTATTATCATAATAAAAGTGGTGATACATCTCTGGAGTTCAGCCTAGTGGAGGGTGACGTGTTGATACCTGTAAAACGCAATATTAGTTGTACATAACTGAGATTTAACACAAAGATACACGGGAAAGAGATAAAAAAAAAAAAAAAAACAACCAACATAGTGATAATGAAACTTGGCTGATCACAGGAAGGGCTTGTAGCTAAAACCGTCATTCAAACCTGGCGGTTTGAGAGCTGATAAATTAAATATCCATTTAGCCTCCCTTTGTAATAATACTTTATCAAAATCACCTCCCCGATCGCCGGGGGGAATGTGCTCCAGCGCAAAAAAGCTCATTTCACAGCTGTTGAATTGATGGAATAAGCCCATATGCGACTGATTGGTGTTTCCATTTTTTTCTTTAGCACTAGGGATACATGGTCTCTGATGCGATGGTAAAAGGGTCTTTTGGTTTTACCTATATAGAATGAGTTGCATGTGCATGTCATAATATATACGATTCCGATCGACTGACAGTTTACTGCAAATCTAGGTTTAAATATCCTGCCAGTAGGAAGCACAATGCTTGGTGCTGCATGGACATACCTGCAAAACTGACACTTGTGGCATGGTCTGGTCCCCATCTGTCCCCGAGATGGAGCTGTTGGAGGGGAATGATGGCTGTGAACCAGGCAGTCCCTAAGGGAATTTGAGCGTTTAAAGGTAATTTGTGGGTGGTTGGTGAGGTGTTTGGCCACCATGTCATCACCCATTAGAAGGTCCCAGTGTTTTTCCAAAATACCTCGTATTTGTTCATGGTTGCTGGAAAACCGTGTAATGAGCCGAGTACCTGCATTGGTCTTTAGAGGTTTGGGATCATGTAGAAGAGATCTTCTGTTTTGTACCTTAGCTCTAGCGAAAGCCCTTTTGAGGCATTTCTGACTGTAGCCACGTTCTGTGAATCTTTGTCTGAGAATTTGAGATTCTGATATAAAATCAGTTTCAGAACTACAATTTCTCCGCAGTCTCAGGTATTGTCCATAAGGGATACTATCCTTGAGGGGTTTAGGATGGGAGCTGGACGCATGGAGTAAAGAATTCCCAGCTGATGGTTTGCGAAATAGACCTGTCCCTATTGACCCATCATCTTGGACTTTAATTGTTAGATCCAGAAAAGTTAGTTGAGTCTGGCTGCTAGAATACGTGAAATTTAAATTAAATTGATTGATCATGAGGCTAGATATAAATGCCTCTAAATCGTTACTGTGACCAGTCCAAATGAAAAAAATGTCGTCAATGAATCGCCTCCAGAGAGGGATCTGCTCAAGATAAGGTTGAACAGAATCCTGATGGAAAAGGTCACGCTCCCACCCCCCCAGGTACAGGTTTGCATAGGAGGGGGCACACTTGGTCCCCATAGCAACACCCTGTACCTGGAGGTAGTGGGAGCCACCAAACAAAAAAATGTTGTTTGTTAAAACAAAACCAAGTAAATCTAATATAAAGCGATTGTAAGTGATTGACACCTCGCTATTCTCTGAAATGAAACCCTCTACAACCCTCAACCCCAAATGATGGGGAATGGAGTTGTAGAGGGCCTCTACATCCAGGGAAACCAGCCATGAGCCCGGAGGGACATGAAGTCCGTCCAGAGTTTTCAAGAGATCCCCTGTGTCTTTTAGATAGGACACTAACCCCTCAACATGAGGGCGTAAAAAATCGTCGATCATGGCACTAGCCGGTTCCGTGAGGCAGCCGTTTCCCGAAACAATGGGGCGGCCGGGTGGACGGTGCGCATCCTTGTGGATCTTAGGTAGAGCATAGAGTGTGGGGGTGCGGGGAGACACAACGTTTAGGTACTCCCATGTTTGTTTTGTGATAACTCCCTTATGGTAGGCTGCACCAATAAGCCTATTGTATACGGAAGTTGTTAATTTGAGATGGTTTGGTGACACCTTGCGGTACCAATCTGTGTTTTTGAGTATGGTGAGTACCATTAGCTCATAATTGCATGTATCCATCACCACCAAGTTGCCTCCCTTATCCGAGGGTTTGATGACCAGGGTGGGGTTACGTTGGAGATCATTAAGGGCTTTTTGTTGGGCTGGGGTTAGATTGGTTTGAGAAGGATTGTGCCACTTGGTTTTTGTGATAGCTTGGGTAACCTGTTTAGTGAAGGCCCAGACACTGGGGTTCCCTTGGAGAGTTGGGAACATCCGCGATCTGGGTTTATAATTGATTTGTTTGGACGTTGAAGAGGGCAAGGGTCTAACAGGCTCAACTTGTAGTAGGGGGAGGGGGCGACTAGCACGATCCATAAGATCTGCTTCAGACATATCAATGTCATCAATGTGGCCCTCCTCCCATAATTCCATCAATTCCTCCACTGCTTTGATATCTTCAATTGTCATCTTGTCCCAAAAAGGATTAGAGAAATTGGTTGAGTTTACCATAGGTTTGGGTTTGTCAAACATGGTTTTCAACATTAGTTTGCGAGCAAACAGATTGATATCTTTAATTAATTCAAAGTTGTCAACAACTTGAGTGGGACAAAACGACAATCCCAAACTCAGAACTGAGATTTGGTCGATTGTCAAAGGAGTGGAGGAAAGATTGATTATTTGGAAGTTGTTTTCGGAATTGGCGGGTTCACCAAGTTGGGACTGATGCCCTTGTAAGGGTCCACAACTGGTTGTGACGGTGATTGACTGAGACAGAAATCCCCCTGTGATGACCCCATATCAGCATCAGAGTGATACACATTTGGTGCTGATTGGGAGGAGTTTGAAGTAGTTGCAGCCATGGAGGCTGAAACTCCCTCTATGGTATTGGGGCGTGCATTTCTCGCAGTTGCTGCCCTAGTATTAATCTGTCCTCTGATGGTGCGTTTAGCTGTACTTACTGGTACTGTACTTTTAGCCATTTTTGGCTGAAACATACCATGAATCTTTACATTTTGAGTTGTGTTAGGGGGTTGAGTCAAGGGAACAGAGGGTAAAGACGAGTCTGAATCCGTATATTCCGTTGAGGAGCCCTGTGTAGTAGGTTTATTGGTATTCCTACTGGTAGTTGGACGTCTGCGATTTCTGTTTGCAGAGGTCCAATTATAGGCCTGGCTGTTATCATAGGCTAATTTATCCCGTATGAATTTCTTTTCCTTGTTCTTTAATAGGGAAGAAACATAAGTTTCTAAATCAACTTTCAATGTAAGTTCACGGGTTGAAAAAAGTTCAGCAGTGGTGATAGCTGTATTTTCACTGTAAAGGTTTGCAATTTCAACATCGACAGCTGCCAGGTCTGATGTATACTGTTGACACAGTAGATCCATCATCCTGGCAGAGCAACATTGCAGATTTTTTTCCCATTCAGATTTAAAATTGGGTGTTATATTGAAAATACTCGGAAATATTTGGATTCTCAATCCCCATGGGGTGATATTGTCATCCTGGTATTTGAGAAAGTACCAGCGATTCCAGTACAGTCTAACCTTGCGTTCCAGCATCCGTTGTAATCTAACGAAGAAGCGATCCATGGAGAGCCCTCCGCTGGATTTGTTTTGGGTTTTCTGAAAAGTGGTCATAAGTCCTTCAAAAGCATTCCCACAATAGTCAGCCATGATGGGAGAGGGAAAAAAAAAAAAAAAAAAAAGTATAAAGGAAGAAGGTTAATTACAAATACATATATCTTGGGTGCAATCAGCAAAATATAGGATTGAAAGAATCTAACATGCCTTAAGAAGATGATGGGTGGGTAACACCCTATGATTAGAAAACAGAATGTAGGCAGGGAGATATCAATCGAGGACACCACATCCCATAATGTATAAAGAATGGAAAGGTGGGGAAGGTGGGGTAGCAAGCCCCGGGACTTTAAACGGTGTCCAAATGAATAAATAAACAAGTATTAAGAAAATATACAAAATTTATTATAATTTATACATACACAAATTGACATAACAATGTTTTAAATAAAATAACCAAGTGATGGTCCATAACGAACCAATGTGGCTCACACTGAGGGCCACTGAAGTCCCTATGCTTGACTGTTGCCCAACATGTTTCGCCCAGGGCCAGGCTTCATCAGGGGCTTAGTACAGGGGAAGAAACTACAAAATAATAAAGAAGGAAAAAACACATTAATTAAACAAGTAAGGCTAATTGCTCATTGGAAGGGACTAGATTGCAACGTCCGGTCCGAAGAGACATAATTATATAGCACACAAAAATGCATCAAGCAATAAACGTTTTTAACACAGAAACGATAAATGACAGGGAAATGAATAATGTTAACAACACAATAGCATGCATATGGTTTGCATAATAACAGCAAAGAAACAGGACGAGCAACACTCACCCTCAAGGATCGGCTAAAATCCAGACACACTGCAACCAGTTATGGATGTGATTGATTTTGAATTGGAAAGAAATAATAACAATTCCTAGATGATTCGCCAAAGAAAGAAAAGAGATAAACCCTCAAATTGGTCCTGTGCCCACAGATGAACAAGCTGTAGTAAGAAAAAGGGGAATGGTGTTAAAATCCTAAAGGTTATTATTGAATATGCTGAGTTTGGTAAGTTAAAAAGTGACTGGAGGAGCAAATACATGCATCCATGGGAAAAGCCCTCAGATGCATGGATAATTTACCCCAGTATTAATGACATACCTAGGTTAGATGTGCCGGTGGGGTCACAGATAGTTAATAGTTGAAGACCAAGAGAAAGAAGCAAATCAATCAATGAAGCCTCCACAGTCCTCAAAATGTGTGGTTTGAATTAGGCAGAGCCCAGAGGCTCAATCTAGAGACAAAACCATCAATAGATAAATTATCAGTAAAATGGTATATCTTTAAACAAATAAAGGGTTCTATAATATAGATTGACAGATAGGTCTAATAAAGGTTGACAAAGAATTTACCTAATGCGCCTGGATCCAAGATTCTGAGAGAGATAGCATGGATTCAAACAAATCAAATGAGTGTTTGACAGGAAAAGTTTGACTTTTAAATACCCCTCGGCGGCGTCTGACGTGGCCGACGAGGGCGGGCAGTGAAGTAAATGCCAGGAAAACCCCAGCCAATCGCGCCGCAAACGTCGAGGGGAGAGGCGTGTCCCCGAGTCCCGGCGCGCCCAGATGGGCGCGTCCGGCAGACAAAGAGGCACCACCCACAAAAACGCCACTGGGGCAGAGGGCCCGGGCACCAAAGCGTCCGGCCAATAACGTCAGCGGCGTCAGAAGGAAGGCACGCCCCCGAGCCCAGGCCCGCCCAGATAGGCGCGGGTTTTCCTGGCATTTACTTCACTGCCCGCCCTCGTCGGCCACGTCAGACGCCGCCGAGGGGTATTTAAAAGTCAAACTTTTCCTGTCAAACACTCATTTGATTTGTTTGAATCCATGCTATCTCTCTCAGAATCTTGGATCCAGGCGCATTAGGTAAATTCTTTGTCAACCTTTATTAGACCTATCTGTCAATCTATATTATAGAACCCTTTATTTGTTTAAAGATATACCATTTTACTGATAATTTATCTATTGATGGTTTTGTCTCTAGATTGAGCCTCTGGGCTCTGCCTAATTCAAACCACACATTTTGAGGACTGTGGAGGCTTCATTGATTGATTTGCTTCTTTCTCTTGGTCTTCAACTATTAACTATCTGTGACCCCACCGGCACATCTAACCTAGGTATGTCATTAATACTGGGGTAAATTATCCATGCATCTGAGGGCTTTTCCCATGGATGCATGTATTTGCTCCTCCAGTCACTTTTTAACTTACCAAACTCAGCATATTCAATAATAACCTTTAGGATTTTAACACCATTCCCCTTTTTCTTACTACAGCTTGTTCATCTGTGGGCACAGGACCAATTTGAGGGTTTATCTCTTTTCTTTCTTTGGCGAATCATCTAGGAATTGTTATTATTTCTTTCCAATTTAAAATCAATCACATCCATAACTGGTTGCAGTGTGTCTGGATTTTAGCCGATCCTTGAGGGTGAGTGTTGCTCGTCCTGTTTCTTTGCTGTTATTATGCAAACCATATGCATGCTATTGTGTTGTTAACATTATTCATTTCCCTGTCATTTATCGTTTCTGTGTTAAAAACGTTTATTGCTTGATGCATTTTTGTGTGCTATATAATTATGTCTCTTCGGACCGGACGTTGCAATCTAGTCCCTTCCAATGAGCAATTAGCCTTACTTGTTTAATTAATGTGTTTTTTCCTTCTTTATTATTTTGTAGTTTCTTCCCCTGTACTAAGCCCCTGATGAAGCCCGGCCCTGGGCGAAACATGTTGGGCAACAGTCAAGCATAGGGACTTCAGTGGCCCTCAGTGTGAGCCACATTGGTTCGTTATGGACCATCACTTGGTTATTTTATTTAAAACATTGTTATGTCAATTTGTGTATGTATAAATTATAATAAATTTTGTATATTTTCTTAATACTTGTTTATTTATTCATTTGGACACCGTTTAAAGTCCCGGGGCTTGCTACCCCACCTTCCCCACCTTTCCATTCTTTATACATTATGGGATGTGGTGTCCTCGATTGATATCTCCCTGCCTACATTCTGATTTCATGGTAATGCCCACATATTGAAAAGTTATTGGAACTCAGTATTTTGGTTCTTTTCCTCCATCACAGTTTACAGTATATTCAAAGACCCGATCCAGCTATGGCGTTATTGAGTATAGATGTATCTAACTTACTGAGCTTAGATCTATAGGCATGCACATCTTTTATGCTACATGATTAATTATCTTTGAGGCCTCGTACACGCGATCAAATCTGTCCGCTGGAAACGGTCTGCTGGACCATTTCAGCAGACAGATTCGATCGTGTGTACGGCCGAGCCGACGGATTTGGCCACCCGACAGATTTCGCGGAAGTGTTTTACTTCCTGGTGCGGTGACGTGGCGGCGTCAACGTCACCGCCACGTCACCGAAACGTCAGCGCGCCGTCTGCTGGCGGGGATTTTGGTTTGCTCGTGTGTACACGCGAGCAAACCAAAATCCCAGCAGACAGATTTGTTCAAATCTGTCGGACAGACAGATTTGAACAAATCTGTCTGCTCGTGTGTACGAGGCCTAAAAGGTCGAAAAGCAATATTGCACCAAATATCCCTGAAGTTATAAAGTTATAAACATTAAAAACATCTAGCATACTGCAAGGGAAGACGCTGACAGTTCCCAGTGCCCACAGTTCCATGCAGCATGGGAAGTTTGGTTAAAGAGATGTGCCTACTAGATATGTGCGTTCCCGTTCGTAAAACAAATGTATTTTCGTACAAATTTGTTCATTTTGGTACCCGCGGAATAATGTGTACATACGAAAAAATGAAAGCATCAAAATACGAAAACGACAGGATTACGAATGAGCCGCATAACGAACAAGCGCAAATACGAACGAACGATACGTCAATCTTACGAAAATACGACAAAACAGAAACGGCAAAAGAACGAAAATGACATCTATAATGAATGATTTGCATTCTGTATTTTAAATCCTTTTTCTGTTCGTGTTTTCAGTCGTATGTTCATATTTTCATTTGTGTGTTTTGTAAATCAGTTTTTTTGGTCTGTTTGTAAATTTGTGTACTTGATTTGTTTTTTTGAATGGGCAGTGAGTGAGTGTAGTTAGTGAATTAGCTTCTCTTTTGTGTCGACTAGTGTTGCTCACGAATATTCGCGTTGCATATTCGAGTATTGAATAGAGTAATTGAATAAATTGAATATCGCGGTGAATATTCGCTATTGCGAATATTCGTATTTTTTCAAATTTATTTTTAAAACAGATCACATCCTAGTGATCTCCATCGATGTCTAAAAGCATTGCTGGTATGATTAGAGACCCTGGGCCGAGTAGCTGAGGCGATCCTTTTATGTTGCCGAATATTCGCAATGCGAATATTCGTATTACGAATATTCGCGAATACTTTCTCTGCCCTTCTGTGTTTTGTGTATAAAAAAAAAAAAAATAGCTTTAGTTTAGTCATATAAGTTTGTGTAAGTAGAGTTAGTGTTTAGTGCATATTAGTTTAGTAATCCAGGAAATGATCTCCGTTTTCGCGTGTTGATGAGAATTTCGCATTCGCATTAGCTAAATTTCGCAAACATTTTTTTTTTGATAAAATATCATGAATATTCGATATTAACGAATATTTCGCGAATATTCTTCTATATATTCGTGAAATATCGCGAAATCGAATATGGCCTATTCCGCTCATCACTAGTGTCGACTGCCGAGTACAGTAAAGCCAAAAAAACTTTTCCGTTGATTTTCGTCTGAAGGGAGATCAGTTGGCCAGACTTTTGAACCCAAAAATGGTTTTCTGATGGAGCTTACAAACAAACGGATTTTTTGAAAACGAACGGAAAATGTTTGTTTTTATGTTTGCTGGCAAAATAGTCTGACCAAGTTTACAGGGCTTAACAATAGTTAATATGGATGAGCCGCGTGTTGAAAGTGCCGCGAATCCCGCGATATATTTATGAAAGTACAAAATGACGAAAATAAAACGGTAACCAAAATACGAAACGATTGGAATATGAAAAAATCGTGTCGTACGAAATAGGAACGGGAACGAACAAAAAAACAAGCGTCTTACAAATTATGAATCAGTACGAACCTAAGGAACGATACGAGACGGAACAAAATAATACGAACATTTTTGCTGTGCACATGTCTAGTGCCTACACATACACAAATGGAATATTCTAACACATGATTTGTACCTTAACATTTATTTTTTTCATATATGCAGTTTACCACACAATTTGAACAGTGCTTTTAGTTTTCAGTTTTGTTTTCTGTGTTTATGCTCCTTTGCATATTTACCCCTAGGGGCTTATATTCCCGGATGTACATATATATATATATATATATATATATATATATATATATATATATATATATATATATATATATATATATATTATGTGCTGCATTAATATGTATGGCTACTCTCCTGCTCTGATGAATATCTGCTACATCCAGTTTTGTATTGCTTATTCTAAAAGACAATAAAAATGTTATGCTTAAAAAAAAGAAAAGCTCATTCACCAAATATTCCTTTGAGTACAGTTTAATTAATCATTAAAATTGATGTCATTGTGAAATAAAAAATACTACATCTCTGCAATATATGCACATTTCCCATATTTTGTACCTTTGCGAGTGCTACAAGCACAGAAAAAAAACTGGCTCATCTGATAGAAATCTGATACAAATCTAGAGTGCTGTTTCTCTTCTGGTTGAGCTGATAACTCTGCTACACTGAAATCCTATGTCAGCCCTACTTAGTTCTCCTTTGCTAGACCACAGATCACCTTCCCATATTCAAAACAAAACCAGAAAAATGTCCTGCTCAACTTACCGACTAGCCAAACAACGGTAGCCGAAACAACCTGTCTAACAGTATGCACTAAAAAAGAGTCTTGGTCTGCACACATTTGCAAATACATGCATAAGTCAAATCAAGGCACCCCTGTATTTTTTTAAATCCTAACTCTAAATTTTGAGAGCCTACACAGTGGAAGCACATGCATTATTTTGGATAGATAGAGGGCAGGCGTGCTTTGAGGGAGCCCACCCCTCCTTGAAGGCACAGGGGCGCACTGGGCACCTAGCATATAGCACTATGGCAGCAAAGGTGTCCACTGTGTCCCCTCACCAATATTTAAATAATGCAAACAAATGGTCACTGCCCTCACCTATAACTGGCCTTTGCAGCAAGGAGCACATGGAAGAGCAATGCATGCAAGACAAAACCAGAGAAATTCCCTGCTCAACTTACCGACCAGCCTGCAAACAATCAAATTATCCTGTCTAACAATATGCATTAAAAACGGGTTTAGTCTGCACACATTTTCAAATACATGCATACGCTACAGAGCCCAGTCAAGGTGCCTCCATATGTTATGGAAATAAGGAGTGGGGAGGCGGTATGTAGTAGAGCCGAAGAAAACTTGAAGTTACCAGTACTACGTGCTGCAGGAGCAAAGTCAGTTAAAATGGGAAGTTAAGCTGGAAGTTAAGGTCAATGTGCTTTTTTTCTACATTTTCAGCATTTTTTTTTCTTTACATTGACCATTACATTATACGCAATGCAGTAAAAAAAACAGCCAACTGACCAGATGTACATTCCAGCACCAATAATGCTGAGCTTATATGTTTGCTTTGTTTACCTGCAATAATTAGGATTATTTGCGAAGGCACCCTAGTAACTCTCATTAAAGGAAAACTTGAGTCTGAAATATCTAACCTGCCCATTTTTACTTCTATCATTGTAACACGGAACAGTATAGGAGAAAAGCTACTATTGAGCAGTGTAGTTCTACTTTTGCCACCAAATAACACTTATTTTATATTTGTATGTTCTCATTTACATAGCCTAACTTAAAAATGTACGTCCTATTTTAGGATTGTAGCACTCCCTAATGGTGGAGTCAAAGCCAGGTGCTTAGAGCCAGGTGGCCCACAGTGGAAAGTATCACCACATGTAAAACAGAGGGGCCTGGGTTATTAAGCTGATTCCTGGCCCAGCCCCCTAGTAATTTTAATTTTGCAGGGAAGGAGCGACAAAGCCCAACCCTATCTCTCCAGCTCTATTACTGTCATAGATTCCACTTCCAAGCACATGTTCACCATTACTCAGGAATACACAATACTTCAGTACACACATTGTAAGGCCTTACATTCTCAGTGGTTTCAGGTCTGACCTCAAGGCTAACAATAGTCCAAATATCCCAGCGTGTGCATCTATGTAACCTATCTGACCCCTACACTTCCAAGACTTTTGTTTTCAGATCATCGCCTGCTATACTTCTTCCACTCACATTTTCCAGGTATAATCCAGTGGAACGACAAGGCTCAGTCTTCTTCTTGCAGGAACTTTGCTTTTCTGGTACAACAGACATCAAAAAGTCCGTAGAGCATGGCTTTTAATAATTTATGGCAGCCTATAACAGTCAATAGCATCATGGTTCCATCTGACATGGTTAGCTCTATGCATTTCTATACCCACCTATAGTGTCCTCACATATAGAATTAATGTTCTTGCTAATAGGAATATTGGTGGCATTCTTCCAAAGGGGAAGCCGAACAGAGGTGCTTACAATTCTAGCAGGAATAGGAATCAAGAACCTCTAATGCCGCGTACACATGATCAGGCTTTTGCCTGGCCAAATCACATTGGAATTCCGACAGAGTTCCATCGGAAAAAAATAGAACATGTTCTATATCTAAACTCTGATGGAATAAATCAGAATTTCCAAGGAAAAAACTCAGATGGTGCTACACACGATTGGAAAATCCGATGGAAATAGTCCATCGGAAATTCTGATCATGTGTACGGGGCATCAGGGGCTAAGGTTCACACATTAGGCTCAACTCAATAGTGTCTGATTCCCTGCACCACACATTCCTATTTTATATCTCTGCACTGTACAGGAAGTGAGGTCTAAGCAGAGGTTAACCCTTTTCCCATAAAGGGTTACAGCAGGGTCCTATTTGACAACCCAGCATTGCAAAATCTTACTGGGAGCTATGTTTTCCATAATGAACCCTGTCTGTGCTATAATTTGTAAAATAGATGAGAGCACTGTCTGCCCTAACAAAGGATTAAAGATTTAGAAGTATGCCTTATTCATTGTATGTTAATGAAGGATAGATCTGCTGTTTAGCAGTTCAAAGGAAGCTTTGGATTTTCTGTATGAATAAAAGTTTTCCTCTGACTGACTGGGCTGCAGACTGTGATGTCATCCACCCCCTCTCCACTGCATCCAATAAAAGAAAGCCTTGGACTCAGAAAATACAAAAGTTCCTGTAAATGGCTAAGCAGCACTCAACCCAACTCAATTTTATTCTGGGAGCGGGACGGGAAGTCCCAGAACTAAAGTACTGTATAGTTAGTGTATGTGAAGGTATTAGTACATGTGGACCAGGTTGGTCCAAACAAACTATTTTAAAGCTGAGTTTGGCTTAAAATTCTACCCTTTTAAAACATACTATATTTTATAAAAGAAGCAAACCTGGTTTCTGATTCCCTATTCTTCTATATACAGCATTAGTCTGCTATTAAATGGCAGTTGTAAATTCTAAATTCAACTCACAAGAACTGCCAATAACTAAGAAAAATGCATTAATGAAAGGCAAACTAATTGCGATTTTCCTATAGACTTTGTAAAGATCAGTTCAGCTGTACAACCTCTGAACAGGCTACCTCTGACAGCACAGTGTGTTTGGAGCTAATAATAATTAAGAAATTATTTAGTAATGCCTTTTAACTTATGACCCAAGATTCCTCTGACAGAACCGCCTTCCATCCAGATGACCCTGATTTGAAGTAGTGGAAAAAATGTTCATGCATACCATGACTGGCATAATGTTTATACTGCTTCATAGCTGACAGACTCTGGTATTATGTAACATACCATTTTAAGAGACAAAAACTAAAGGAATACTGCTTCAAAGAAATATGTATTTATAGTTGTTCTTGGTTGTTTTTTTAAAGGAAAAATTAAAAGGACATTAAGGGGTGTATTTTTTAATACATTTTAAAATAAATTAAAACTACATGTAAACTCATTCTGTGGGAATGGGTCAAAATTTAATACTCTGGCTGTGGATTCTGCAATTTAAACATGCAAATTCAAAAAATATTGCATTATGACCACTAGAAGGACTAGGTAGCATATTTATTTCCTATGCTATTCCATGCCATCTAGTGGCCATTCCACATTATGATCACTAAATGGCGCTAACTATAGTAAGTAAGCATGAATGAATAAATGAATGAAAACTTATATAGCGCAACAACATGCAAACCGAATCGTCTCTGGGCGCTTATTGTTCCTGTCTCCTTTGATATCAAAAGAGATGAGTCTTGATCTTTCTCCTGAATGCTAAGTGGTTCTCCTCCAACCGAATGCTGGTTGGCAAAGCGTTCCATAGTCTGGGACCTTGGACCGCGAATCCTCTATCTCCTTTATAGAGCATACTCCTCTATTACAAGGCAAAGTTACAAGTTTGCTGGATAGTGGACAAGATAAAAAGTCTATTTTTACACTTGCTTCACTGCCAGAGCACTGAGCAATAACTGACATAGGATATAGGGGGAAATGTGGCTGTCTCCCTTGCCTCTTGCAGTGAAGTGCATCGTAACTCGGGCGATGCCCGGGTTCTAGACTATCTTGTTCAATAGACTTTTTTTCATCTCTCCTTTCAATTGAGTATAGCATAAGATCTTGCTTCCTATATGTTGATGTGGGCCTTTGGGTCCGAATTTACTTCATACATTGTATGCCATAATTCTGTTGTGAACCTGTACTGTTGGTTTATATGACAATAAAACTTTTGTGAAAGAAGTGCATCGTAACTAAGTGGCCAATAACCTTGTCACATGGAGGAAGAGAGACTGTCCTTGGTTCGATGTAAGCTAAGGTTATCAGATTTTCAGACTGATATCTTGGAGCACCCTACTGACTATACCTACAACATCTGACCCCCATTTTTTAGCCACAATACAAAATCAAGTTTTTTAACATGCCCTGAAACAATTGGTTTACTGACTTTTGGAATAAGAGACAACCATAGGTATAATGATAAAATGCCTTGGCTTAGCATGCTACAGCAAATTGTAGGTGTGACCAAATTGGGGTAGCAGGGGAAGGTGTTTAAAGGAGTCAGGAGTGTGTAACGCACAGATTGTTCAGTAAAATATAAGAACTCACAGAGAAATGAGGTTAGGAGTAAGTAACACAGAGAGTACAAAGGTCAAGGGTAAGGAATACATGAAGTTTAGTGCTCAGGAATAAGTGGCGCATGGAGCACAGCAGTGAGAAATAAGTAATGCACACATTGCTGTTATCAGATGTAGCAAAACATACCAAACAGAGGTCAAGAGTAAGTAACACACAGAGTTCAGAGGTAGGGGTATGTAATACAGAGCTCAGGATTAGGTAATGTACAGAGTTCAGAGTTCAGGATTAAGTAAAACAGAGAATGCAGGGGTCGGGAGTAAGAAACACATGGAATTCAGGGGTCAGGAGTACGGAACACAGGGAATTCAGGGATCAGGAGTAGGGATGAGCTTTGGGGTAGCAGGGGAAGGTGTTTAACCACTTCAGCCCCGGACCATATTGCTGTCCAAAGACCAGAGCACTTTTTGAGATTCGGCACTGCGTCGCTTTAACTGACAATTGCGCGGTCGTGCGACGTGGCTCCCAAACAAAATTGGCGTCCTTTTTTTCCCACAAATAGAGCTTTCTTTTGGTGGTATTTGATCATCTCTGCGGTTTTTATTTTTTGCGCTATAAACAAAAACAGAGCGTCTATTTTGAAAAAAATGCAATATTTTTTACTTTTTTCTATTATAAATATCCCCAAAAATATATAAAAAAAAAATATTTTTTCCTCAGTTTAGGCCGATACGTATTCTTCTACATATTTTTCGTAAAAAAAATCGCAATTAGCGTTTATTGATTGGTTTGCGCAAAAGTTATAGCGTTTACAAAATAGGGGGTAGTTTTATGGCATTTTTATTATTATTTTTTTTTTACTAGTAATGGCGGCGATCAGCGTTTTTTTCGGTACTGCGATGTTATGGCGGACACTTCGGACACTTTTGACACATTTTTGGGACCATTGGCATTTTTTTAGCGATCAATGCTATAAAAATGCATTGGATTACTATAAAAATGCCATTGGCAGTGAAGGGGTTAACACTAGGGGGCGGGGAAGGGGTTAAGTGTGTTCCTATTTGTGTTCTAACTGTATGGGGGGGGGGGACTTACTAGGGGGAATCACTGATCTTCTGTTCATACATTGTATGAACAGAAAATCAGCGTTTCCCCCGCTGACAGGAACGAGCGCTGTGTGTTTTCACACACAGCTCCCGTTCCCCGCTCTGTAACGAGCGATCGCGTGTGCCCGGCGGCGATCGCGCCCGCCGGGCACACGCACGGGACTCGGGGGCGAGCAGGGGGCGCGCGCGCGGGCCGCCGGCGGCGCGCACGCGTCCCCTAGTGGCCGCGAAAGGCGCGACGTAGAGCTACGGGCTCTCGCGCACCCGTGCCGACCTGCCGCCGTATAACTGCGGCGGCTGGTCGGAAAGTGGTTAAAGGAGTCAGGAGTGTGTAACGCACAGATTGTTCAGTAAAATATAAGAACTCACAGAGAAATGAGGTTAGGAGCAAGTAACACAGAGAGTACAAAGGTCAAGGGTAAGGAATACATGAAGTTTAGTGCTCAGGAATAAGTGGCGCATGAAGCACGGCAGTGAGAAATAAGTAATGCACACATTGGTGTTATCAGATGTAGCAAAACAAACCAAACAGAGGTAAAGAGTAAGTAACACACAGAGTACAGAGGTAGGGGTATGTAATACAGAGCTCAGGATTAGGTAATGTACAGAGTTAGAGTTCAGGATTAAGTAAAACAGAGAATGCAGGGGTCGGGAGTAAGAAACACATGGAATTCAGGGGTCAGGAGTACGTAACACAGGGAATTCAGGGATCAGGAGTAGGGATGAGCTTCGTGTTCGATTCAAACACATGTTCGAATCGAACATTGCCAGTTCGATCGTTCGTCGAAAAACAAACAAAACGGTTCGTTCGCGCCAAATTCGAATGACGCGCAACGGCCCATAATTCACTGCGGCGTTGTGCGCTGATGATTGGCCAAGCATGCACCATGACCCCGCATGCTTGGCCAATCACAGCGCCCAAAAAACCAAGAGACTTAATTGGCCAAAGCCTGGGTGCTTTGGCCAATTAGGGCTCAGGGCTTTAGCACACGCCCCACACTATAAAAGGCTGCCTCCCGGGTGGCCTCGTGTAGTGTGTTCCGGCTTGCTTTACAGAGAAGTCAGACAGACAGTCAGTTAGAGAGAGAGAGATAGATAGAGACACAGAGCCAGATTCTCGTAGATGCGCGCATAATTATGCAGGCGTAGCGCATCTCAGATGCACTACGCCGACATAACGCGGAGTGGAAGGTACCATATTCCCTAAGCAAATGCGCTCCAAGATGCGCCTGCGTAGCGGAAATTCATCGGCGTAATCCGGCGCAACTCCAAAGTAGGAGGGAAGTGGGCATGTTGCATTCTAATGAAGCGTGACCCCATGCAAATGAAGGCTGGGACGAACGGAGCATGCGCCATGACGTGGATGCCTTCTGCGCATGCGCAAAGCCTCCCTACGATTCGCCGGCGCTGTGTATATAATGCGCCCACACATGCGCCCGTGCAGCGCAAAAGTCTCCCATTTTTTGGATTGTCACGGGAAATCTTTTGCATGACCATGGCTTCTATTGGGAAGGAGAGGAGAAAGAAAAATTTCTCCCCAGAGGAGAGCGCCATTGTCATCGCGGCAATGGAAAAGTACGATTCCAGGCTCCATAATGCCCGGACCAGCAAGTCCCGGAGGGATGAAATTTTGATGAAGGTGGCTTGCCAGGTTAATGCCCTCTCACACGAGATCCGGACACCGCAGGACATTCAAAAAAAGATGTCTTCTCTCTCCTCTGGTTTGGGGATTCCAGAAAGGAGTCATGAGATGGGGTCCAAGTACATATGCCGCATCACCTGGAAGTGTAAAGACAGGAGGATGTTAGTAGTGCATGTGCCCCTTGTGATGTGTGCATCATGGGGGGGGACAGTCATGCCTGCCACCCATGTCACTCACCAACCAGCCAGCTGTCCCCATACATGTTCTGCTCAAAATCTGCTGGGATGGTGCTTTGACGGTATATGTAGCTGTGATGGCTGGATCCGGGGTCTTTGGCACGGACGTGCCATATGAGGTATTTGGCATCAGCTATCACCTGTACGTTGATGGAATGCCAGTGCTTCCGATTGCGGTAAATGTGCTCTGTGGCACTGGGGGGCTGTAGTGCCACATGTGTGCAATCAATGGCCCCGATGGTGCGTGGGAATCTGGCAAGTCTGTAGAAATCTGTCATTGCCTTCTGCCACAGGTCCTCAGTGGTGGGTCTGATGATGTGGTGGGACATGCCTCTGAGGATTGCGGGGATAACCTGGCGCAGACATCTGCTCATGCTGGTTTGTGACATCCCAGCCACAACTCCACTTGTACGCTGGAATGAACCACTGGCCAGGAAATGGAGTGTTGCCAGTACCTTCACCAGTGGCTGCAGTGCATGTGAGCAGTGTGTTGGGCTGGTGATGTAATCCTGCAGGGCTGTGGTTATTTCCATGATGGCAGCAGGGCTGAATCTGAAGATGCGATACACCTCCTCCTCACCCATGCCAAAGAGGCTCATGCGCGCTCGGTAGATCCTCTCACGTGCCCCCCTCCTCCTCCTCCTCCTTCTATGCGCCTCTTCCTCTGCATACATTAGTAGTGATAAGACCATGGCTGCCCCTGGCATGTTGGCATACGAATGTGTTGTCCAGTAAGTGTGATTGCTCAGCTCGTCCGTTATGGTGCTGCTGTAGTTGCTCTCCAGCTGACTTGCACACGGTCTTGAGCAAAGTTACCCGTGCTTTTATGAGGGGTATGTTTACTTAAGGCTTTCGTGTTACGCGCACCACGCGTAGCCTACGCCGAACGCGCGTAGTTTCGGGAATCCGCACATCTCCCTCATTTGCATATTTGCATGCTAATTCAATGGGAGCTGAATATGCGTGATGCGTAACTATGCGCTAGCTTAAAGCATTTTCGCAGCTCAGACGAAAAAGATTTTCTGGCGTATGTGGTTCTGTGTTTACGGCGCATCGATACGCCGACGCACATTTACAATTACGCTGCGCATATCCATTTACGCAGGCGTAGCGCCTCTGAAAATCTGGCCCACAGCGTCTTTTCTACTAGATAGATAGATAGATAGCTAGATAGATAGATAGATAGATAGATAGATAGGAAGGTTAGTAGTCAGTATAGTTAAATTTACAGTGTGTAGAGAATATATATACATAAACACAGTCGATCATACTGCACGTTGCACGTTTGCTGTGTTGTTTTTGGCCATAAACACAGTTGATCATACTGCACGTTGCACGTTTGCTGTGTTTTTTGCCCATAAACACAGTCGATCATACTGCACGTTTGCTGTGTTGTTTTTGGCCATAAACACAGTCGATCATACTGCACGTTGCATGTTTGCTGTGTTCTTTTGGCCATAAACACAGTTGATCATACTGCACGTTACACGTTTGCTGTGTTCATTTGCCCATAAACACAGTCGATCATACTGCACGTTGCACGTTTGCTGTGTTTTTGGCCATAAACACAGTCGCTCATACTGCACGTTGCACGTTTGCTGTGTTGTTTTGCCCATAAACACAGTCGATCATACTGCACGTTGCACATTTGCTGTGTTGTTTTGCCCATAAACACAGTCGATCATACTGCACATTGCACGTTTGCTGTGTTGTTTTGCCCATAAACACAGTCGATCATACTGCACGTTGCACGTTTGCTGTGTTGTTTTGCCCATAAACTCAATCGATCATACTGCATGTTTGCTGTTTTTGGCCATAAACTCAGTCGATCATACTATACGTTTGCTGTGTTTTTGCCCATAAACGCAGTCCATCATAGTGCACGTTTGCTGGTTTTGCTCATAAACACAGTCGATCTTACTGCACGTTTGCTGTGTTTTTGCCCATAAACGCATTTGCTCTTACTGGACAGGTGCTGTTTATTTCTGCAGAGTGTCACAAGGGCAAGCAGGCTCTGCATCTAGAGGCAACGCTGGTGGTGGATGCGGTGCATCCTCTTCAGCACGTGGCCGCTCGTCCTTATTTTCGGGAGTTGGACGTGTTGAGCCTCAACATGCAGAGAAAATATTAGATTGGATGACCAAGCCGTCCTCATCCTCCTCATCCTCTCTCACACAGACTGATCTTAGTTTGTCTGGCAAAGCAGCTGCCAAGGCTTCCTCTTCCCTCTGTACCATGCCACCACACAATCCTTCCCTAGTGCCACCGTGTCCTCCTGAGGAGTCCCCCGAACTGTTTCAAAACAGTGTTGGGTACATGCTGAATGAAGATTCACAGCGTTTTGAAGGCTCCGATGATGGAACACAGATAGAGGAAGGCATTGATGTGAGTCCGGGGAGAGGGGGTGGCCGAGAGGGACAGCAATCTGGCAGTGATGTTCCCCCAGCTGGAGCATACTGCCAGGTTTTTGACAGTGATGAGGAGGGAGGGGATGATGAGGTCACTGACTCTACCTGGGTGCCTGATAGGAGAGAGGAGGAGGAGGAGGAAGAAGAGGAGGAGGAGGACGAGGCACAGGCACATCTCCAAAGAGGCAGGATGCCCTCCAGGGGTCAGCTTAAAGGCACACCAACTGCATTACAGCACACATCTACGGCGCTTGTGCATGGCGCTGCTGTGTCTGACCGGTACAGTAAAAGTTCCTTGGTGTGGGCCTTTTTTGAAACATGTCCACAAGATCGTACCTTTGCTATTTGCAATATATGTTGCAAGCGTATCTCGCGTGGCCAAAACATCAACCGCCTGGGTACCACATGCTTGTCCAGACATATGTCGACCTGCCATGCAGCTCGTTGGCAAGCACACCAGAAAGACCCACACCAAAGACAAAAGCGTACCTCCCCTTGCCCTTCTGGGACCTCCAACCCCACTAGACCCCCAGTCCTCTCTGAAGCCTGCAGTGAAGGTGTAGAAATAGGTGTGTCACAACCTAGTAGTAGTAGTACATGCGTGCAATCTACTGATAGTACCAGGCAAATTTCCCTGCCCCAGCTGCTGCAGCGCCGAAAGAAGTACAATCCCAGCCATCCACATGCCCAGCGGTTGAATGCTAGCTTAGCGAAATTGCTAGCACTTCAACTGCTACCTTTTCAGTTGGTAGATTCTGCCCCCTTCAGTGAGTTTGTGGAATGTGCAGTACCTCAGTGGCAAGTACCAAACGCCATAGTAGGCGTAGGCGATTCCGGCTCTCTACCGGCATGTGGAAGGCAATGTCCATGCCTCGCTGGACAGGGCAGTCAGTGGTAAGGTGCATCTTACTGCTGACTCATGGTCCAGCAGGCATGGACAGGGACGTTACCTGTCTTTTACGGCGCATTGGATGACTCTGTTGGCAGCTGGGAAGGACGCAAGGCAAGGTACAGTAGTTTTGGAGGTTGTTCCGCCACCACGCCTCCAAAACACTACTACTGTTTGTGACACACCTCTCTCCTCCACCCCCTTCTTTTCTTCTTCCTCTGTGGCCTCTTCCTGTGGTGATGTTTTCTCAGAACCAGCCGTGCCCGGTAGGCATACGAGGGGCTACGCAGGAATGCAGGCCAAGAGATGCCATGCGGTGCTAGAGCTGGTGTGCTTGGGAGACAGGAGTCACACTGGGGAAGAGGTTTTGTCAGCTCTGCAGGGTCAGGCTCAGAGGTGGTTGACACCACGCCAGCTGTAGCCTGGAATGGTGGTCAGCGATAATGGCACCAACCTCCTCTCTGCCCTGCGACAGGGAAAACTCACCCACGTGCCCTGTTTTGCGCATGTCCTGAATTTGGTGGTGCAGCGGTTCTTGGGGAGGTACCCGGGCTTACAGGATGTCCTGAAGTAGGCAAGGAAAGTCTGTGTGCATTTCCGGTGGTCATATAATGCCACTGCTCGGCTGACAGACCTCCAAAGAGAATACAACCTGCCCAAGAACTGCTTAATTTGTGACATGACCACCAGATGGAACTCTATGTTGGCCATGCTGCAGCGGCTGCACACGCAGCAGCGGGCCATCAATGAGTACCTGTGCCAATATGGCAGCAGAACTGGGTCAGGGGAGCTTGTTTTTTTTTCACCACGCCAGTGGGCCTTGATCAAGGATGCATGCACTGTCCTGTCACCATTTGAGGAGGCCACAAGGTTGGCGAGCAGTGACAGTGCATGCATCAGTGAGACAGGGCCCTTGAGGCAGAACCGAGGGAGGAAGAGGAGGACTTCCTTACCTCTCAAGGCCCCCTTTACCCAAACAGTGGTCCTGCTTGCCCACCTAGCACACAGGAAGAGGAGGAGGAGGAGGAGGAGGAGGAGGAGGAGGAGGAGGAGGAGGATGATTGTATCAGTAGCATGGAGTTGGAGCCTAGCACTCAGCATCAGCAGCAGCAGTCTTTAAGGGATCATTTACAGTCCCAAGGAACACGTGGACTTTTACGTGGCTGGGATGAGGTGCATGTGGATCCTGTCGTCCTTAGTGACCCAGAGGACTATGCCCTGAATGCCTCTGCAAACCTACGCTGCATGGCCTCCCTGATCCTGCAAAGCCTGCGTAAGGATCCTTGTGTACGTGCTATCAAGGAGAGGGATCATTACTGGCTGGCAACTCTCCTTGATCCACGTTACAAGAGTAAGGTTGCGGACCTTATGTTGCCATCGCAGAGGGAGCAGAAGATGAAACTTCTGCGGGAGGCCTTGCAGAAGGGTCTGTGCAATGCGTTCCCAGAACCGGGGGGATTACCAAAACCTGGCTCTGGACAACGTCTTGCTGAGGCTTCGGTGAGTCACAGAAGGAGCGGTAAAGAAAGTGGCCGTCTGACCGATGCGTTCTGACAGTTTTTTAGTCCGCAGCCCCAAGGTCTGACCGGTTCCAGCAACCATTGCCAGCGTCTGGTTTACATGGTCCGGGAATACCTAGGGGCAAGATCCGACTTTGACAACTTCCCCACCGAAAATCATCTGGCTTACTGAGTCTTGAGGATGGATCACTGGCCAGAGCTTGCACAGTACGCAATTGAGCTACTGGCTTGCCCTGCATCCAGTGTTCTTTCAGAACGCACATTCAGTGCTGCTGGAGGCTTTGTGACCGATCACAGGGTGCGCCTATCCACCGACTCTGTTGATCGACTGACCTTCATCAAAAAACACCAGCTACCAAGCACCTGATGCTGATGTTACTGATTAATATTTTTTTGTTGAAATGTCGGATCCCTTTTAGACTGCGTATGCTGATGCTGAGTGACTGTCCTCTTATGCTGCTGATGGAATATCCTTTCCCTCCTCAGTTTTCTTGCTGATAGCTAGTAAGAAATGTTGTGTTTCTGGGCTCCGCCACCAGTGCCTAAGGCACAATTTTTCTGCCCCTGTTTAACAGGGGTGCCTAATAACAATTTTTAATGCAATACTTTGCAGGTGGCTCTTTGTTGTGCTCCAAATGGAGTTATTGTGAGGGGTTGCAGTGTTGTGTTGTGCCCAAGGCACAATTTTTCTGCCCCTGTTTAACAGGGGCGCCTAATAACAATTTTTGATGCAATACTTTGCACGTGGCTCTTTGTTGTGCTCCAATTGGAGTTATTGTGAGGGGTTGCAGTGTTGTGTTGTGCCCAAGGCACAATTTTTCTGCC
The DNA here is from genome assembly GCA_029574335.1 of Rana kukunoris. NCBI lineage: Eukaryota > Metazoa > Chordata > Amphibia > Anura > Ranidae > Rana > Rana kukunoris. Next base: position 116,423,656 of record CM056056.1, read on the forward strand.
CCTGTTTAACAGGGGTGCCTAATAACAATTTTTGATGCAATACTTTGCACGTGGCTCTTTGTTGTGCTCCAATTGGAGTTATTGTGAGGGGTTGCAGTGTTGTGTTGTGCCCAAGGCACAATTTTTCTGCCCCTGTTTAACAGGGGTGCCTAATAACAATTTTTGATGCAATACTTTGCACGTGGCTCTTTGTTGTGCTCCAATTGGAGTTATTGTGAGGGGTTGCAGTGTTGTGTTGTGCCCAAGGCACAATTTTTCTGCCCCTGTTTAACAGGGGCGCCTAATAACAATTTTTGATGCAATACTTAGCACGTGGCTCTTTGTTGTGCTCCAATTGGAGTTATTGGGAGGGGTTGCAGTGTTGTGTTGTGCCCAAGGCACCATTTTTCTGCCCCTGTTTAACAAGGGCGCCTAATAACAATTTGTAATGCAATACTTTGCACGTGGCTCCTTGTTGCGCTCCAAAAGTATGTTTGAGGGGTGCCCTTTTTTCTACAATTTTTCTTTCACAAAACAATAATGGCCCCCCACCACCGCTAAAATATTCAACATATTGTTGCCACACAGCACGTGCGCAAGCAGTATTAAATTACTTTTTTCTTATAGTACTCTCATGTTGTGCAAGGACATTTATAAACACGTGCCACTACTATAGACAGCTAGCAGGTGTGATATTTAAAGGAATTTTTCATTTTTTTTTTTCACTTTAAGCATCATTTAAATGGCTGCTCCGAAAAAAAACTCAGTTTTTAAAACTTTGTTTCAATTGATACATGTTCCCTGGGGCAAGACCCGGGTTCTTAAAGACGTTTTCCAACATTAAATTGAATATTGGTCTTTAAAATGATCGTTTTTGAATTCGAACGTTCGAGTCCATAGACTTCAATGGGGTTCTAAATGTTCACGTGAACCCACGGTCTGTTCGAACGTTCTGGTGCGAACCGAACCCGGGGGTGTTCGGCTCATCCCTAATCATCCCTAATCAGGAGCAAGAAACCTTCCCCAGGAACCTGGGATAAATGATAACCTATACAATATACACACCTTATGCTGACCTTGATCATAGTTCAGTTACACATGCTGTACTTGGTTCCCCATTCTCAGCCCAGGGTGGTACAATGCCTTGAAAAAGTATTCACACCCCTTGAAATTTTCCACATTTTGTCATGTAACAACCAAAAACATAAATGTATTTTATTGGGATTTCATATGATAGACCTAGGGTCGGCAACCTGTCGATGCGCCACTGACCCCTGTCTTCTAAGTTCCGGTCCTTGACTTTCCTCCCAGGCAATTTTGCCGCACCGTCCTATCCTGGTCTCTCTCTCTCTCTCTCTCTCCCTCCCCCTCTAGCCTCCTCCACCACTGTCATCAGTGAACAGCAGAGACTGGGAGGAAGCACAGCTCAGGACTGAGGGCAGGGGGAGGAGCCAAACAAATTAATTTAAACTAAGAGTGTGTCCAACTCAGAAAAATACATAAGACAGGGAAAGGGGGTGGGCAGGTATCAACTGAGTGTAGTATTATAGTAGGTTTAACTAGCACAAGGTAAAGAAACACAGGATGAAGGGCTAAAAAGTGCATATAGTAAGATAGTCTGCCTGGGATGCAGTGCCATCCCACAAGCTCTGCCAGCTGGGTCCCGATCACAGTTTCACTGCCAACTATCTGGACATAGCCGGCGGAGCCTGCAGGATGGCACTACACCCCAGGCAGACCTACCTTATTATGAGCACTTTTTAACTTTTCTTCCTGTAAGTGTTTCTTCACCTTGTGCTATTAAAACCTACTATAATACTACACTCAGTTGACACCCCCCCCTCCTTTCCTTCAGAGTTACCATGGGCCTCTTGGCTGTTTCTCTGATTTTTTCGTCCTTGATTTCCTTTTTACATATTCTGTTATATTCATTGTAACATTTAAACAATAATAGTGTTCCTTCAATTTTATACTTTTAAAAGCTCTTTTCTTATTATTTATAGTTTTTTTTACATTGGCCGTGAGCCACATAGGTTTTACTTTTAGCCTTTTAAACTTATTGCCCATGGCAATATACTTTGCATTGAGTTAACATACAGTCTTTTTGAATAATTCCCATTTCTGTTCTGTGTTCATCAATGCCATTATTACCTCCCAGTCTAGGTCTTGGAGAGTAGCCCTAATCCTCGGAAAAGTTGCTCTCTTAAAGTTAAGTGTTTTTATATTTCCCGTATGTGTTTGTTGCTTACAGCTAACATTAAAGCGGAGGTTCACCCTAAATATAAGCCCTCCCATGTGATCCAGCATACTGGCGTCAGCGCCAGTATGCTGTTTTTTTTTTTTTTTAATCCATGTACTTACTGTATTATGCTGAATTTTATTTTTTTTACCCCGCGGTGGACGGCGCCAGTATAGCGCGTCACATCTTACGAAAGTACCCGAAAAGGACTCGGGTAATCTCGGCGAAAATGCGGCGCCTGCGCACAGACCTAGGAGCTGACTGCGCAGGCGCCGTATTTCTCCGAGTCCTATTTCGCGTTTTTCGGAGGGCGTGACGCGCCATAGCCGTAGGACTTGGAGAAATAGTCACTGCTACTCATATGTTCTTTTATATGAATATTGGTAATAAGCTCTGCATGGTTTGAGATTACCAGGCCCAGCAGAGCATCATTCCTAGTTGGGGCCTTAATAAACTTCACACTAAAGTTGTCTTGTAATAGGTTTATACATTTTAGCCCTCTAACCTTTCCATTACTCCAGTCAATTTATGGGTAGTTAAAATCCTCCATTATTATCACTGTCCCAGCTCTTTCTATCTGGGCAAGGACCTTAGTCACCTCCTCCTCATTAACACCAGGAGGTCAATACCAAACTCCAATGATAACTTTTGCAGTACATAGGGTACACCCATGTACAATTCCACCCATAATGCTTCAGACTCATCATCACACTCTCCATTAACTAGGTTCTCTTTCACACTCGCTTTGAGGTCACTTCTCAGATAGACAAAGTACAGGTTTGCTTCAATGATAATTAATATTTTGTATTTTTTCTTTTTTTTATGCTGGGGTAGCAAATCAGATGGTACTTAATATTACCGTTCCTGAAAATGACAAAAAGTACCATCTAGCTTTTAAATAAATCAAGAATGTAAAATACGTTCTTCAGCAATAATGTGGAAATCTACTGTTGAATCTCTATAGAAAAAGTAACATCACTACTAAATGGTGCGGAGAGTACCATGCTAAATCAAGGAAAAATGGCTGATAGCAGAAATAAACACATTCAGCTCCAAAGTCCCAATTCATAAAGCCACCTTACTTCTAGATTTTTAGTCTTGAATTGTTCCAGTATTGTATATATTATGTTCAGCAGCTTTAACATTATAAACTTAAACTGACAAAACTTAAAAAGGAGCCGTTGTGTTTATGCTTAATAAACCAGAAGTCTTGGAGGGAAGGGATGTTATCTTACTTTTCTTTTGTCAGAAAGCTATTGGAAGAACATTTATCAAGTGAAGTTTGGAGACTTCTTATCTCAGGACTCAAGCAAGGCCTTTATTAATGGATAATAGGGCCATTTACAGTCACTGGAAAATATGGGAATGTTTCCCAGTGATTTAAAACAGTTTTTGTTTTGATCAGTCCTCCTTTCATCAGGTAATGGATTAGATAAGTGTGTTCTAAAGTAAAGGATTTCCAAATGAAAACAAAAAGAACTCTGCAGTAGATTGCGGCATTATTGCAAATTAAGCTTGGGAAAGACTTCACAGCTATTTGGTGTTGGTTTACAGATGGCTAAAATAGTGATTTGAACTGATTGATGTGTGGATGTGTCTGTTTCATGGCAAGTTAGACTGCTTTGAGCTTTCTGCTTTTTCATATTGAGAAATACTCCACCGTAACTGGATGTCTATATTTGGAATGACGTCGGGTGGAGCTAAGGGTCTTGTATCTAGATCTTCATTGCTTGTCTGTCACTTTTGTAGCATAGCAGTCTTGACTTTACTTATAGGGTCCTCGCACACATTACTGATGTATGAACGCCACATTTTCAAGGCATAAGGTTCTTACACAAAAAACACGGTCTGTATAGAGTGCATGTTTACAAACAAACATACTATTGGCATAGTCCTCTAGCTTCTAGCTCCCAGAATGCCAGTTATTTAAATAATATAATCTACTATTTAAGGAAGAATTTCTCATTAATGCATGGACTTGCATGTATTTGTGTGTACACAGGCTAAATACTAATTTAAACATGGTGCAAGTTTAGTGATATGTATGCTGTTTGTAAGCAGGCCTACTTAAAGCAATGGGTTGCATTCAGATGCAGCATTTTTGGTGCCCTTGTGCAAGAGCCTATACAAAAAACTGAAGTGTTCTATCAAGTTCTCCCTGGTGTTTTTTTTTACTTAGGAAGGTTTAGAGAGCTCAGAGGTCAGTGACTTCTAACCAAAAATCAAATCTCTTAAAAGATTATGGAAAGAAGGGGACCAGAGAAGAAGTGCTACCCTCATTCCAGAGTGCCACCTCAATCGCATCAGCAAAATAAAAGTGGCAGATGGCTGAAAATTTCTATGTGATCCACCCTTTGCTACTTATTTGTCCTTGTTGAAATAATTCTTATTTAAAGCAGATATAAATGTATGAATGTAGGATCCCCTTGCATGTAACGTGTGACATGAGGTTCATGCTCTAATTTATACTAGGCCCTGTAGGCCCGGTATGAATTTTAAGGAGGGTCCCCCTTAAAACAAACACAGCCTGAGGTCCTTCAAACAATTTTACCAGCCCATTTGAGTCTGATATGGATTGTACGATCTCATGCTAATAGACATTTAGAGGAGTTAAGAGACAGGGGCATGTAGAGACAGAAAAAAAACACTAGACACATGTAAGCACGTCTAAACACGGGTTAATGCTAGGCATGTTTAGCACTTGAGCAATAATTAATTACAAAAAAACTGAAGAAATTATTATTCTGGCCAATGAAATTAATTAATGCCCAAACGCATTAAGTCTACTTTCTCCACTGCATATGGTGCTCTCCTGCAGCGGCATTGCAGTTGGAGAGGAAGTCTAGAGGAACATAGTTCCTGTATGGTTTCCTGGGTCACTGGGGAAGCTATCCAGATGGATTCTGCCACCCATTGTGATTCTAGCAGCAATCTTGGGTCAGACAGAGCCTATTTGTAGATCCTGGCTCCCAGGCTTGGAACGATTGAAGAAATTGGCCATTGAGAAAACATGCTTGGGCAGTGCTTTCTTTTTCACCATTGTTTACATTATGCTTCAGTTTTTATTTGAACAAATGAAACCTGTTTTCCTAGAGACAATTACAGTTTAACAAAGGGCTCACCGGCAGCTGAAACAGGTCAAGGGCTGGACATATAAAGGTATTTTTCGCTTTAGTGAGGTCCGAAAAACTTCAGAATTGGCCACTCCACCATACACACCAACACCCAAGGCAATGAAGTTGTAGGGCCAGATTCAGAAAGAACTTACACCGACATATCTCGAGATGCGCCGCGTAAGTGTCAAGATGCACCGTCGTATCTATGCGTCGTACCCAGAAAACTAGATACGCCTGAAACTAGGCTTCTTCCGACCGACGTAACTTTTCTACGCCGGCGTATCGTAGGCGCATATTTACGCTGGGCGCATCAGGCGCACCCATTGATTTAGTAGTTAAATATGCAAATGAGAGAGACACGGCGATTCAGAAACGTACGTTTGGCCAGCGCATGCTACGCGTGGTGCGCGTAAGCTGTACGTCCCGCCTAAAGTTACCCCTCATAAAGCAGGGGTAACTTTGCACCAGACTTGCACAGGTCAGCTGGAGAGCAGCTACAGCAGCACCGTAACGGACGAGCTGAGCAACCACACTTGCAGGATAACACATCTGTATGCCAACATGCCAGGGGCAGCCGTGGTCATAGCACTACTGCGTCTACGGGCACGTAGGAGGTCACAAGAGAGGATACACCGAACGCGCATCAACGTGTTTGGCATGGGGAATTCGGAGGTGTATCGCATCTTCAGATTCAGCCCTGATGCCATCCTTGAATTAGCCACAGCCCTGCATGATGACATTACCAGCCAGACACACCGCGTACATGCAGTGCAGCCACTGGTCAAGGTACTGGCAACACTGCATTTCCTTGCCAGTGGATATTTTCAGCGTACAAGTGGAGTTGTGTCTGGGATGTCACAATCCACCATGAGCAGATGTGTGCACCAGGTTGCTACCGCAATCCTCAGACGCATGTCCCACCACATCATCAGACCCACCAATGAGCACCTGCAGCAGAAGGCAATGCTGGATTTCTAATGGATTGCAGGATTCCCACGCACCATCAGGGCCATTGATTGCACACATGTGGCACTACAGCCCCCCCGTGCCACAGAGCACACATACCGCAATGAGAATCATTGGCATTTCATCAACGTACAGGTGATAGCTGATGCAATACCTCATATGGCACATCCGTGCCAAACACCCAGGGTCCAGCCACGACAGCTACATATACCATCAAAGCCCCATCCCAGAATTCGAACAGAACGTGTACGGGAACAGCTGGCTGGTTGGTGAGTGACATGGGCCTCATCTCATGACTCCATTCCGGGATCTCCAAACCAGAGGAGAGAGAAAATACAATGAAGCACACATACGAACCCGTGCAGTGGTGGAGCACACATTTGGACTCCTAAAGTCCCATTTCCGATGCCTGGATAAGTCCGGCGGGCCCTGTTGTATTCCCCAAACTTTGTGTGCCAGATCATCGGTGCATGTTGTGTGCTGCACAACTATGCCATGAGAAAGGGCCTGCAGATTGACCTATGTAATGACCTGACCCCCCAACCACACAGTCCCCTCCGCCAGAGGCTACCCCGTCTGCTGAAGGAAGAGCAGTCAGGAGGTTCCTCGTGGTAGGCATCTTTGGACGTTAAACACACATATTCATCATGGCCCACGGACAATGCACGCAGGCACACCACTGTGGTCCCTAGCTCACACACACCACATCCACATCACATTGGATTAGCCCAAGTCCGGCATGCAGGACTTGAGAGCAGCAACACCACGCCAAGGCCCCAATCATGTTGCTGTCCATTCATACCACATTCACACGGCCATGGGGATAAATTCTCCCCGACGACCCAGGGTGAAACCCCCTACTGGCATGAGTGTCACCCCCACATGCACACACCAGTCACACTGTAGCCTTTACTCACTGTGTGCAGATACTACAAAATAAATTATCTCATAACCTGAGTATCATAAATAAACTCCTAACATGATAATACAAAGCAACAAAAAAACTCAGCACGTGAGCAAAAAAAATAAAAGGAAAAAGGGCACTCATCTTCCCTGTCGTGGGCTACGCCTGGTGCCAAGGCTCCTGGTCCTCAGTTGCCTGGGGGGAGCCTCAGGTGGGGGGGCAGGCATCTGGTGGAGGAACATCCCCCGGTCTCTCCCTGGCTGGCTGCCTGCCCTCCAATGCCAGGGCAATGCGGTGGAGGAAGTTGTTGGTCTGCGCCTGGTGGCGCCTTGTCTGCCTCCCCTCCTTCTGTATGCCAGGCTCCTCCCCTCCACCTGCATGGCAGCTGTATTAGCCTCAACAGCCACCTCAACAGCCACTGTAAGGCTGCGGACCTCAGACACAAGGCCTGATGTTGTGGCCTGCAGCTCCCCCAGACAGATCACAATAGCTGTGCAGTTGGAACTCACATTCTGCAGGCTGTCAGTGATGGAGGTAGCCAACACAGCTTTTTGTTTTAAATTTGTTTATTTTTTAAATTAGGGTACACCCCAAAAGAGTGAGAAAGATCAAGGGTTGCCACCTCATCCCTTTAAACCCAAACACATAGTAATTACACTGGGACTAATTTAATGTCAATAAGGCACCAAGTGAGTTTAATTAGCACCTTAATCAGCCAGAGAACCTGTGTAATTAATATGTTTTCGCTTTTAAAGGGATGAGGTGGCAACCCTAGAAAGATCAGAAATACAAGAATGGCTGGGTAAGGCCGGTATACATGTCTATTCTGCACAGGGTACGGACAAGTCCTGTGGGATCCATGCCCGGTTCATTTTAATAAACGTGAGCTTGTCCACATTGGCTCTGGACAGGCGGCTGTGCTTTTCTGTAATAACGCTCCCTGCCGTGCTAAATAAACGTTCAGATAATACACTGGCTGCAGGGCAGGCCAGCACCTCCAAGGCGTAAAGGGCAAGCTCAGGCCATGTGCTAAATTTGGAGACCCAGAAGTTTAAGGGGGCAGACCCATCATTCAGTATGTGTAGGCGTGTGCACACATACTGCTCCACCATGTTGGTGAAATGCTGCCTCCTGCTAAAACGTTCCATATCAGCTGGTGGTGCTGTTTGTTGTGGCGTGCTGACAAAGCTTTTCCACATTTCGGCCATGCTAACCCTGCCTTCTGAGGTGCTGGCGGTGCCCCTGCTGCGTTGGCGACCTCTTCCTCCTCCTCTGCCTCCACCTTGTGCCCCACTGTGCCCCCGATGTCAGGTGGGAATTCCACCAGCAGTGCATCTACCAGCATGCGCTTGTACTCGCGCATCTTGCGATCACTCTCCAGTGAGGGAATTAAGGATGGTACATTGTCCTTGTAACGGGGATCCAGCAGCGTGGCCACCCAGTAATCAGCACCTGTTAAAATGTGCGAAACACGGCGGTCGTTGCGGAGACACTGCAGCATGTAATCGCTCATGTGTGCCAGGCTGCCCAGAGGCAAGGAAAAGCTGTTCTCTGTGGGAGGTGTATCATCTGTGTCCTCTGTATCCCCCCAGCCACATACCAGTGATGGTCATGAGCTGGTCTGGGTGCCACCCTGCTTTGAACATGGTTCCGCCTCCATTTCCTCATCCTCCACCTCGTCATCCTCCAGAACTGTGCCCTTGCTGGACAATTGTGTACCTGGCTTTTGTTGGTACAGGAACCCACCATCAGAGCCACTTGTGAATGACTGCCCTGAAAGCCTTGGAAATTATCCCGATCCCTCCTCCTCCTCCTGTGCCACATCCTCTTCCATCATCGCCCAAAGTGTTTTTTCAAGGAGCCATAGAACTGGGAGAGTCACGCTGAGAACGGCGTCATCGGCACTGGCCATGTTGGTGGAGTTTTTTTTTTTTTTTTCACAATCAAGATTTATTTTTAAGATTAAACAAAGTATACAAGTGACATAACAGTAATAGAATGTTTGTAGATCCAGAGAAAAAAGAAGGGAACAAACAACATATGTCAGAGCGTAACAATATGAGGCATGGGTCAGAATAATAAAGTCTAGTTAATGCACATTGAAAATATAACAACTGTAATCCAATTATATGAAAAGAGAAGGGCCAGGGGGGAAGGAAGGGAACAGGATAGGGACTAATGGAGGGGGGAAGATAGGAGGAAGCCGGGATGGGGAGAGGGAGGTATGAAGTATTTGCGTCTAGTCAGAAACAAGGCCAGGCATGCGATATACAAAGAGAGACCTATACATTGCTGTAAGTACAAGGGAGTTCAACAATCGTCCAACATAAATCAAATAAAGCAGGTTTTGGGTGTAGGGAAATTTCAATGAAACATCGTAAGATAATCAGCAGAGTACCTAAACAGAAACCACGGCTGCCACACGTCGTTGAAAGAGGTGCTATTTTCCGTTTTCATTGCTGAAATTTCTTCCATTTTAAAAATTTAGTCAACCCTCTCTAACCAGTCCCTAATACTCTGAGTCTGAGCTGACTTCCAGTGCAGTGGTATAAGAGTTTTGGCGGCATTTAATAGGTGTCTGGTGAGGGTCTTTTTGTATGTGCTGATCGAGAGGCGGTTGATATGAAGCAAACAAGCAGCGGCATCAAGTGTTATAGTCGTTTCTGTGATACGACCAATCCACTCAGTCACCTTCCGCCAGAATTCGGAGATAGGGGGCAATCCCACCAGATATGCAGGAAAGATCCTACCTCCGATCTACAGCGCCAACACGTGTCAGACGTCGTGGGAAACCACTTCCTGGCCTTCTGTGGTGTAATATACCATTGGGTGAGTATTTTGTATGAAATTTCCTGGTATCTGGTGCTGAGGGAGCATTTGTGTGCCAGTATGCAGGCCTTTTCCCATTGTACATCCTCTATTTGAAATCCCAGGTCCCTTTCACATCTCAATTTGTGTTTGTTAAGGTCTGCATCCGATGGCTGAGTCAGCCACGAGTAAGCCAAGGAGGTAGTGTGTGGGACTGGAGCTCTCTTATGACATAGCGTTTCAATTTGTGATAATGGCCGACAGAAATCGGAGAGGGATTTAGAATTCACCAAAAAGTCTCTCAACTGGAGGTAGAACCAGAAACCAGGAAATGTATCGCCATATTCTGTTTGCATATCATTATATGATTTCACTTTGGACCCAGAAAGGCAATTAAAGGCCAGGAGGTCAGGAATCTTCTTACCCTGCAATCCTGGACAGAAGTCCGGGTTGTCAAAAACAGGTGTGAGTGGGCCGGGTATCGACGCCAAGGAGTACTTTATTGCAATTTTGTGCCATATTTTGAGCGTGTTCGCTATCAGAGGGTTCTTAATCAGTCTGGTTGATTTTGAGTGTCGGGACCATGGAAAGAAAAGGAGCTGGTGGGGGGCTAATTGCTGCTCTAAATTAACCCAATCTTTTCCCCCGCCGTGGCAGTGCCAGTCTATCAATCTGGTGATGTGGGCGGCTTGATGGTATTTTTTATAGTCTGGTAAACCTATTCCCCCGTGGCATTTGGGTAAGGTAAGAAGTTTAAAATTCAGTCTGGGGTTTTTGTCTGCCCACAGGAAGCGTCTCTGTATTTGAGTAGTTTAGTGAAAAATAAGTCAGGGATATGGACAGGGAGGGCATTAAAAATGTACAGGAGTCTAGAAAGGATGGTCATTTTAAGAATTGAGGCTCTACCAAACCACGAGAACATTTTGGGAGTCCATTTAAGGAGGTCGCTAGAGATCGACTTTAGCAATGGGGTGTAGTTAGTGTGATAAAGCGAGTCCAGGCTGGTGGTTAGATGAATTCCTAAATATTTTAAGGAGGTAGGGACCCACTTGAATGAATGATTGGATTTTAGGAGTTCAAGTAGAGCAGGGGCTAGAGACAGATTAAGGGCTTCAGATTTTGACTTGTTTATCTTAAAATTTGAGATATAGCCAAACGTTTCAAATAACTTTTGTAGGTTGGGAATGGATAGGTGGGGTTTTGTGAGGAAGAATAATAAATCGTCCGCATAGGCGGCAACTTTGTATTCCCTTCTGCCCACCTTGAATCCCTGCACGTCCTTGGACAGGTTGGTGGCTCTGATCAACGGTTCCAGGGAAATGATAAAAAGTATTGGGGAGAGGGGGCAACCCTGGCGTGTGCCATTCTGTATGTTTATCGGGTCAGAAAATACGTTATTTACTTTGACTCTGGCTTGTGGGTGTTGGTACAGAGCTGATATCCAGGACATCATGCTCCCTCCCAATCCTATGTGTGAGCAAGTAGAGAACATGTATTCCCAAGAGATCCGATCGAAAGCCTTTTCAACATCCCCTCGGTCTTAGAATCTTGGGCGAAGTGGATCAGGTTAAGTGCTTTCGTGATATTATCACGCGCTTCCCGACCTGGCATGAAGCCCACCTGTTCGGGGCCGATGACTTTAGAGAGGAGGGGCTTCAGTCTATTGGCCAGGATTTTGGCCAACAGCTTTAGGTCCACGTTTAACAACGAAATGGGTCTGTAGTTGGCACAATCGGTAAGATCTTTATCAGGCTTGGGGACTACCGCGATGTGGGCCATAAGGAAGGAGCCAGAGCCATGTTTATTTTTTGATAGATAGTTAAAGGAAGACAGAAGAGGTTTACTAAGGGTATTTGAAAAAATCTTATAATATTGGAAAGAGAAGCCATCCGGACCTAGGCTCTTCCCTGCTTTTAGGTCCTTAATGGCAGATTGCAATTCTAACAAATGTATGGGTTCCTCCAATTTGGAAGAGTCTTCTTGGGATAGGGTGGGAAGTTTGCATTCATTTAGAAAGTCTGATATCACTTCTCTTTTGGTGCCTATGACATGGTGGGGCCTGTGTTGATCAGGGAGATTATAAAGTTTATCATAGAACTTGGAGAAGAGTTCAGCTATTTTCCCTGAGTCATGTCTTAAAACCCCTTCCCTGTCTTTGATAGCGTGAACGCGATTCGCTGACTGGGCTTCCCTCAGGGCCTTAGCGAGTAACTTCCCACTTTTGTCCCCTAGTTCGTAAAAAATGTTTTTCTTGAAGAAAAGGGATTTTTTAATTTTGATGTCCAGTATTTGTTTAAGGGAGGATCTACATCTTGTCAACTCTTCTTCCACCCCAACCGACAACGACTGTTTATGTTGCGCTTCTAGATTAGCTATCTGGCGCGATAATTTGGTAATTTAGTTTTCCCTCTCTTTCTTTTTCCTGGCGCACCATTTCATCAGTTCCCCCCTAACCACACTTTTGTGTGCCTCCCAATTGTTAAGAGGGTTCGTGTCCTCAGCAAGGTTATTCTCAAAGAACGTCGTAATTGTTTGGTGAATGTCATCTTTTATCAGTTGGTCAGTAAGTAACGTAGCGTTGAGCCTCCAATTAAAGGTGGTTTGTTTGGGCGGGCCAAAATGCAAAGAGAGGGCAGTAGGGGCATGGTCAGAGAGGGAAATGATACCTATATCGGCTCTTAAAATATTACCTAAATCCCTCTGAGAGACGAAGAGCAGATCAATTTGTGAGTATCTTTTGTGGGGGGGGGGGAGAAGAAGGTATAGTCCCTCTCCGAGGAGTGGGTTGCCCTCCATGAGTCAACAAGCGTGAGGGATTGAAGCATAATCTTTATACGTTTCAGTATCTTAAAGGAAATATGCGTGTGTTCCAGTTGAAGTGGCCTTCAACGGGGAGAGGCGATATTGAAATTCCCCACCCAGGATCAAACAGCC